>NW_019382526.1:0-12500 GCF_000648655.2 Copidosoma floridanum
ATAGACGATGATGTTGACGGTTGTGACTTTAATTATAATAATTGTGATTGAAATAGTAATGATGGTGACATTAATGACAGTGATACCGATAATCATGTAGTCTTCTAAGATGATGATGATGAAAATGATGATACAAACGGAGATAAGGATAAAGATAGGGATGTTTACAATTTATATTTCGTTCACGGAGATTACTATTACAATGATGGTAATAGTAATGATAATACTACTGATAATGATAATGAGAATGATTATGAAGATGACGATGATAATTATGTTGGTTATGATAATAATGATATTACATATTATGATATTAATCTTGATTATGACCAATATAATGATGATGGAGACAATAATGTCGATTTTGATGCTTGTTGGTGATAATGTCATTGGAAGTTGTGATTGTTACTATGATAATCATAATTGTTATGATAATGATTTTGATGATAAATCATTTTTTGATTTTGATATTATCATTTTTATCATCATTTTTATCATTAACATTATGATGATAAGTATCATTATGACTAATTTAATCATTGTAATCGTTATCTTTATCAACGACATCAGGATCACCAGCAAATCATTTCTAAATCTATCATTATTATAAGCTATATTAGTATCATCGAGATCATCATCGTCATCATCGTTATATATTAGCATACAAAATTAATGATAGTGATTATGATAAAAGATGTTAACGAAAATTTCAATTTCGATGAATATGGTTTGGATGATGATGTTAATGATTTTGTTCATGATGTTAACAATTGTAACTCTCAATCTGATAATTATGTCTTATTTAATAATGATAGTGATGTATTTGTAACGTCTTATATGGAGGTGGTGATTTCGACGATTGTAAAAGTAATAATAATACTGATGATAATGATGATGATAACGGAAATAATTATACTTCATTCGCCTTGTTCTCGAGATTACAACTCTTTGAACGAGGCTCTTCGTATAATCTCGATCGAACTTCACTTACAGGTAAGTTCGTTTGATCTTTAATTATACAGATGATGACGGTGATGATTGTGATGACGATGACAATGCTTATGAACATGATGAACAGGTAATGATGATGATTATGAAGATGAAAAAGATGATGATAATGATGATACAGATGATGATGTTGACGATTGTGACTATGATAGAGATAATTATGAGCATAATAGATGATAATAAAGATAATAGTGACGTTAATATAGATTACGGTCATGACGATGATAAAAATGACAATACTAATAAAAATGATGAAACTGATAGTGTTGTTAAAATTTCTTGGTTATTTAGAGGTCGTCGACAGATATGCCGAATACAATGATGGCAACAGTCGTAACGTAATAGAAATGTAAAAAAGTAATGATACTCATGATAATGATCTTTAAGGTAAAAGATGATGATTACGATAATAATAATGTTAATGATGATAATTAGAATCTCCATCGTCTAGACTATCATCATCATAATAATATCATCATCTATACAATCTTTAACATAATTATCATCATTACCATAATCATCAGAATCAAAATCATCTTTATTTTTTATTATCATCATCACTATTAACATCTTCATTATCATTATCATCTTTAACATCATAAACATAAGTAGCATTATTACTAATATCATCATTGTCATTGTCATCTATAATAACGACATTAAGATTAACAGCAAATCAATCATAGAACTCTTTTCATTATCAGCTTCATTAGCATTATTATCATTATTATCGTTATTATAGTTATCTATATTAGCATTACTATCACAGTTGTCGTCATCATTACTATCATAGTCACAATCATTAACATCATCATCTTCATCATCAATATCATCATACTCAGCATCATAATTATTTTTATTATTACCATAATCATCAAAATCATAATCATCATCAATCATGATTATTGATCTTATTATCTTTAATATCATTTTCTTCTTCAACATCATTATCATTAGTATCATTATTACCAATACCATGATTGTATTGTCATTTCTTTTAACTACATTTTAATACTTATCCGCCTATAGACGGCACTATCTACATCATCCACTTTATTGGTATCTTTATTTTCTTCATCGTCATCATTGTCATCATTGTCAACACTATCAGTATCTCTAATAAAAGACCTGTATAACCTTTGAAGGTGTCACCATTATTACTATCAAACACAATAATCACAGTCACAATCGATCATGGTAATGGTGATTTTATTTATGACGATTATAATAATCATGATGTTAATTATGAAGATAAAGATAATAAACTTGATTATTGTGACTATGATTATAATATTTGTGACAGTAGAAAATCATGACGACATCAATGATAGTTACAATGGTCAACATCATCATCTACATAATCTTTAACATCATCATCGTAAGTATAATCATCATAATTATAATTGGTCATCAACAATGATCGTCATTATCACTATTATCATCGTAATCGTCATCTTCTTATGGCACATTAAAAACATCAGAAAATTATCAAAATTTCTATCTATATTATCATGTCCATTAGGATCATTATTTTCATTATAGTCATCATTGTTGTCCCTATTGTCGTCCCAATCAGTATCACTATCATCTGGGTTACCATCATAAATATCTCAAACACAATTGTCATAATTAGCGTCTTAATCGTCAGCACCATCATGATCATTACCATAAATATCATAATCAAAATCATCATCATCATTATTTATTTTCATCTCTATCATCATTTGATGATGATGATGCTATAGGTGATAATGTTGACGTTTGTGACTATGATAATAATAATTGTTACCATGACAGTAATGATAATTACGGCAATGATAGTAATACTTATTATAATGATAATGATGACGATAAAAATGACAATACTCATAAAGATGGTGAGAAATATATTGATTTTCATAGTTTGCTGGTTATTCAGACGTCGATTACAGAGACAACGATTACAATAAAGGTAATGGTCAAAATAATACTGATGAGAATGATGTTGATATTAAAAGTAATTATAAAGAAAAGAATAGTGACAATGATAAATAATGATGATGGTTTCGATTATAATAATTATGGTAATGATGATGATGATGTTGACGATTGTGATTCTGATTATAATTGTGTTCGAAATAAGAATAATGGTGACCTTAATGATGATAGTGATACTGATGATGGTGACAATGGTGAGGATAATAAAAATAATAACACTTATGGAAATGATAATGCAGGTAATGGTGTTTTTGATTTGCTGGTTGTTCAGACTTTTTTTACTGAGATGACGATCACAAAAACGGTAATAGAAACAAAGAAGCTAATGATATCAATATTTATGATAAAAATGATTATGAAAATAATCATGATGATGGTGATGATGATTAAGATGATTGTGACAATGATTATCATGATTGTGACCAAGATAGTATTGATAACTAGAACGATGATAGTTATACTGATATAGATAACGATGATGACAATAATACTAATGATACAAATGGACATGTCAACAAAGATAGTGATGTCAAGAATTTGCTGGTGATTCTGATGTCGCATATACAAATGACATTTACAATGATTGTAAATGTAATAGCTATACTCATGATAATGATGTTGATGATGGAAATGGTAAAGGAAATTATGATGGCGATGATGATGATGATAATAATTATGATTATAATGATTATGCTTATGCTTATAATGATGATAATAATGATAATTTAGATAAATATCATGACGATTGTGATTTTGATATTGATGATTGTGCCCATAATAGTAATGATGACGACAACAATGATAGTGATGCTATTATATATATAACGTTAATGACGACGATCATGATAATAATACTAATGCGGTGATTAATAAAGATAGTTTTTAAAATAATTTGCTGGATATCCTGATGTCGTTTATATAGATAACGATTAAAAAGATCATATTAGCAATCATGATACCAATAATAATGATGTCAATGATTCAAATAATTAAGAAAATAATGCTAATGTTAATAATGATAAAGATAATGATGATGTTGTAATGATGAAAATATCCAAAATTGTATAGATGATAATGTTGAGGTTTCAGATTCTGATAATAATAATTGTGTTTAAGATAGTAAAGTTTTTGACCATTATGATAGTGATACTAATAAAGATGAAAATGATGACAATGATAAAAATGATAATACTAACGTAAAATATAAGTGAACATAAATATAGTGATGTTCATAATTTGCTCGTAATTCAGATGCCGTTTACAGAGATGACAGTTACAATAATAATAAGAGTAATAATTATACTAATAATAATGATGTTGTTGATAAAAATAATGATTACGAAAATAAAAGTGATGATCAATGACAATAATGAATATGATACTGATGATTTTGAATATGATGACGATAATGATGATAATAATACTAATAAAGCTGATGATACAGACAGTTTTGGTAATAATTTGCTGGTTATCCTGATGTTATTATTATCTATGAAAATTACATTAATGGTGATAGTAGTAATGCTACTGATAATAATGATATTGATGATAAAAATAATTATGATGGTGAACATTGAGATGATGATAAATGATAATAATGATGCTTATTTTTATAATGGTTATGGTTATGATGAAGTTGATGATAATGACAAACATGATGATTTTGACTATTGTGACTACGATTTTGAAAATTGTTACCATGATAGGAGTAATAATGACAACGATGATAGAGATTCTGATATAGCTAACGATGATGACGATGATGTTGATAATGATACTCTTGAAGCTGATAACATAGATAGTTTTAATAATTATCCGCTGGTGATCTTAATGTCGTTTATAAAAATAACAATTATAATAATGGTAAAAGTAATAATAATACTGATGATAATGATGTTGATGATAAAAATAAGGATAAAAATGCTGATAGTGACGAAAACGAATGATGATAATGATAATTTTGACTATGATTGTCATGGTTATAATAATAATGATGTTAGAGAACATATACGATGATGTTGAAGGTTGTAATCATAAATATAATGATTGTAATGAAAATAGTAATGATGTTGACATCAATGATAGTGATACTGATAATGATGTCCAGGATGACGATAATGATGATACAAATCATCATTTATATAATCCTTAACTTAATTATCATTAGTACCATAATCATCAGAATTAAAGTCATTATTATCTTTTTTTTTATCATCACTATCATCATTTTTATTATCATTTTTATCAACAACATCATAACACGAGTAGCATAATCACTAATACAATCATTGTTATCGTCAACTTGATTAACGACATCAGATTCACCAGCAAATCATTACTAAGACTATCTTTATTATTAGCTTTATTATTAGCTTTATCATTAGTATCATTATCATTATCATCGTCAATGTCGTTTTCTATAACAGCATCTCTATTTTCGATCTTATCATTAACAAAATCGTGGTCACGAGTATCATAACCATATACACAATCGTTAACATCATCTTTATTATAATCATCATCATCATCATTTAATTTCATCACTATGCTCATCTTTATTATTATTTTTACCATGAACATCATTATTATTAGTATTATTATCACTATAGCCATTATATTAATTGTCATCTCTGTAAACGACATCTAAATAACTAGCTATTTATAGTCAGTTCTATCTACATTATTAACTTCATTTGTATCGTTATTTTCATTATCGTCATGATCGTCATGATTATCATTATTTGTATCACTATCAATAGTGTCACCATCAGTACTATCTCAAACACAATTATTATAATCAGAGTCACAATCGTCAACATCATCGTCTGTATAATCTATAACATCATTATTATCATAATTATCATAATCAACATCAAACCCATCATCATAATATTTTATCTTCATCAATATTATCATTTTTATCATCATTTTTATCATCAACATTATGATCATAAGTATCATTGTGTCAGTATCAGTGTTTATAGAGATGACGTCTACAATAATGATAATATTAATAATAATACTTGAGATACTGAAATTAATAATAAAAATGATAATGGAAATAATAGTGATGATAATATTGCAGATGATAGTTTTGACTATTGTGACTTTATATATGATATGTGAGACCATGATCGTAATGATTATGAGAATGATGATCGTAATGCTGGTATAGATAACTATGTTGACAATGATGATATAATAATTATCTTAATGGAGATGATAATGAAGATAGTGATGTTAATATTTTGCTAGTGACTCTGATGTTACATATGGAGATGTTATTTACGATGGTTGTAAAGGCAATAATAATAATTATGATCATGATGTTGATGATGGAAAAGGAGATTGAGATGAAAATGGCATTGACAATGATAATGATGATTATAATTTAGTTGATTATTGTCATGTTTATGACGATAATGATGATAAAGATGATGATAATGATAAAGAAGATGATGTCGCTTAGTGCGACTATTATTATAATAATTGTGATCACGATAGTAAAGATGATGAAAACGATGAGTGTTGCTAATAAAGATAACAATGATGACGATTATGATAATAATAATTCAAATGAAGATGATGAAATAGATATGGATACAAATGATTTGCTGGTTATTTTGATGTTGTTAGTGGAAATAAAGATTATGATAATTTTAGAAATATTAATACTATTTAAAAAATTATTAAGAATGAAAATGATAATGAAAATAAACATAGCTATGATGATAAATAAAGAAGACGATGATTATGATTTTGATGATAATGATAATGATATTAATGAAGATAATGATAATGATGATTTTCTCTATGATTATGATAATTGTGATCTTGTTAGGAATGGTGACGACAACTCTGATTGTGATGCTGATAAAGATAACGATGATAATGATAAAGATGACAGCGATACTATTGGAGCAAACGATAACGATAGTTTTAGTAATTATTTGCTGGTAATTTTGATGTTGATTACAGGGAAGACGTCTACAATAATGGGAATATCAATACTCAAACTGGAGATAGTAAAATTGATAATAAAAAAACTTGTGGAAATGATGAAGATGATAATAATGATATAGATGATAATTTTGCCGATTGTGACGATGCATATGATAACACTTATGGTCATACTGACCATGATGAAAACGATGATAGTAATGCTATGATAGATAACGATAATGAGGACGATGATGAAAATGATACTAATGGGGACGATAATTAAGTTAGATTTGGTCATGATTTGCTGGTGATCCTTATGTCGTTTATAGAGATGACGATTTAAATAGTGGTAAAAGTAATAATAGTACTGTTGATAAAAATATTGATAATGAAAATTATGATGTAAATAATGATAGTGATAATGATTAATGATAATAATGATAATTATATTTACGATGATTATGGTATTGATGAGGATGATGATGAAAAAATAACGATTTTGACGATTGTCACTCTGACTTTGATAGCTATTACTATGATAGTACTAAAGATGGCAACGACATAGTGATGTCGACATAGATAACGATGATAACGATAATATTGATAAAGATAATAAAAAAAATAATGATGTAAATAGTGCTGTTTATAATTTGCTGGTCAATTGGACGTCGTTTACCGAGATTATGAATACAATGATGGTAATAGTAATTATGATACTAATGATAATGATAACGATGATGAAAATGATAATACTAATGGAGATAATAATGAAGATAGTGGTGTTAATAAATTGCTAGTATTGATGATAAAAATGATAATGTTGACTTTTAGGACTTTGATTTTGATAAATGTAACCAGCATAGTAATGATGAAAAAAACGACAATAGTGATGCTGATAATGATGCCAATGTTTACGATGATAAGAATAATACTCATGGAGATGATAATAAAGATAATGATGTTAACAATTAATAATGATTTCCATGATAATGATGTTGTTGATGAAAATGATGATTAAGATGTTAATAGTGATGATGATCAATGATGATAATAAATATGATAACGATGATTATGGTAATTATGATGATAATGATGGAGATGATAAAGATAATAATGATGACAAGGGTGACTATGATTATGATATTCGTGACCATGATAGTTAAGATGATGACGACGATTATAATGTTGCTATTATAAGTAACGATGATAACGATGATGATGATAGTGATACTATTAAATCTGATAACAAAGAAAGTCTTAGTAATAATTAGCTGGTTATCCTGACGTTATTAATATCCGTGAAAGTTACAATGACGGTAATAGTAATAATGATACTGATAATATTGGTATTAATGATGCAAATCATTATAAAGGTGATAATAGAGATAATAATAAATAAAAATAATGATTATTTTATTCACAATAATTATGGTAATGTTAATGTTGATGATGATGATAAACATGATGATTTTGATGATTGTGACTACGATTTAATAATTGTTTCCATAATAGTAATGATGATGAGAAAATGATAGAGTTTTCGATATTGTTAACGCTAATGATGATGATGTTGATAATGATACTAATAAAGCTCATGATATATTATATATAATAATATAGATGGTTTTAGTTTTTATTTGCTGGTGATCCTAGTATCGTTTATATAGAAGATAATTACACTAATGGTAATTGTAATAATAATACTGACGACTATAATGTTGATGATGTAAATGAGGATAAAAATGATGATATTAAAGGTAATAAATTATGATAATGATAATTTGACAATGATGATCATGGTTATAAAGATGATGATGTTCAAGATTAAATAGACGATGATGTTGACGGTTGTGACTTTAATTATAATAATTGTGATTGAAATAGTAATGATGGTGACATTAATGACAGTGATACCGATAATCATGTAGTCTCCTAAGATGATGATGATGAAAATGATGATACAAACGGAGATAATGATAAAGATAGGGATGTTTATAATTTATATTTCGTTCACGGAGATTACGATTACAATGATGGTAATAGTAATGATAATACTAATGATAATGATAATGATAATGATTATGAAGATGACGATGATAATTATGTTGGTTATGATAATAATGATATTACATATTATAATATTATTCTTGATTATGACCAATATAATGATGATGGAGATAATAATGTCGATTTTGATGCTTGTTGGTGATAATGTTATTGGAAGTTGTGATTGTTACTATGATAATCATAATTGTTATGATAATGATTTTGATGATAAATCTGATTACAAAAACAAATAGGGTGATAATGATGCTAATGACGATAATGACGACCATAATTATAATGATATTGCTGATGATGATAATGATAATGATGCTCATGGTGATAATGACGAATGATGATGATGATGTTAATAATGATGATAATGACGATAATGTTACTTATAATAGTGGAAACTACAAATGATAATAATAATGGTGGTATTAATGATAATAATCATAATAAAACAAAGGATAATAATAACGATGATAATAATGATGATAATAATGATGTGAATAACACTAATTAAAATTATATCAATAATAGTTATGATGATGATGATGATGATGATGATTATGATAATGATGCTTATGGTGATTTTGACGAATAATGTTGATAATGGTGATAATGATACTTATAATGGTGGTAACTAAAAATGATAATATTGATGGTGGTAATGGTAATAATGATCACAATAAAACTAATGATGAGTATAATGATGATGATAATGATAATAATAACAACAATCATAAAAATAATGATAATAATAATAATAATATCAATAATGAAAATAATAATAACAATAATAATTACAATAATAATGACAATGATGATGATGATGATGAGAATAATGATGACAATTATATGGTGATAAAGATAATGATAATACTGATGATGATATTGAAGACGATAATAATGATGATGTTGACAATGACGATGATGTTAGCAAAAATTTGTGATATTGTCAAAATTGATGAGCATGATGATCAGGATAACAATAGAACCAAAAATAATACTGTTGCTGACAATTTTTTTTAGTGTTTATGTTACTAATGGCAGTAAATGTCATTATAATGATGATTATGATTATCATGATAATAATAATAATTCTGCTTTTAATAGTAGTGTTGTTATTGATAATAAATATACTAAAGATGGTAAGAATAAGATAGTTTCGATTTATGTGGTGGATAAAAAATCATCATTATTTTACTCTTTGTAGTGATGACAATAATAAAAATGATGATGATGATGATATAATAATTATAATAACGTTGATGATGATAATGACGATTATAATTATGATGGTAATAATGATGATGATGATAAACAAAGTAATACTAATGACATGCAGGTAATCCTGATGTTGATAATGAAGATGATGCCTATGATGATGGTAAAGAAAATGTTGATTCTGATGACAAAGATTTTTATGATAATGATCAAGATGACGATAACAATATTGTTGGTGATGATAATGATGATGATACTTATCATAATATTATTAATTGATAATGATAGTTATAATGATGATGGTTATGAGAAAAATAATTTTTACGTTTTGTGGTGATAATGTTACTGATAGAAAAATTGTAATTATTATGATGATGGCTATTATGATAATAATTAGTAGATAATGATTACGATAATAATGGTAATAATAGTAATGATGATGATGATGATGATGATGATGATAATGATGATGATGATGATGATGATGATGATGATGATGATGATGATGATGATGATGATGATGATAATAATAATAGTCATAATTTTAATTTTATTTGGAGTTGATATTACTAATGGTAGTAGTTGTTATAATCATGACGAAGATCATTATGATGACAATGATGATAAAGATGATCAAGATAGTAATGGTAATAATATGCAGGTTATCCTAATAGTGATAAAAGAAATGATGACTATGACAATGGTTATAAAAATAATAGTAATAATTATAATGATTGTTAATGATAATGATGAAGATGACGATAATTATAATGTTGGTGATGATAATAACGATATTATTAATAATAATATAAATGATTGGTCATAATAAATAAAATAATGATGATGATGATGATGATGATGATGATGATGATGATGATGATGATGATGATGATGATGATGATGNCATCATTATCATCATTATTATCACCATTATTATCATCATCATAATAATCGTCATCATCATCATTATCATCATCACCATCATCGTCATCATCATCATCATCATTATCATCACTATCATCATCATCATCATCATCACTATCATCATCATTATCATCATCAATATCGTCATCATCATCATCATCGCCATTATTATTATTATCATCATTATCATCATCATAATTATCATCATTGTCCTTATTATTATTGTCATTATCATTATCACCATCATCATCATCGTCATTATCGTCAACATTAACATCGTCATTATCATCATCGTTATCATCTTCATCATCAACATTATCATCCTTATCTTTATTATCATCATCATCATCATTATCGTCATCAACATTATCATCATCATAATCATCGTCTTCATCGTTATCATTAACACCATTATTATCATCATTATCAACATCATCAATATCATCATCATTATCATTATTATTATTATCATCATTATCATCATCATCATCATCATCAACATTATTATAATTAACATCATCATCATCATCATCATCATCATTTTCGTCATCATCATCATCATCCTCATCATCGTCATAATCGTAATCATCAACACCATCATAATCATTATCATCATCATCATCATCATCATCATCATTATAATCATGATCATTATCATCATCATAATTATCTTTAACATCATTATTATTATTATCATCATCATCATCATCATTATCATCTACAATATCATTAACATCGTCGTCGTCGTCGTCGTCGCCATCATTATTATCGTCATCATAGTTATCATCATCATTATCATCATGATCATCATCATCATCATCATCATAATCATCATTATTATCATCATCATCAATGTCATTATTATCATCATCATAACCATCGCCATCATTATTATCTTCATCTTTAGCATCATGATAATTATTGTCACCATCATTATCATCATCATCATCATCATCATCATCACAATCACTATAATCATTATCATCATTATTATCATCATCATTATCAAAATCATCATCATCATCGTCATCAATGTCATCATCATTATTATCATCATTATCGTCATCATCATCATTATTATCATCATTATAATTCTTATAATTATCATCATCATCATCGTCATCATCGTCATCATCATCATCATTGTCATCATCATCATCATCGTCATCATTATCATTTTCAATATCATCCTCATCATCATCGTCATCGTCATCATTATCATCATAATCAGCATCATTATCATCATTATTATCGCCATCATCATCATCATCATCATTAGTATTATCGTCATTATCATCATCATTATTATCATTATCATCATCGTCATCGTCATCGCCATAATTATACTTATCATCATTATCATCATCATAATTATC
>NW_019382526.1:17500-20058 GCF_000648655.2 Copidosoma floridanum
GAAGTTGTCAATTCGGATTTGGATCTAATTGCCGGTTGGATGGATAACAATTGTTTGGGTAAATCCTTTGCCATACGGTTTGCGTCCAGACGAAATATAAATACAATTCGTGGGGGGGCTAATCATGCCCCAAATCTTAGTGATAAATTCATCGAGGTTGGTGACACCATTAGGCTGCTCAGCGTCATATAACTTTGAACTTAGGGGCTCTTTTTCCACTAAGACCTCTCAAAAAGGTTATGCTACCGTTGCGTGACTTTGGAGATGCCGATTGGTCTTAAAATAATACTCCTGCATACAGGGAATTACGTATTTTGCCTTTTACTAAGCACTGACTGTACTTTTCTGTATGCCTCATGACCTTTGTCTTGTGGTATGGCCGGCCAGCCAGAATGTCTTGCAGGCCTCTTAAGCCTGAAGGCTCTCTTCGCCGTTCCCAGTTTGATTTGATGATCCCACATGCTAGCACCTCTTACTATCTACTTTGTTGAGAAAACGTTTAGTTTCCTCAGCTTTAGTATTTATCAGCTAATGACAGGTTCATACGTTTTTATTACGTTTTTATTATTGGTTTTTCATTTATTTTCTATTTTTGTTATACTTCTTATTCTTTTACTCTCGTTTATTTGACATGTAATACTATTATTGTAATTATTATTATTGTTATTATCACTATTATTAATATTAACGACACCATTCTTTATCCCTCAACTTTAACATCATAATTACCACTATCACCATTATTATCTTTATTATGTGCATCATTATAATCATCAACATTAAAATCATTATCATCATCATTATCGTCTTTATCATCATTACTAGTATAATTATCATCGTGGTTTTTATCATTAATACTATTATTACAATCATCGTCATCATCATAATCATCATTATCATTGTCATTATCA
The DNA here is from genome assembly GCF_000648655.2 of Copidosoma floridanum. The sequence goes on from NW_019382526.1 coordinate 18,412, forward strand.
TTATTATTATCATCATTATGATTAATATCACAATAATCAACATCTATAGTATTATTATTATGATTATCATCATTAACAATATCAACGGTATCATTATTATTATTATCAACATTGTTACTGTCACTTACATTAGTAACATAGTAATCGAAGTTAATAATAATTATTACCATTATTACTTTTTCTCATTACCACTGTTATCATCGTCATCATTACCGTCATCATCATCATCATCACCATTATCTTTATCTACATCATCATAACTATAATAATCATTTCATTATTTTCATTTTTACTTTCCTCATCATTTTGATTAGCATTATCATCCGCAAAATCATCATCGTCATCATTAGTATTATCATTATAATTATCATCAATATAATCGTCATTAACATGATTAATGTCATTATAATCATAATCTTTATAATTGTTATTTATATTAAACTCATTACCATTATCATCATGGTCACTGTCATCATCATGATTATCCTTACTATTATTATCATTGTCATTATCATCAATATTCTTAACATCATTATTATCAATGATAATATTATCATTAACATTATCATCATTATCTCAACCATAATCCTTATCGGCACCATCATGATTTTTAAAATCATTGTTATAATTATCATAATAATCATTATTGTTAGTATTATCATTATCATTATTTTTATATTAAGTAGTATTATTGTCATCATCATTTTTATTATTATCAATATTATCATCAACTTTTATTATTATTCTTATCGTTACTATTATCAACCTTATGATCATCAGTATTATTATGATCGTTATTATAATAATTATCGACATCCTTATCGTCATCATTATTATCAAAATTATCAACTCAAGTTCTATTGGCATTACTTTCATCGACTTTAATATAATCATCATCATTAACATTAATGTTACTACATACATTCTTATCATTACCATTATCTTTGTAATTGTCATTATAATTATTATTCGTATAATTATTTTTACTAACATACACACTGTTACCATTTTCATTATCATAATCGTCATTTTATTTTTATCATCATTATTAATAACATCATTGTTATGATTATAAACATAATAATCATGAACATAATCATCATTATCATCATTATCAGCATCGTCGTCATCATCTCCATTATTATTATCATCATTATCTTCATTTTCATCATCTTAAATATCATTTTTATTATTATAACTATTATCTTCGTCACCATCATCATTATTATTATAACTATCACTACCATTATCTTTATCATGATCGTAATTATTATAATAATCATTATTATCATCATTATCATTATTATTGTCTTTTCTATTATCAATATTATCGTCACTATCATGATTATCATTATCATCATCATTATCATCACTTTTATTATGATCATTATAATTACTATAATTCTAATCGCCATCGCCAACATCAATATAATTTTTATTTATATCATCATTGTTATGATTACCATTAATATCGTCATCGTAACTACTGTCATCATCTTCATTATTAATGTTATTATAATTTTAATTGCAATAATAATCATCTTTATCATCATGATTATTTTTATAATTATCAATATCATTATTACTATCATAACCATCTTTATTGTCACCATTATAATTTTTCTTCATTATTATTATTATTATCAT
>NW_019382526.1:74422-84473 GCF_000648655.2 Copidosoma floridanum
GATGATGATGATGATGATGATGATGATGATGATAATGATGATGATGATAATGATGATTGATTATGATGATGATGATGTTGATGATGATGAAAATGACGATGACGATGACGATAATGATAATGATGACGATGATAATAATGATGATAATGATAGTGATTTTAATGATGATGATAATGATGATGATGATGATGATGATGATGATGATGATGATGATGATGATGATGATGATGGTGATGATGATGATGATGATGCTGATTATAGTGACGTTAATAATGATTGTTATATTAATGATACTAATAATCATAATAATTATAATCATAATATTGATAATGATAATGATGATAATTATAATGCTGCTCATTATGCAGATAATATTAATGATTGTAGAAATCATAATAATGTTAATGAAGTTGATAGTTTTGGCGATGCTGATGATTGTTATTGCTTTAATTTAAGTCTGTTTTTAAGTTTCTTATGGTAGTAGAAATATTCATGTTAATTATGTAAACGGCAATGATGATGATAATAATGATTTAAATGATAACAATGATAAAAATGATAATTATCATAGTAATAATATTTATAATTATGGTATTAATGATGATAAAATCGGTGATACTGATGTTACTGATAATAATAATGATGATAGGCATGATAATAATAATTATGATTGTGACACTAAGAAGATTATTGATAATTTTAAGGTTAATAATTATAATCACAACAATAATGATGATATTAAAAGTGTTTATAGTAATTATGTTAACATTAGTGAAAGTAATAATGATTATGACACATATCAGGATAACAATGATAATGACATCGATGATGGTAATAATTCTTACGATGACAAAAATGATGTTGATGAAGATAATGATAACGATTATTTTTATGATGATAACCATAATGATGATGATATTAATAATAATAATAATTANTGATAATATTGAAGATGATAGAAAAGATGATAATGATAATAATGATGATAACAATAATGCTGATAATGATGATGATGATAGTGATGACAGTAATAATGATAAATGTAATATTGATGATGATGATGATGGTGATGATGATGATGATATGAGAATGGTGATGATAAGAATGATGATAATGATTATAATGACTTTTATGATGATAATGGTAATAAAGTTAATTATTCTAAATGTAGGAATAATTATCACGATAATGATGATAAAGAAAATAAAAATGATGATAGTAATTGTAAAGAAAATTATAATATCGATATTGATGATGATAACAATGATTATAATAAAAATGTAGAAAATGAAGCTAATAAAAACGTTAATGACTATTATAATAACAACGACGACGATGATGATGATGATATTAATTATGCTAATAAATATAATAATAATGATAATATTGATCATGTAATAATAATAATAGAGATAATGATGATCTTTATTATAGTAATAATAAGGATAATGATGATANTAATGATGATGATAATGATGATGATAATGACGATGTTAAGAAAAACAATGATACCAATAAAGATAATAATAGTAATTATAGCAATAAAAATAAGGATAATGATGATGATGTTAATGATAATGATTTTAATTATCATAGTTATAATAATGACAATAGTTATAATGATAATGATGATTATAGGGATGACGATGATAATGATAATGATGATTATGATGTTAATTATCATAATGATTTGAATGATAATGATAATAATGATAATAATGATAATATTAATAATAATGATAATGATAATGATGGGAATGATGATAAAGATAATAATAATAATGTTAATGATTATTATACTAATTATCATAGTACTAGTAATGACAATGGGTATAATGATGATGATAATAATGGGGATCACGATGATAATGATAATGATGATGATAATGATAGTGATAATAATGATGATTCTAATGATTATGATAAGAATGATAATAACGACAATACTTATAGTAATGATTATGTTGATAATGGGGATGATGACGAAGATGATGATGATGATAATAATTATGATATATATGATGTCGCTGATTATTATGATAAAAAATGGCAATGGTTATAATGATGATGATGATGATACTAATGATGAAAATAATTTTTATTGTGAGATTAATGGTAGTAATAATAAAAATGCTAATCAAGGTATTGATGAAGATTATAATTGTGACGATAATGATAATTCTTAAAAACATAATGTAGACAATGTCAATAATAAAAAAAAAATGATAATGACGATGTCGATGATGATAAAAATGATTAAAACATTAGTGCTTATGATGACAATGTCGATAATAATGATAATACTGATGATGTTAATAATAATGAAAATTTTGATGATGTTGATATTGATGTTAATGATAATGAGAATTATGATGATAATTACAATGATCATAATGGTCATACTGATTAAGATAATGAAAGTGATTATTATTATTTTAATTAAAGTCGCTAAAGAAGTTACTAATCATAGTAATAGTTATAATAAGAATAATGATATTGACGACAATAATAATAACGGCTATGATGATGATATCGATGATGTTGCTAATAAAGATAATGATATTAATGATGATAATAAGAATGAAAAGGATGAGAATGACAAAAATTATAATAAAAATTATTATAATAATAATTATGATGGAAATGATAATTATGATGACGCTACTGATAATAAAAAATGATGATGATGGTGATGATGATAACGATGGAAACAATAATAATTATAATAATCGTAATGATAATAAAGGTGAAAATGCTTATTATAAAATTATTGATGAAGATAATGACAATGATGATGATGATTTATCAAAAATTGTTAATAACATTCCTGTTGTTAATCAAGGTACTTTTTTGTCTGTAAGATGTCCCCTTATTGAAATTTGGAAGGTCCCAAGATTTCGTCTCAAATTTTTACTTTTTAAGCGATTTAAAAGTTTTTGTAAGACTTTCTGAAGATACTAAATCGGTCGACGTTTTATTTATAATGATTGACAGTATATTTTGTCCTCCATAAGGTGTTATTAAAATTTGGCCAACTTTTGATTTCTTTGACTTCAAATAGCTATAGTCCAGTGCACCTATCGATCTCAACAGCCTTGAGACAGATGTGTCTGGTTGACAATCCTTGCTAATAAAATGAACTATATTGTCTCTTTTGTATGTGAGGCAATATCTGGTGGTAATGACATTGTTTACTAGCTCAGCTTCATTTTCGTTCTTAGATTTATCAGTACTACTGCTACTATCACTAAGACTTACATACACTTTTCCGTACTGTTGTTTGTATCGATTAATGCGTTGAAAGGAGTATAAGTCTGATAGTAACATGAAATCATGTGCAATTGTTCGATTTATTGATTTATCTTTATTGCAGTTTATTTGTTTGTTATTTTTATTTAAGTTATCCGGAGTTGCTTATGTTATTTGTTGCAAGTCCGGCGATTTAGATCATCTGTCTTTGGTAGTAGCAAAAGTACTTGTCTGCGTCAGTGTGCTAGAACTTAAGGGTGTATTCTCCTGAATACGTGGGGTAATTGATAATTTTTAACTTGTCTTATATTTTCTTAAAATTACTTCTTTATCAAATAGGGTTTCGAGACCTGTTGTACGTCCTAATATCTCCGCAATTCTTTCATCTTATACAGAATCATCAAAATTATCAGAATCATAGGTGTCCAATTCGGTTAAAATGTCTTGAATTTTGGGGTCCGGTTTATCTCCATCAGAAAATCCAGTTTCAGATAAAAAATCGGCCTTTTTGGGCTCATCATCGTTGTTAGACTTGTCTTAATATTCTTGAAGGCTTTGGTTAAATTTTTTTGTTAATTTTTCAATTTATTGATAAGTAACTTGATAAGTATTATCTGTTGTCGTTTTAGGTTGGTCTTCAGAAACGTCATCATTTGAACTTTCGCTAAGTGAAATTGGTGTAACGAAAATTTCAATATTTGTCATGTCTGAGTTTGAATCAGTATCCGTATTTGAGTCTGTTTCTATTTCAGTCAGTTCTTGCCGTAATACCCTTCATCTAGGATCATATCCTGGTAATTAAGTATCTTCTCTTGACGATTCTTTAGTATCGCTTAGGTCATTTTCGGAAAACATACTTGTTCTTGACGATTTAGCAAAGTTAATTATATCGCTAACTAGTAATTGTAACATTCCCTCATTTTTAGAACTATTATGTTTTATTTCTGTAGTTTCTAAATTTGTATCACTAGCGTGTGATGTTGAGGCTACTGATTCTGAAAAATTCACTTTCAATGAGTTAGAATGTTTTGATGTTTTTTTAGTGACATTTCTTAATATATTTGGTTGAGATGTAGATGATTTCTGTGGCTGTGGAACTGTTTTTGTTCGGATTCTTTGAGCAATCACACTATGATCTAATTTCGGCCGTACTTTGTTTGTTTTTGAACCAAGGGGTCATCCAGGACCCTTGATCAACTTAGGTACATCTGGTTCTGATTTTGTCATGCTTTTTGGTTTTGTTACTCCTATTATTTCCTTCGAAAATGTTGGCAATGCTTTATGTTAGATCGTCGTTAATTTGGATGCTCTTACTTTTCCTTTCCTTTGACTTAGTAATTCTGTTTTCTTCTTTTCCTCTAGTTTCTTTCGAACCATCATCATAACTCTTAGTTATGGTAATCCATTGTTTATATTATTTCCTGCATAAAAAAATGGTCCTTCTGGGTTCCTAAATAATGCATCAGCGTTGGTATTGAGTCTTCCTGGTTTGTTTTTAAAAGTGTATTCATAATCGGTGAATTTAAACATTGAGCGCATCAAACGCTGACCTGGATCTTTTCTTGTATGCATCCAATACAATGGCTCATGATCGGCTACGAGAACGAACTTATTTCCTAATAAATACGAACGAAAGTGATGCATTGCATATAGTGCGGCTAGACATCACTTTTCAGTCGTGGAATAATTTATTTCGGCTTTATTTAAAGTTCTTGAAAGGTAAGCGACAGGATGGTCAAATTCATCTTTTTCTTGACTCAATACCGCTCCAATTGCATAGTCAGATGCATCTGTAGTTAACTTGAATAATTTACTAAAGTTTGGGAATTGTAAAATAGGGTCTTGGCATAGGTGATCCTTTAGTATTTGAAAACTCTTTCCCTGCACTTCAGTCCATTAAAATTTTTCTTCCTTTTCTAATAAATCTGATAATGGTTTAGCTATTTTTGAAAAATATTTAATAAAGCGTCTATGGTATGCTGCTAGTCCTAAAAATTGTCTAATGTTTTTCATCGTTTTTGGTTGGGGGAACTCTCTAATGGCTTGTATCTTTTTAGGGTCCGGTTCAATCCATCGTTAACTTACTGTGTGCCCAAGAAATATTACTTCTTTTTGCAAAAATTTAACTTTATCTTGTTGGAGTACCATATTCGCTGATCTTAACCGATCGAAAAGTAACCTAACTTTACAGTCGTGATCTACTAGATCTTTTGCGTAAATAATAATATCATCTAAATACATTAGCATTTTAACATTTAATAAGCCTCTCAATATGAGATCCATTAGTCGTTGGAACGTGGCAGTTGCGTTTTCCAGGCCTTCGGGCATTCGTCAATATTGGTAATGTCCATAATCTGTCGTAAATGCTGTTTCATACTTATCATGTTCATCCATGGGAATTTTTTGGAATCCACTTGCCAAATCGAAAACTGAAAAATATACGGCTCCTCTCAACTGGTCCATAATATCTGCGAAATTAGGCAATGGGTATGCATCACCAATGGTCTTTTTATTAAGTTCTCGAAAATTAATTACTACCCTCCATCTCTGGTTTCCATGGCTATCAGGTTTCTTAGAAATAACCCAAAGAGGTGAATTATACGATGATGACGAAGGTTCGATTATTCCATCGTTAAGTTTCTTTGCTACGTGTTCCTCTAAAACTTTTCTATGTACTGGTAGGTGACGATATTGTTTAGTATTAATAGGGATGTTATTTTCCGTCGGGATTTTGTGTGCGACGAGGTTAGTACAGGGTAAAGTGTCTTCTGGTAACAAGAAGATTTCTGAGAATTCAGAAATCAATTGATATATTTGGTCTCGTTCTTCCAAGTTTAAATGACCGGTGTGCACGAGTCTTTTTGAGTCGTTTATTCTATTTTGTTTTTTTTTTACAATTTGTCTTTTATGTTTACTGCTAGTATCGGGATCAAATTTAGGTGCAATATATTCGAAAGATAGGATTTCTCTTGGGTCTATTTCAATCGTTATATCATACTTATTAGTATTTATTGCCATAATATTACATTGACCCTTCTCATTTTTTACTATTCCATCTCCTAAATATACGTTATCACACCCTACATCTATTTGTGGTAAGTATCCTTCAGCTAAATTAGTATTGATTAAATTAAGTTTTACTATTTGACGTGTTCAAACATTAATCGTATATTTAGTTGCTTTACTGGTATTTTTTGTTCCTCATTAGGGCAATGTTCTACACTAGGAGTATTTTTATTCTGTTTAATTGCATGGGGTTGAAGTATATCTTGGTTAACTAACTCATTATTTTCACTGTATATTTTACTTTTATCAGTTTTGTTATCAGTGGCTTTCATAAGATTATCACCTCTTTCTGATAAGATCAATTTGTCAAACTCATCTCGGAAATGAAAATCAGCTTTTATGTCTCCAAATTTTCCGTATTTAGGTATATTTGACCTTCCAGGCGGGCCTACAGTGTATTCGTAATAAAGTTTCTGTTGGTTTATTTTATCCTTAAGGCATTCTGTCTCTTCGTTGGTATTAAGGGTTATAGCTAAAATGTGATTTTTCTGTGCTTGTTTTTTGAGTTTTATGATTATTTTTTTTTTTTCATCTCTTTCCAATTGCTCAATTTCCTCAAGAATTTTTAAAAAAGGGATGGGGTTCATTACGTCATTATCTAGTACTATAGCATCATGATAATATGATAATGTGGCTCGTCGATCTTTACAAAATTTTCGACCTAATAAACCGCCATCTTTGATCGGGAAATCGTTAGGGATCACATGAAAAATAGTAGGTTTTCCTCGTATGGTCGTATACGTTGTTCTTTTAGTTAAAAATTCGGTGAGGTTTCATTCTAGTAAGGTAGATAATTTCCCTAGTCTCTACTCGTGAATATGGTTGCAACTGATCTAATTTAATCAGATTTGTGGCAGCGCCATTATCAAGCATGAGTGTTATAAAGTGATTTTTCCGTTCTGGGATTGATAACCTCATGCTTGTAGGCTCGTCGTCTACGCCAAGTCCCTGGCAGGTATCAATGTGGATGGTTTTAATTTTGTTGCTATTTTCATTATCTGCGCTAAAACATTCTGCATAGAAGTTGAATTCTGTCTTTGGGGACTCACCTCCAAACGACGATTGGGGTGAGCCGCCTGAGAGTTTAAATGATGCGGCAAACGGTTGTCTCCTGGTTGGTATTAATTTTGAAAGTTCTGATTCTGATAGATAGGATTCAAAGTTTGTTAATTATAATTATTATTTCGGAGGTACCTATTATAATTTTGATCTTTGCGTCGGTCTCCTTGATTATTACTAGGATTGAAATAAGCATTCCTTTGAGTGTAATAATTATTAGGATTTTCGTTATTATATCATCCGAAATTTTTCTGATAATAATTAGAGTTTCTTGATTGATTTGGAAAGTTCCAAATTCTTTCTTGATTCTAATAATTTTTACAGTAAATTTGTCCATTATTTTGTTGTTGATATTGTCTATTATAATTTTGATAATTATTATACTGCCTATCAGCGTGATTATTCTTATCGTCGATCTGTTGTTCATTAACTTGAGCCACTTGATGTGATTAGAATGGCTGATCAGGATACCCTTTTTTCTGTTGATATGAGTTGTTCAAATTATTTCTAAAGTCACTACGAGGTAGTCCTTGATATCGTGTGTCCGGAATTGTACCCACTTTCTTTCGGCTCTCCAAACTCAACGCGTAATCGAAGGCGTCGGCTAGAGAAGCAGGTTCTTTCGCATCTACCTGCTGGCTTATCATAGGTGCTAGTCCTTTTATGAACATGTCTAACGCCATGGCTTTTAGAGGGGTCATCATATGCGCGATGTATGCATTACCTTTATCTTTCATCAAGGCTTTTTCAGCATCGCTCAGCAGTAGGTTAACATAATCATAATATTCACCAACTGGTTGTCCTTGCCGTTGGTGCCCTTTCTGTAGCTGAGTTTGATAGTAAGCAACGGTTTTTCTTGTTGCATATCTTTTTTTTAAAAGGTTATAAATGCTTCAAGGTTTCCGAAATCTTGGCCACTTTCGCTTATGTGTGCGGCACCTCGTAGATTCTTTAATACCGCTCTTTTATACAAATTATAACGTGGATTTTACATTCCCCAAGGTGACTTACCGTTGGCGAGAAAATATCGTTATTATTCTCTCTCGTACGTCTCTGCTCGACAACACTCTCCCTCTTCGCCCCTTCACTCGACCTGTCTCAAAAGGGGATTCGCGTCTAGGCAAATACACACAAAGGCTATGTTGACTTTATTTTACAAATTTATTGAAAATAACAACATCCACTGTCTACAATCACTTCACGTAACTCCTCTCGGTCCTGATGCTATGGCGCAGGCCCTCAATCGCCACCACAACGCCAGGTGCGCTCGGAGAGCCATGCTAGTCCGCTCACACACACACACTCACACGCCTTTACACCCACTTTCCCTCTCACACTACTCTCGGTCTGGAATCAGGCCCCCTCGGCGTGGTAGCCGGTCCGTACCTACACACCCCCACACTCACACTCGGCGTAACCTATAGGTCCCAGGTGTGGATTGCCGTCGCGACCGGAGACGGTCACAAACACGCCTTACAACTCACAGCGTCCCGACGCCGGCTCTTGATCCGTCCCGCCCTTACACCACGACTACGCGACTACTTACTCGCTCTCGGTCTCACGCACCCTTTTCTTCCTCTCTCTCTCTCTCTCTCTCGTCTATCGCTACAGCCAACGATCTCACCCACGTCCCCGCGTAACCCACACACTGTACCTTGGCGAATCCCGTGCTTCCATACAGGAAGACCAGTCCACCATGAGCGTCGAGGGTCGCAGTCCAGGAAGTCGACGCTGTGTGATACCTGGGCCTCTCTTGCCTGCTGTCCGGTACACCTCTCACCTTGGGCTCGGCTCGGGTCGTCACGGGAGGACGCTTCGTTTTAAGATGGCCGCCGTTCAGGGTCAGATGGGTCGAGATCAGGCTTATTTTTCCGGGTCCTTCTTCCCGCTCACTTTCTCACTCGCTCTCTCTCTCTCGCACTTAATACTCGCTGTACACTCGGCTCTCTTGCTCCACGTACTCTCTTCAACCTTCGCACTCGGTGGTCTCACACCTACTGAACTCATCAGTCGCGTCCGTCCTCAACTAGTCGCTCGGTAGGTCAACTGACTATCTTTTGACCTACCTACCCGGTCCCTACCTTATCTTCCGGATCATTCTTACGTGCCCACGCTTCGACACTTACATCATCACATTCACTCGTACGCACGCTACATTTCTGGTCTAGGCGTGTGTCTCCTTCTCTGGCTTACCGTTGGTCGTTTCTAAAACACACGAAGATTTCGGTTATGGGAGGATCCCATTAGGAACACTAATTTGTTTCAAAAAAGGAGCGTCGACAGTGACGTGCTAAATTGTGAAGCAAATTTTGCCACGTCACAAAATCTTTTTGATCATCTCTGACCCAGCTTTCTCCATTTCTAACATCTTGTATATAATCCTTCAGTGGAATATTTCTCCTATCGAATATAGGGATAGATTTAATCGCATGTTGAAATGAGAAGTTGGCATTGAGAGACTTCATCAGCGCTTCAGCTACTGTGATATCGGCATCATCGCTTCTATTGACCATTTTCTTAGTTGTATGATACCTTACGTGCGTTTTTTTCTTGTCCTTTTTTTTATTTTTTAAATCTTTCTTTATTTATTTATTTTTTCTATTCTCTATGTGTGTAATACTAACAAAAAAAAATTATACTACTATTTTGTTTTGTTTCTTTGTTTTGGAAAAATATT
>NW_019382526.1:84868-98000 GCF_000648655.2 Copidosoma floridanum
CTCCATGTGCGCACGCACGAGCGTCTGCTATGCTATACTGCTGTTAAATTGAAGGTTGGATGTTACAAGGTAAACATTGTCTGCTCCTTATGCTGTCATGTTTTGAAGCCATGCCACAGATGTAACTGCATGAATATTTATAACATTCAAATCATGTAACACAAGAGTATAATGGGATAAATGTATCACCTACAATTAATAAATAAGTGTCGAACTATACTGCAGCCGCTCAGTCGAAGTTCTATTGGCTTGCACGGGAAAATAGCGTACACTACAAATAGTTTTTTTATGTTTACAGGTGTTTTAAAATCCCCCCAAATTGATTTTTAACATGTCAAATCATGTAACAGCAAGAACATATCTTAGTATAGGTGATGAAAAAATAAGTAGTACTTTTTTCCTCATAACAAAATTTATTTTAAAATATTTTAAGAGCCAAACCATAATCTTATAATTAGGAGTTAAGGAATTGACCTCCACGAAATATAAAAAATGGAGCTTCTTATAATGCTTTATATGCTGATGTACAAATACTATATGAATATGGGAACTTTAACTTTAATTATATTAGATAATTGTTATTACACGAAACTTCTTGAATAAAGCCAAAAAAATGGTATGTTCAAATTATACTTGTGAAAAGGGCCCGAAAGAGATCAAACAGAAAGACGAAAGAAAAGGATTCACCACAATCTGTAGTGCGACTTGTGCGCGGTACCTTCGAACAGAGTCCACGTGGCTTCTTGGCGCACGTTCAGGTAGAACTTGACGATGACCTACTGTTTGGCGGCAGGTAGGTTCAACTCTTCTAGGTACGGGCCGACGAGGAGTTGCAAGTTCACGTGCTTGGTCAGCTCGACCACGTAGAACTCGGTGAATCGGTTACTCAAGCCGACGGGCAGTTCTTTCTTGCCAACGTCGGTCGCTAGGTTCATGCAGGCGAATAAGGTGGAATCGGGATGGCGTGCTATGGCTTCTTGATCACCACGTTCCAGAAGAGACAGGGAGCCCGACGAGCCTTCGAGTAGACCGGGAAGGTACTCCGGAGTCTCGGCGTTGGCGAGATTGATCTTGTCGAGCAGGACCCACTGACCTTCATTCAAAGCCTTAATTAGGCTCCCTTGCATAAAGGCGAAGGCCAACGAGAGCTGCCTTTTCACTTGAGCCTCCAGCTTTCTCAGCTTGGCAGCCAGCTGGTCCCACTTTCTTACAGTCTCGCGCTCTTGTCTTCCGGCTCACTGATGCATTGACCTGAGTCGCTTCAAAGCAGCACCCGTACTAGTATTCATCAGCGCAACGAGGGTCTTCCATTTGCTTTTCGTGAGGCAAGTGTCAATGTGTTCCAGGAATTTTTTGTTGGGCTCGACTGCGAAGAATGAGCGAAACAAGATCTCGAATTCCTCGCAAATGGGAGAAATAAGGATCTTCAAGTCAACAGGTTTGTAGCCACTGAGCAGGTCAGCGCTCTCGCTTTGCTGGTTTATGTTGATGACGATCAGCTTGTGACCTGTGCTGCGGGCCGAGTACTCAACGCAGCTGGTTTTGCCAGTGCCGGTTTCGCTGACGAGCAGTACTGGCTCGTTTTGAGCTACACAGCAGCTGATGCGCTCGAGCAGGCAGGCGGATGGTCGAGTGAACGAGAATTTGGCGGCGCATCGCTCAAGAGATAATTGCTTGGCTTGCTTGCGTTCCACTTGACAACGACTGCTAGTGAAATATTTTGCTGAGAGGCTGATCGAGGGCTTGTACGTTCGGCAAAAGTAATTGGCTTGTATTTTAACGATGCCGAGTTTGTTACTGATCTCCGTTGCTAAGACTACTCTGTAATCTAAAAGAATATGGAAACTTAAATTGTTTGCGTGAAGATATTAAAAATAAATTAAATTGCATTTTGTTGACGAATATATTTTTACCTTGAAATAGCACAGAGCAACAGAATATGTCGATGGCGTCTTGAAGTAATTTAAAAGCAGAATCTTTGGAGGAAACGTTTTAGCTGTTAACAGCTCTGTGACACCAATTTAATAGATCTCTAGTAGAAATTAATCTTCATGTTATTAAAAAAAACAGTTCGTCGTGTTCATCACTATCGGTATTATGATTGCCTACAAAAAACAACAAGAAAACATCAACGAACTTAGAAGTAACAGTATTTCATACTGGGAACAGAGTTTGGACAATTGTACTCAATTCTTTTTTCGACAGCGACTCTATGTTAATGCACAGCAAGTGTTTTTTAAACAGACTACTGGCTCCGGATAACTGACGTTGGAAGCCGGACATCATGGGGATCAATCTCTGCGTGAAAAACAGCTGAAATCCACTGTTAACGAGAAAAGTGTCTTCGTATCGAGGAACAGACAGAGTTCCAGTTTGCATGACATTACTCAAAATGCTAGCAACGTCTCGTGCAGCACTGTCTATAACATCCAGAAGGAGCCAATTTACATTTGCTACTGCCTGCGTGAGCACACCAGCCTGCCACTCAAATTCTCCAGATGTATCGGTGCATCTGTAAGTTCCCAGCAACATTTATGAGTCACTTTGATCCCCAAACTGTACTTTAATGAAATTGGATGGCCAGTGTCCAGTTATTTTGGCCAAGTATTCAACGATGGCTGTTTAACCGCAGCCAACTGCACCTTGCAGGCAAATGCATTTTCTTGAAGCTACTTCAAGAGCTAAACTGCGATAGTTTTCTTCCATTGATGGCACCGGAATTATATCACTTTTTGTACAATGGGTTTCATTGTTTAAAACTGGTCATAAGACTCTAGCAACAGAAACGACGGATGAAATGTTGTCAGCCATGTCATATAACTCTTTTGTACAAGATGTTTTTTGTAAGCAGACGTTTGTGTCATTTTTTCTTGTATCTAATTCAAATTTGACTGTATCGCTCAGCAAAGTTTTTGCACACTCCAACTGCAAAATTTCTGCCATTTCTATTACTACCCAATGCACTTAACAGCAAGCCTATAAACAAAATACTCAATTTTAAACTACTCATTTCACAAGAATCATTAAAAAAATCGCACAAATAGTATTTTACATGTATTACCATTTCACATAATCTTCTTTATATCACAAATATTTGTAAAACTTTGACCACTTCCACATCCACCTTAATAGTTTCAATTGACAATACTCGTTGTATTTTCAATAACCATTAGATAATTTTGAAGCATAATCAATGTACTCAAAAGAAAAGACAGAAGTATTTGCTTTGTCAAAAAATAAAAAATTCTTCTAGTCTGATGTAGAAAGCTGTATGAACAGAATCAATTATTTTTTAACCACTGAGCAGTGCAGAAGTAAGTTTCATCACCTTTAACATCTGTAAGTATAAGAAGGTGTAAGATCATAACAACTCCATAAGAAATAATATAGAAGGTTTCAAGTCCCTTCAAGTAACAATTTTAATTTATGACTCTTTTTACTTATATTCTGAATGATGATTATATTTGCACATATAATTTGTATATGATTTTTAGTTTTGTTTATGTAGATCTAAAAAAATCCTAATTATTGGAAACTACTTCCAAACATAAATTGCAACAACCTAAGTACATTACAGCAGACACTGCTCATGTAACTAAGAACCATTAATTTATCATACACACTTGCATGCTTTACAATAATAAATATAATAATGCTATATATACTATACAATTATTTTATCTAATATTATTCGAAATATATTTAAAATATTCATATACTCAACAGTGTATCGAAAAAGAAACTTAAAATGTCATGGTAATTAAATGTTTGGTTAATGTACCTTCAGTTAATTATTAACCATCAACACAAACTGACAAAGTTACAATAAAAAATTTATTACGACATACACAAATAAAAAAGTAATAAAACCAAAATACATAAACAAATAAAACTTCTATCATAAAAAAAACGTGCAAAGTGAAGTAATGTTTACATTAGTTTATTGGGAGACACAGACAAAATCATCAAGCATCCTTAAGTCAACTAATGTAAGAGTTGAAGGCTCTACAACATCCGCTAGATGGGATAAAAAGTGGTTTCCTGTGACCGTGCTACGTACCAGTAATGAGTGCAGTTAATTTATAAAAAAATAATTACAATCAGCTAAGAAGTAAACACACTACTCAGATTACGTAGTCCGACATTAGGTTAGATTACCACTTTCTTACGTTAAACATAGCAAACACATCTCGGAAACTTTCTACGCACTATAGGTATGAACGTAGCAGCTACAGGAATGATTGCGTGGTGGGCAGGGCAGTGGGTCAGTTGGCTAGGTTGTGGAACAGATATTTTACATGTAACATAATAAGTAAGTTACCTCAGGTAACTTACCCACCACGGCTCGTGGATCGGTACGCGGGAGACCGTGGTTTGATTTCCGACCAATGCAACTTTTCGGGCAAGTGCCTTTGGGTCCGTACCATACAGTGCTCTTAAATGTGACTGGCAAACTTGCGGGTAATTCGAATTGGCTATATGGAGCAAGACGCAAAACCCCAGATAACTCGACAACATTTCATACACCATAACTTGATAAATTAATCCTAAACTATTTAACCCAATAACCCAACGCACCTAAAAGCAGTATCACAAGCTTTAATACTTAATAAATTACATTAAACAATAACGCAAGCGCCGATCCCCACACAACCCAGGGCGCTTACTGGCCGCTTCGTTTATTGATTAAATAAATAAAATAACCCAAGCGCCAATCACCAAAAAACCCGGGGCACTTTTTGGTTGCTTTGTTTATTCATTAAATGAATAAAAAACACAAGCGCCAATCCCCACACAACCTGGGGCGCTTAATGGCCACTTTGTTTATTATTTACATAAATAAAATAACACAAGCGCCAATCACCACATAACCCGGGGCACTTTTTTGGTTGCTTTTTTAATTAATATAATAAATAAAATAACAGAAGCGCCAATTCCTACACAACTCGGGGTGATTACTGGCTGCTTTGTTTATTTAAAATAAATTAAATAACACAACCACCAATCTCCACCAATCTGGGCTGATTACTGATCGCTTTATTGATTTAAAATAAGTAAAATAACGTAAGCGCCAATCCCCGTACGATCCGAGGCGCTTTTTGGTAGCTTTAATTATTTAAAATTAATTAAATAACTCAAGCGCTAATCCCCGCACAACCCAGAGCGCTTACGAGTCGCTTTATTTATTGAGAATAAATTAAATAACATACAAGCCAATCCCTGCACAATCCTACTTATCACCAAGATAAAATTTTAGAACAACAGTTTAATGTAAACGGTATTCCTATTTTTTAAACAAGTTCTGTTAAATTTTGGCCACTATTGATAAAAGTGTTTACTAAAACAGTAATTTATAACCTATTTGTTGTCACTGTTCACTATGGAATTGGAAAACCGAAGTCGATAACAAAATATTTGGCAGACTTTATAACAAAGTTAAATAACTTACTTAGAGAAGAAGTCACTGTACAAGAAAAATACTGTAAAGGTAATGTGTTTTATTTGCGATAGACCTGTTCGATTATTTATGCATTTATGGAGTGCATCAAAAGCCATAGCTTATACTATGCCTGTGAACGATGCACTGTAAAGGGAGTTTATCACAGTAATCGGGTATCCTATCTCTAAAAAAATGTAACACCTAGGAGTGATTCGTCATTTGGTATGTTGCATGCAGAGTTATATTGCGTACAATAATAACGTATATAATACCATAAAATNTTAATTTATTTATTCAATTAATAAACAAATTGGCCAGGAACCGCCCCAAGTTATGTGGTTATTGGCGCTTGTGTTATTTTATTTATTTTATTAACAAACAAAGTGGCCAGTCAGCGCCTTTAGGTTGTGTGGTAATTAGGCCAGTAAGCGCCCTGAGTTGTGTGGTGATTGGCGCTTGTGTCACGGAATTACCTTTATAAATCAACAAAGCGGCCAGTCAGTGCCCCTAGTTGTCTGGTGTTTGGCGCTTTTGTCGTTTAATTTATTATATTAACTAACAAAGCGACCAGTAAGGGCCACAAGTTGTGTCGTGATTGGCGGATGTGGTATTTTATTTATCAAATCAATTATTAAAGCGGCCAGTAAGCACCCCGAGTTGTGTGGGGATTGGCGCTTGTGTTATTTTATTTATTTAATTAATAAACAAAGAGGCCAGTAAGCGCCCCTGGTTGTGTGGTGATTGACGCTTGTGTTATTTCATTTATTTAATCAATAAACGAAGCAGCCAGTAAGCGCCCCGTGTTGTGTGAGGATCGGCGCTTGCGTTATTGTTTAATGTAATTTATTAATTATTAAAGCTTGTGATACTGCTTTTAGGCGCGTTGGGTTATTGGGTTAAATAGTTTAGGATTAATTTATCAAGTTATGGTGTATGAAATGTTGTAGAGTTATCTGGGGTTTTGCGTCTTGCTCCATATAGCCAATTTGAATTTCCCGCAAGTTTGCCAGTCACATTTGAGAGCACTGGTACCATATAACTATTTCTCTGTACATCGGCCTATGCAGGCAAAAAAAAGTTATATGGTATGGTTCTGTTTTTCACATGTGCTTTGTCAAAGCGCCACGTTCCTCATAAAGGGATAGCCCGAGCAGAAAACTTATCTAGGCGCATGTGAGGTGCTAATTAGGGTAGTGTATATTTAGACCCCTCCATTCGGCGTCGGTGTACCAAATTCTTCTAGATTTCGCGAAAACAAAAGGATGTCCGTAATTTTTTATACAGATGATTTATCTGGCACGATCATGTCTGCTTCCGTCGTTGTACGTAACAAACGGAACATTACGGCGATTCCCGTAGGAGTCCGTACGAGATCGTCATTGTATTAGGTATGAGTATTGGGGTAATGAACACTACACTGCCGTCAGCGAGTGGCTGTCCGTCACCCGTCACTTTCCGTCAGTCCATGTACTCTCGTCACCCGTACCGTCCAGATCGGAAATTCAACTAGGCTGCCTCGTTAGTTATAGGGGGCACGAGCGCGCGGTGGCTTGGTCGGCTAGGTCGTGGATTGGCACGCGGGAGACCGTGGTTCGATTCCCTGCCAGTACGACTTTTCGGGCAAGTACCTCTGTGATTCTCACATGTGCTTTTTCACCACGCAATGCTCCTCGAGGATGGTTTAGGCGACCTTCTCGCAGCAAAAATTGCCTAATTTCCCCCTACCCCCCTCCCAGTAATGGGAGGCCTCCCATCCCTTTCCTTGTCCCTCTCCCATGTGCTAAGTGCCCATAGTAGTGCCCTTATTAAAGAAACTGCACGTAGAGCACTATAATATTAAAAAAAAAAAGTTATAGGGGGCCCAGGTAGGCCCAAAGTAGGTTTTGTAACGGTGGAATTGGTAGTGACTAGGTGGGAAGCCTATGTACGTATCTTCCGTCTCACTCTTTATTATGATGTAGCTGTAGCTTCGCCACATGATGGCTCTGTCGGTAGCGTGTTTGCCTACTCATCTTGATGGCTGGAGTTCAAATCCTACTCTGGACGAAAATTTTCATTAATAAATGAAATTTTTTTCTGGATGGAAATTAAGCTTCATTAAAACCTACCAATTTTCCTACCGTTTTACACCCACCATTAATTAACAAACGTATGGCTAAATACACTTCATAGTGTCAAAATCACCATGTCTGAGCCCCTTAGGGAGCGATAATGAATATAAAAAAACAAAAATGTCGCTAAAATATATGTATGTATGTATAGTATACAACTGGTTATATCCATGTGAGTACGAATTACATCTTGGCTTTTGGTTTGCACTAGTCGTTATTTCCAGGGCACTTTGTGGGTACTTTCCGGGCACTTTTGGTAAGTACTTGGTGAGTACTACGGACTTGGTGGGTACTTGGCAGATACATCCTATGCAGTTGAAAGGTACTTCCCGGCTACTTGACATGCATTAGTGACTAGTTCCAGGGAATTTGGAGAGTACTTTTTTGGTACTTGGTAGGCATGTAGCGGGCACTTAGCAGGCGCTTGTTTCTCATTTTGCGAGTATTCAATGGGCGTTTGGCAGATATTTGGTGTATACTTTCCGATTACTTGGCGGCTATTTGGCAGGCACTTTGGAGACACTTGAATTTAATTGAATTTTATTGTATTGGGGCTAAATGCTTAAAGCTTTTGGTAGCCCGACGTATGGTCCAACAAAGAAATAGATAGTAATTACACGATACTTGATAGGTAAGTGTGGTACCTGTCTTACAGCAAGGAAGATTCACAAGAGAGAATTATAATAACAAAAGATAAAAGATATTAAATAAATANAATTACACGATACTTGACAGGTAAGTGTGGTACCTGTCTTACAGCAAGGAACATTCGCAAGAGAGAATTATAATAATAAAAGATAAAAGATACTAAATAAATAAATAAATAAAAACATAAATTAATAAATAAACAAATAAAAAATAAAAAAAAAATAAAAAAAAAATAAATAAAACACCAAGATACGCACATGGGTATAAAGGAGTCAAACTTTCAAGATCACTTCACAGCCATTGGGATCACATTGTCATTATCAAATCACAGATCGTTCGGCATATTTTCACAAGAAGTAAGAACTAAGGAGTAGGCAGGAACAGCAATGAGCAATACTACTGCTACCGATTTCTTTAAGGAGGGCGCAAATAGTTGCTCTCGAACCTCCGTTGGCAAATTGTTCCATAGCCGCGCGGCACAGACCCAATAACAGTCCCTGAAGAAGTCTGTCCTTGCCCAGGGGATGATGAGGTCTAGCAAAGATGCCCTCTTAGAGCCAGAGGCGGTGCTGGAATGGAAACGAAAACCCTCCGAAAGATAGCGTGGCTCTCCAGACCTCAAGATGGAGCCAAGTAGGCAGATACTGCAGTAGTTACGTCGAGTCTCGTAAGGCATAAGCCCAAGATTTTTATATGCCAGAAATATGTGCTCGTGTTTTTTTTTAAGTCCAGTGACAAAGCGGACCGCTGCGTTAATACCACGACGCATCCTCACGGTGAGCTCAGATGAAAGGAGAGGAACAGTCCCGCACAGTATTCATAGTACGGAAACACGAGCGACTTGACCAGCAGCAGGCGCATCACAGGCACAAGAGAATCACCACATTTGCGCAGCCGTGAGAGATCCGCAAAACTCTTTCTCGAGGTCTCGACCGTCTGTTGACTCCAAGACAGAGTGCTATCGAGGGTGACACAAAGTATTTTGTCGGTGTCCCTGTACTCCACAACGCTGCTTCCAAGACGGACCACTGGCAATTCAGCCAAGTCAATACGCCAGATGAAGCCCCTTGTGCCAAACTACACCACCTGAGTCTCCGTTGGATTTATTTCAAGGCCGGAGCCATCCGCCCAAAGCTTAAGTCGATGAAGATCTTCATTAACACGTTTCACCAAGAGAGGCAAATCGCAGAGGCGACCATGGATGTAGAGTGTCAAATCATCGGCGTAGATATGGTATTGACAGTGCCTGAGCACAACTGGCGCGTAATTTATATAGAGGGAGAAAATCAACGGACCCAGCACGCTACCTTAAGGGACCCCAGAGTTTCGAGTCAGAGGGGTCGACATTTCCCCTCCATCGCCTACAACCACCTGCCGCCGGCCACTCAGGTAAGACGTGACCCATGCACACGATGAATTGGAAAAGCCCATTCTCAGTAGCTTCTCCGCGACGAGTCCGATATTGACGCGATCGAAGGCCTGCGACATATCAACAGCCACCAACAGTGTAATAGACTGACTGTCAGCCGCCTCCCGGATATCACTGACAATATGCAGGAGCGCGGTATGAGCAGAGTGGTGCCCCCTGAATCCCGATTGGAAGGGGTCCAGAAAATCAGCAAGCCTGATAAACTGGTGGAGCATCTGCTCAGCTGCCACCGATTCAAATATTTTTTAAGCTGCTGAGAGTATACTAATAGGCCATAAATGGCTCATCTCGGTAGGCAGCTTTTAGGTATATCACGAACGAGAGCCAGCTTTCACGCTTCAGGAAACTTGCAAGATTGCAGCGAGCAGTCAAAGATGTGGGTCAGTACATGCAGTATCGTTAGAAGGCAGTGCTTTAAGTAGCGAACAGGAACACCATCGGGCCCGATTGCGTTTGACTTCGCCGAGTTAATAGCCCTCAAGACACTTTCTGGTGAGACGTAAACAAAATAAAAGCGGTTGTCAGGTGGAATTTGCGCAAATGGACGGGCATCTGTCAGCGGCACGCTGCAGCCTAGGCCCACGAAGTGCTTATTGAGCTCGCCGCAGCTCGCTGGCAGGGTGACAGAGCTCCTATCCTTCGAAGAGGTTCCCATCTCGCTCACACACCTCCACATCTCAGTTGAGCTCCTGGAGTTCACCAGCCTCACCGAATATTAAGAAGATATGGCATCACGTGTTTTAAGCTTTACCTCATTTCTGAGTCGCTTATAGGCAGAGTAGTCAGATACTCTCCTGTATCGCCTATAGGTGCTCCAAGCTCTATTACGAGCTTGTATTAGGGATCGCAGTGCGCCAGACAGCCAAGGTGAGCGCTTGTTTTTTGGGTATAATCTTCTGTAGGGCGCGTGGACATCGTATAACTGCACCAGCGACTCTGTTAGGAATTCGACTTTGTGATCAACGTTTACGCGGCGGTGCAACTCATTCCAATCAATCAATGTCACAAAAGTAACGCTGAAAATTATCCAAGTTGAACTCGCGAAATGAGCGTCGGGTGACTGGTTGCCGAGTAATTTGAGGTACTTCAAGCGACAATGAGACCAGCAGCAAGTCATGTTTGGAGATTGCAGGGTAAAATACCTGCGCTCGACTGTTAACACGTTCAATATCGCTAACACAAATGTAATCTACAGTCGAGTGAGACTCTCTGACGTGATGAGTAGGTGAATATTGCAGCGGCTCAAGGCCACAAGCAGTTAAGGAACTGCGCAGAATACGGCGAGTAGTAGTATTGGATGTCCAGTTGATGTTAAAATCTCATACTAATACAGCCGACTCGTAGGCTACATTACAATTCATCAGCGCATCCTCAACATCTGACCAGTAGCCACCCTTGGGGAGGGGGGATATACCACTCCAAGTAGAACCTTAGCACAGTGCAGCTGAAGCGTGACAAATAGGTACTCAGGTCTGTTGGTATACGTATCCGAGTAAGTCGAATGACAGACAACTCTACATGGGATCGACTCATGTATATATATAGGGCGACACCACCCCCCATCTTACCCACACGATCAGCTCGGAGCAAGACACTTTGTAGACACTTGGTCGGTGGATAGCAGGCACTTAGCAGGTACTTCGCAGACCTATCACACACACTTGGTAGATCCTTCGAGAGCACATAGTGTGTTATTTTGTTTTTTTATAATTTTCATGGTTATAATTTTTTATGTTCGAAATAAAAAATCTCATATGTCACAATTATCAATTTTCTTACGCAGATGATGTATCGTATCTGGAACGCTTTGTTGTCTTGCCCAATGGAGCTTGCGTAGATCCAGAATAGTTTGGCAAAGGTTGGTGGCGATTAAATGTTATATTGATTGAACCATCTTAAGGTTATTATGTCAATTGTTCGTTCGTATAGGTTTTATGTCTCTTAAAGAATTGCCAGTTGTAGAGGTTCCAATGGAAGATATATCAACTCAAAGTAATGATTTTATTTATTTAAGTTATACTAATTCATAAAAATAACTGTACAAAATAAATACCGAACAACACGATATTTAACAGTTCAAAAAACTGAATTAAGGTGGGATATGTGTTTCTTTCATATTTTTTTTTTACTGTCGGTGGTTTATTATAAAATACAAATATTGTTTATTCAATTTTCCTTCATAGTAAAATCTATGCCATTTGATTATAAATACTTATGTTTTAATCTGTGTTTCGGTATTTAAAGATATAATATTTAAAAAAAAAATTTTTGTCCTAATACTGATAAAAATTGTATAATTATAGTACATTTTAGTATTCTCCATAAAAATTGTAATAGTACTTATTAATATGCACACCTATTTGGATCTTATTATAGCTTGTTTTTAGGAGTCATTTAACATTTTTTTATCGACAACATCGTAAATCATTACGAGCAAAGTATCTTGCAGGCTTATTTTTTTAAAGCAATTGTTTTTAGTTATAAAAGGCCACAATATTTATCTTTCCACCCTCGGGTGGTTTTGGGAGGCTGGTACTTCCTCGGGCGAAAAAGCAGTTTTCCGGAACTCGTTCGCAAAGTCTCCTTTACGAACCTCGTTACGTCCCTCGCCTTCGGCTCGGGCCGCAAACCTCTCGGTTCGCAAACAGAGACTTTTCAAACTCGTAGGAAAACTACAATTTCTGTTACATTGTAGCATTATGTGTACAAACTTGAATACTCATTGTTAATATAAAATATTATTCCAATACAAATTTTTCTTGTCAATACTAATTTGTCCTGTTGTTAGCGTGCGAACCTGACAATGCAGAGGCAAATGCCGTAGCACAACTCTGTGACAGAAGATCATCACCAACTACAAGTGAGAACGGTATTCATTTTTTTTGTAACAATCAATACATTATCTCAAAATGTAATTATCTTAATCATAATTATCTTAAACGATATAGCCCAAAAAGTACCTGATCAATTTGATGTTGGTCAACGTAGTGTACCAGAGGAGAGGGTAATTAAATTTTTATTACAACATTTGTGTTAACTTTAATATTTGAATTGTATATAACAATATTAGGTGAGTTTTGCTTGAAGCTTACTGAACAGAGTTTACCCGATATTCACATGATATTCAGCTGATTTTTACCTGATAATCAGCTGATGATCACCAATTACATATCAGATGAAAATCAACTGATAATCAAGTGATTATTATGAAAAAATACGGTGAATAGCATGAAATAATATCAGGTGATTATCAGCTGATAATTAACTGACGCGCAGCAACCGGATACCTAAATAAATTATGTGTAAGAAAGTACAACAAAATTTATATTCATCTATTCTACATTCTAAACAAAAGGTAGTGATTTACATCTCGATTAATTTTCTAGGGCAGCTTAGAATACAGATTTGTTCTCGATTATTATTATACTTTAATTTATTATTTACAAAATTCACTACAATAAATGACTATATCTAACACAATATACTTACTAATACTTTTAAATT
>NW_019382526.1:131854-147422 GCF_000648655.2 Copidosoma floridanum
TAAAAAGCTAAGGATTAAAAATAAAAGGCCATGGTGGAAACTAACTTGCATATTCTTGTGTTGTTGCGTAAAACATGGAAGAAATTCTAAACATTCAGTCTCCTGTCAACTTTGATGAATCCATAGCACCCTATGAGATTTGTGCTCATCAGCCATATGCATCCGCAACTTACGGTAATAACGATGAAATCCGTATATCAATTCAACATTTGGACCTATGTCTGCTACCATCTCGCATCTCGTTACTTATTTATGGAAAATTAGTTAAAGATAATGGAAATACAGCAACTACGAATACTAAGCTGGTAAATAACGCCATCTTCCACTAATTTGAAGATATTAGGTATGATATGAATGCTATTACAATAGATGAGTATAAAAATGTGGGTCTAACAATCCTCATGAAAAATTGGTTAACACTCAGTTCAGATCAAGAATGCAGGTTGGAAGGGTACCCATGCTTTAAGTCCAACATAGGGTAGCTACTTTAATGTCTTGATTCCCCTCAGCATCATTTAATTTAGATTTTGCTGAAAATGATCCAAAGATTGTGGTCAATTTAAAACATGAACTTATACTTACGAGATCAAGAAATGATGTAAACGCAGTTATTCAAGATGCTAATCCTGCTGCAAATGCTAATGAACTGCTGACTTGGGAAAAGTTTAAAATAGTAATACTGAAGCTTTAATGGCTTGTGTCCTATGTAGTGATGTCAGATTCTCATAAAATTCGTCTATTTAATTATTTGCAAAAAAAAATGATATCTATGAGCTTCCGTACTTGGAAGCTCTTTGAATATCCACTATTATCTACCACATCGAAGCATATCTGGACAGTCAAGACAACTAATCAGCTGGAAAAGCCACGTTACATTATACTGGCTTTTCAAACAAACCAAAAGAATCAGAGAACTGATAATGCTAATAAGTTCGATCACTGTAACATAAGAAATGTGAGACTCTATTTGAATTCACAATATTACCCTTATGGTGAACTCAATCTCTATATGACGAACAATCAGTATGCATTATTGTATGACATGTATGCTAATTTTTAAAATTCATATTGTAGTAAAGATCCCGCACCTTTGTTAAACAGACATGATTTTGAAAATGTCACGCCCTTGATTGTGATTGATTGCTCCAAGCAAAACGAGTTATTAAAAAATGCCCCAGTAGATGTACGATTAGAATTTGAATCTCCCTCTAATTTTTTCGCCAATACATCAGCCTACTGCTTAATTCTGCACTATCGTATTGTTCAATACAGTCCAATGAGTGGAGATGTTTAGAAACTCATGTAAAGCTATAAAATCATGTGCATGGTTCAGCTAACATCATTTGTCGTTCAACCATCATGAAGAAAGGTCCGCAGAGTAAAAAAGAAGAAGATAATAAACGATGATAAGAAAAGTGGGAAAAATTTAAGTAGAGACACGCAAAGAAATGGGCCAAAAAAAAATTCAAAGGAGAAAGATAAAAAGTATGAATTATTCCGAAAGTTCATTTTTCAAAAAACATTTACTGACATGTCGCATAATCCGACCATTAGCAAATTTACCAGCGATGTGAAGTATCGAAAACTTTTTTCTATGGATGATCACGAGAAAAAATCTTGATTGAATAATTCAACAGAAAAGTTTTCAACAAATACATCATCATTTCCTCAACGAAAGGGTTAGGAGAGATTGTAATTAACGAATTACATAGTTGATATCATGGTTTTGGGGGTACAGCTATGAAGGCTGATGCATAAGTATGCTAACATCATTGGTCTATCAATCGTCATTAGACAAGGTCAGAGCGCAAAGAAGCAAGAGTACGATAAAAAATACAAAGAGTGTGAAAAGTTAATTGACAGGTTTGTCAAGTGGACTGAATAGAAGAAAAAATAATCAGAAAAAAGTAATTAAAATTAAAGATTGGGTAGGAAAGTATCTAAAAATATGATAGTGAGAGGTTTATAAGCTAATAATGGATTACATAATTAATATGCAAGGCTTTAAACAGCCTGTCAACGATTTAGTTCTCAGGGAATAAGCTACATTACCACTCCATTTTGATGATGAACCTACAGTATTTCTCTTCAAAAAGCCATTTTCATGGCAACGACTCTCAGACAAATACAAAAGAGAAAAATTATTGTTAGAACGCTGTTTCCATGGTATACCGTGGGAGTCGAAAAATTTTCCGTACAATGCTATAGAAACAACTCTTCGAAAACATCTACACAATGCAAGAAAAGTGCGTCTGTTTGGCTCAGAAAATAATGGTTGGAGAGATTTAAATTTATTGTTTATGGTATTAGTGATTTGGGATATCCTCCAACTGATAAAATAAAACTAGCCACTGTTTGCCCTCATTATAATGGAACTTACAAAGCCAACTGTGCACATCATAACGTTAGACTGTACAAGAAGTTTCTCCTTGATTTGCCTGAGTCCATGGAATGGATGTAACCATTGCTTTCAGTGTGTAATTAATCTATTTAATATGTTTATGACAAGACTTTTTCAGTGTACGAGCTAAAATATTTGGCTACACTTCTTTTGGAGAAGTAAGATTCGATGGTTGCACCTCACGGATAAGAACGTTTGGTCGGGGCTCTTATTAAGCTTACAAAATAAACATTATAATAAAGTAAAACTTCTTTAAATCGTAATATGGGTGTAAACAGTATAAGAGTCATAGTTAAGTTATTCTTAAGTAACTTTTGAGTCATCTAAAAAGTGGTATTTTAGTTATTTTTAAATTACCTTTAAGACAGTACCATATGATCCTAAAATCATTTTCAAGTTATTGTTAAGACATCTACACTTTATGTCGATGAGATAGTGTAATCCCATCTTCCAAATATATCTGTATTAGTACACGAAGCTTCCCACTATCTGATAGCTCAGTCGGTAGCATACCTGTCTATCACCCTGGAGACCTAGAGTCAAATCCGAGTGAGGGAAAAATTTTTATTTTGAAATAAAAACGCCTAAAAAAAATTAATTTAACATTAACAGAAGTACACTGTCCACAATGTTTAAGAAATAAATTCAACCAAAAGACTAGACAAAATTTTTAGAGCATTTTTTTTGGAGATTTCAAACTCATTGAAATTTAACCAGATATATACTGTCACGTTGGCGTGACGTACTATTTGAGTTTAAACTTTCGCTTAATAACTCGGGACACACGCTGGGCACATAAATGGGACACGGGGCTAAAGGGGTAGTTCTAATTAACGACACGGTATTTGCAAAGGGGCTACGACTGTTTCACCCGACTAGAACTGACTGCTGTGCAATATTCCAAAGCACTTGCTCACGGCTCGTCTAAGGTTGTTTGACTTTACCCAGAGCAGCATAACAAAGGGTCTCCCGTCCGCGATCTAGATGATACCGGCACTGTTACGGAAAAAGTATTATTTCTAGAGGTTACGTGGTGGTAAATGGTAATTTGACTTGTGACCTGACTCGAATGTACTAATATCGTCGCTAGTACTGATTTTCGTTTTAATCCGTTTAATTATTGCTCCGATGGTACCACTACCGTGGCGGGTAATGGTGTGCGCGTAAAACAAACTTAATAATTCCCGATGATCCACAGGTACCAATACCGTGGTGGATAATAGTGTGCCCGTAAAACAAATTTAGTTACGGACCCGGCTGAAAAAGAGTAAAAACAGAAAAAGAAGGAATACGAAAAATTTGTCATATAAACTTTAACCCTTACTTTTATTTAAATATAAAACAGAAGTACACGGCGAACCAGTGCGAGTGAAGTATTAGAAGTGTTACGCGCTCGTGGAGGACTGAGTGATAGTAGAGGTGGACACAAACTATTCAATCGACCGTTTGAGATAAAAAACAAAATTAACTGCCTTTTCCGGGCCTCCAGGCCTTTTTATAAGGAGTGGCGGACCTCGGTCGCACGCTGGTTCGATAACAATGCAGGAGAGTTTGCTGGGGAAAAATCTTGCAAAAATGACAATAGCCGAAAATCCAATTGCCTAGAACTTCTCCAGTTAAGCCACTCAGAAATTGGCACTTCCCACATCCAGTTCACTCTTCTCTTTGAGCTAAGAGAAGGGAAGGAGATTCACTTACTCATGCCCTTCCTTTTCCTTTTACATACAAATTTGACAGGATTTCAATATGACTCAACATCAATATTAAGACAAAATGTAATTAATATTTAGTAATGCTTAATACCAGTCGTTTGTTCAATTAAACTAGTGTTGCAAAAAGAGCGGTGAAAATCGCTTTACAATTTAAATAATGCTTAGGTGAATAAACGACTGGTGTGTTACGATTTATTAATTAATACTACTACTGAAACCCCTAAATGGTGGCTACTGCCGTAATAACTAACAATTATAATATAAGTGGTGGTAGTTATAATAACTGTAACAATAATAATAATCATAAAAATAATAATAGTATCAATAAAAGCAGTGTTCCTGGCTCAGTGGTAAGCGTGCTTGTTACTTATATGACGCAGTTCTAGGGCACGTGGGTTCTTTAAGAAACTTTTTTCATTGGGAAAAATTTCTATGTAACCACGGCTATTTCTGGGTGGGTAATTCCGTGAAATTTTTCTTTAGAGTAATTGCAGGGTTTTTTCCTTGTGCCACAGGTTTTTGGGCCTAGGTGAATGCGAAACAGTGTTAGGGCTATATAGGTGGGGATTAGCCGACCCGTTGCCAGGCGTTGGGCAGGGATTGCCAGCCTTACTGGCAAGGAGTAGTCCTTGAAACACGTGGCTACTTCAGCAATGCTAATTAGCCTTGATCCAATGCTTTAGCAGAGAGCGCCAGCTTAACTGGCGAGTAGTGGACGTCCTGGAATAATAAAGTCTTCTCTGGGAAGAGGCTATACAGTAGTAAGTAGACCTGATGCGCCATCGGTGCAGAAAGTGTTAGCTCAACTGGCAAGGTGTTACACCAGAGATATTTACAATGTGCCAATGGATTCAGGTAGGATGCGAAAGAAAAGGTTTGGACATAGGTGTGGCAATACACCTTCACACATAGGTGGTAAGTAGGTGGCCCCCGTGACAAGGCCAAGTAGGCTGTCGTGGTAACCCAGTATTAAAAAAAAATAATATTTTTGATAATAATAATAATGATAATAATGATTTTGATGACACTTATAATAAAAGTAATGATGGAGATGGTCATAATAATAATTATGTCGATAAAATTGATAGCTATGATGATACTCAAGATGGTCAAAATTCCGATTTAAGTTGCTAACGATGTTACTCATAGTAGTAAAAGAGACAACGTTGATAATGTGGATGGTAAATGACGTCAATAAAAGTGATAATAATAATAATAATAATAATGATAATAATGATAATAATTATGTGAATAATAATAATATTGATAATGATAATAATAATTACAATAATAATTATGATAATGATAATGATGATGATGATGATGATAATGATGATACCCTAACCAAGATTATGTAAATATCAATTTTAATGGCAACAATGATGATAGTAATGATGAAGATGATGGTTATTATGTTGATAATAATGATAATAATAATGATGATGTTAATGATGAGAATAATCATGATAATAGTATGATGATGATGATGATGGTGATCATGTTAAAAATGACGATAAGAAAAATGATGATAATAATGATGATGATAATGATGATGAAAGGAATGATAACAATACTCTTAAAGATAACTAATATGATGATAATCATCATGATGATGGTGATCTAAATTATAATGATGATGATATTGATAGCAAGTATAATAATGATAATCAAGATAGTGTAGCAAATAATGGAAACGATTGTGACAATGATATTGGTGATATAAATGATAATAATAATGATGATGATAATAATAGTAATTACGATAATGATTTTGATAATGATAATTAAAATGATAAATACAAGGAAAATAATCGTATTGACAACATATATGATAATAATGATGATGATGATGGTAATAATGTCGATAATAATGATAGTGATAATAATTTTCACGTTTATAGGGATAATGATGATGATGACGACAATTTTAATTATAATAACTATGATAATGCTGGTAATGATGACGACAATAATAATATTAATAATAATTATATTTGTTATGATGATGATGATTTTTCTATATGTTGGTCAAGGAGTTACTAATGGTAATAATAGTTACAATGATACAAGTAATGCTAATGATGATGATGATAGTAACGTTTTTAATGTCGATGACATAGATGACGATAATGATATAATGATGATAATAAAGATGATGATAATAATAATAATTACAATAGTTATAATAATGANTGATGAAGATAATGACAATGATGATGATGATTTTTAAAAAATTGTTAAGAACATTTCTGTTTTAAATCAAGGTTTTTATTTGTCTGTAAGATTTCTCCTATTCAAAATTCGGAAGGTTTTAAGATTTCGTCTCAACTTTTTTTTTAAAGCGATGTAAAATCTTTTGTAAGACTTTCTGAAGAACCTAAATCGGTCAACGTTTCATCAATAACGATTGACAGTATATAATGTCTTTTATAAGGTGTTATTAAAATTTGGCCAACTCTTGGTTTCTTTGATTTCAAATAACTAAAGTTTAGTGCACCTATCGATCTTAACAGCTTTGAGACAGATGTGTCTGGTTGACAATCCTTGCTAATAAAATGAACTTTATTGTCTCTTTTGTATGTGAGGCAAAATTTGGTGGTAATGACATTGTTTACTAGCTTAGCTTAATTTTTGTTCTGAGATTTATTAGTACTACTGCTACTATCACTAAGACTTACATACACTTTTTCGTACTGTTGTTTGCATCGATTGATGGGTTGAAAAGAGTACAAGTCCGATAGTAACATGAAATCAGGTGCAATTGTTCGATTTATTAATTTATTTTTATTGCAGTTTATTTGTTCGTTGTTTTTATTCAAATAATCCGGGGTTTTTTCTGTTATTTGTTGCAAGTCCGGCGCTTTAGATCGTCTGTATTTTGCAGTAGCAAAAAAACTCGTTTGCGTCGGTGTGCTAGAACTTAAGAGTGCATCTTTCTGAAAACGTGGGGTAATTGATAATTTTTCACTAGTCCTACATATTCTTGAAATTTCTTTTTTATCGAATAGGGGTTCAAGACCTGTTGTACGTCTTGATATATCCGCAATTCTTTCATCTAATACAGAATCATCAAAATTATCAGGATCGTAGGTGTCCATTTCGGTGAATATGTCTTGAATTTCAGGGTCCGGTTTATCTTAAGCAAAAAATCTAGTTACAGATAAAAAATTATTTTGTTCAGGCTTATTATCGTTGTAAGACTTGTCTAAATATTCTTGAAGGCTTTGGTTAAATTTCTTTGTTAACTTTTCTATTTCTCGATAAGTAACTCCATGTGTATTATTTGTCGTCGTTTAAGATTGGTCTTCAGAAACGTCATCATTTGAACTTTCGCTAAGTGAAATTGGTGTAACGGAAATTTCAATATTTGTCATGTCTTAGTTTGAATCAGTATCCGTATTTGAGTCTGTTTCTGTTTCAGTCAGTTCTTGCCATAATACACTTAATCTAGGATCATATCCTGGTAATTGAGTATCTTCTCTTGACGATTCTTCAGTATCGCTTAGGTCATTTTCGGAAAACATACTTGTTCTTGACGATGTACCAAGGTAAGTTATATCTCTAACTAGTAATTGTAACATTTCCTCATTTTTAGAACTATTATGTTTTATTTCTGTAGTTTCTAAATTCGTATCGCTAGCATGTGATGTTGAGGCTACTGATTCTGAAAAATTCACTTTTAATAAGTTAGAATCTTTTGATGTTTTTTTAAGTGACATTTCTCAATATATTTAATTGAGATG
Source organism: Copidosoma floridanum (assembly GCF_000648655.2). Next base: position 139,711 of record NW_019382526.1, read on the forward strand.
TAGATGATTTCTGTGGCTGTGAAAACGTTTTTGTTCGGGTTCTTTGAGCAATCACACTATGATCTAATTTTGGCCGTTTTTTGTTTGTTTTTGAACCAAGGGGTCGTCCAGGACCCTTGATCAACTTAGGTACATCTGGTTCTGATTTGGTCATGCTTCTTGGTTTTGTTACTCCTATTATTTTCTTCGAAAATTTTGGAAATGCTTTAGGTTTGATCGTCGTTAATTTGGATGCTCTTACTTTTCCTTTTCTTTGACTTTGTAATTCTTTTTCTTCTTTTCCTCTATTTTCTTTCGACCCATGATCATAACTCTTAGTAGTGGTAATTCATTGTTTATATTATTTTTTGCATCAAAAAATGGTCCTACTGGATTCCTAGATAATGCATCAGCGTTGGTTTTGAGTCTTCCTAGTTTGTTTTTAAAAGTGTATTCATAATCGGTAAATTTAAACATTGAGCGCATCAAACGCTGACCTGGATCTTTTCTTGTATGCATCCAATACAATGGCTCATGATCGGCTACGAGAACGAACTTATTTCCTAATAAATACGAACAAAAGTGATGCATTGCATATAGTGCGGCTAGACATTACTTTTCAGTCGTGGAATATTTTATTTCGGCTTTGTTTAAAGTTCTTAAAAGGTAAGCGACAGGATGGTCAAATTCATCTTTTTCTTGACTTAATACCGCTCCAATTGCATAGTCAGATGCATCTGTAGTTAACTTTAATGATTTACTAAAGTTGGGGAATTGTAAAATAGGGTCTTGGCATAGGTGATCCTTTAGAATTTGAAAACTCTATCCCTGCACTTCAGTCCATGTGAATTTTTCTCCCTTTTTTAATAAATCTGATAATGGTTTAGCTATTTTTGAAAAATCTTTAATAAAGCGTCTATAGTATGCTGCTAGTCCTAAAAATTGTCTAATGTTTTTTATAGTTTTTGGATGGGGGAATTCTCTAATGGCTTGTATCTTTTTAGGGTCCGGTTCAATACCATGTTGACTCACTATGTGCCCAAGAAATATTACTTTTCGCAAAAATTCAACTTTATCTGATTGGAGTACCATATTCGCTGATCTTAACCGATCAAAAAGTAACCTTACTTTACGGTCGTGATCTACTAGATCTTTTGTGTAAATAATAATATCATCTAAATACACTAGCATTTCGAAATTCAATAAGCCTCTCAATATGAGATCCATTTGTCATTGAAACGTGGCAGGTGCGTTTTTCAGGCCTTCGGGCATTCGTCAATATTGGTAATGTTCATGGGGTGTCGTACATGCTGTTTTATACTTATCATGTTTATCCATGGGAATTTTTTGGAATCCACTTGCCAAATCGAAAACTGAAAAATATACGGCTCCTCTCAACTGGTCCATAATATCAGTAAAATTAGGCAATGGATATGCATCACCAATGGTCTTCTTATTAAGTTCTCGGAAATCGATTACTACCCTCCATCTCTGGTTTCCATGGCTATCAGGTTTCTTAGAAACAATCTAAAGAGGTGAATTATACGGTGATGACGAAGGTTTGATTATTTCATCGTTAAGTTTCTTTGCTACGTGTTCCTCTAAAACTTTTATATGTACTGGTCGGTGACGATATTGTTTAGTGTTAATAGGGATCTTATTTTCCGTCGGGATTTCGTGTGCGACGAGGTTAGTACAGGGTAAAGTGTCTCCTGGTAACAAGAAGATTTCTGAGAATTTAGAAATCAATTGATACATGTGGTCTCGTTTTTCCATGTTTAAATGACTGGTGCGCACAAGTCCTTTTATGTCGTTTATTCTATCTCGTTTATTTTTTACAATTGGTCTCTCATGTTCGCTCTAGTATCGCGATCAAATTCAGGTGCAATATATTCGAAAGGTAGGAGATCTCTTGGGTCTATTTCAATTGTAATATTATTCTTATTAGTATTTATTGCCATAATATTACATTGACCGTTCTCATTTTTCACTATTCCATCTCCTAAATATACGTTATCACACCTTACATATATTTGTGGTAAGTATCCTTCAGTTAAATTATTATTGATTAGATTAAGTCCTACTATTTTACGTGTTCAAACATTAATTGTATATTTAGTTACTTTACTGGTATTTTTTTGTTCCTCATTAGGGCAATGTTCTACACTAGGAGTATTTTTATTCTGTTTAATGACATGGGGTTGAAGTATATCTTGGTCGACTAACTCATTATTTCCACTGTATATCTTACTTTTATCAGTTTTGTTATCAGTGGCCTTCATAAGATTAACACCTCTTTCTGATAAGATCAATTTGTCAAACTCATTTCGGAAATGAAAATCAGCTTTTATGTCTCCAAATTTTTCGTATTTAGGTACATTTGACCTTTCGGGTGGGCCTACAATGTATTTGTAATAAAGTTTCTGTTGGTTTATTTTATCCTTAAGGCATTCTGTCTCTTCGTAAGTATCAAGGGTTATAGCTAAAATGTGATTTTCCTGTGCTTGTTTTTTGAGTTTTATGGTTTTTTGTTTTTTTTTTATCTCTTTCCAATTGCTCTATTTCCTAAAGAGTTTTTAAAAAAGGGATGGGGTTCATTACGTCTCATCTAGTTCTATAGCATCATGATAATATAATAATGTGGCTCGTCAATCTTTACAAAAGTTTTGACCCAATAAACTGCCATCTTTGATTGGAAAATCGTTAGGGATCACATGAAAAATTTAAGGTTTTTCTCGTATGGTCATTTACGTTGTTCCTTTAGTTAAAACTGGGTAAGGTGTAATTTCAGTAAGGTTAATAATTTCACTAGTCTCTACTTGTAAATATAGGTGCAACTGATCTTATTTAATCAGATTTGTGGCGGCGCTATCATTAAGCATGAGTGTTATAAAGTGATTTTTTCCTTCTGGGATTGATAACCTTATGCTTGTAGGCTCGTCGTCTACGCCAAGTTACTGGCAGGTACCAATGTGGACGGTTTCAATTCTGTTGCTATTTTCATTACCTGCAGTGAAACATTCTGTGTAGGGGTTTAATTCTGTCTTTGGGGGCTCACCTCCGAACGGCGATTGGGGTGAGCCGCCTGAGAGTTTAAATGATGCGGCAAACGGTCGTCTTCTGGTTGGTATTAATTTTGAAAGTTCTGATTCTGATAGTTAGGATTTAAACTTTGTTTATTATAATTATTATTTTGGGGATACCTATTATAATTCTGATCTCTGCCTCGGTCTCCTTGATTATGACAAGGATTAAAATTAGCATTCCTTTGAGTGTAATAATCATTAGGATTTTCGTTATTATATTATCCGAAATTATTCTGATGATAATAAGAGTTTCTCGATTGATTTTAAAAAGTCCAATTTTTTTTCTAATTCTGATAATTTTTACAGTCATTCTGTCCACCATTCTGTTGTTGATATTGTCTATTATAATTTTGATAATTATTATACTGACTGTCAGCGTGATTATTTTCATTATTGATCTGTTGTTCATAAACTTGAGCCACTTGATGTGATGAGAATGGCTGATCGGCATTCCTATTCTGCTAATGATATGAGTTGTTTAAATTATTTCTAAAGTCACTACGAGGTAGTCCTTGATATCGTGTATCCGGAATTATACCCACTTTCTTTCGGCTCTCCAAACTCAACGCGTAATTGAAGGCGTCGGCTAGAGAAGCAGGTTCTTTCGCATCTCCCTGCTGGCTTATCATAGGTGCTAGATCTTTTATGAACATGTCTAATGCCATGTCTTTTAGAGGGGTCCTCATATGCGCGTTGTATGCATTACCTTTATCTTCCAGCAAGGCTTTTTCAGCACCGCTTAGCAGTAGGTTTACATAATTATAATATTCACCAACCGGTTGGCCTTGTCGTTGGCGCCATTTTTGAAGCTGAGTTTAATAGTAAGCAACGGTTTTTCCTGTTGTATATCTATTTTTTAAAAGGGTTATAAATGCTTCGAGGTTTTCGAATTCTTGGCCACTTACGCTTATGCGTGCGGCACCTCGTAGATTCTGCAATACTGCTCTTTTATATAAATCTTTTTGATCATCTCTGACCCAGCTTTCTTCATTTCTAACATCTTGTATATAATCCTTCAGTGGAATATTTTCCCCATCGAATATAGGGATAGANGATAATAATAATTATCATTATGATGATAATTGTTATAAAGATTTTAATTATTGCAACTAGAGCGATGTTGATGACGATGATGGGAATAAAGTAGGTCATTAAGATGGTTATAATGCTTATAATGATAATAATAACAATAATGTGCATGATGATTATGATGCTATAAATAATAATAACAACGATAATGATGAGTAAGATAATAATGATGACCATAAGGATAATGATAATTTTTATGATGTTGATAATAATAATTATGAATTTTAATGGCGATGATGACGTTGATGGTGATGATGATGATGATGATGATGATGATGATAATGATGATGATTATGATAATGATAATAATGATAAGTATAATAATGATAACAATTATGACAATGATAATAAAGATGGTCACAATTGCTATAATAATAATAATTACAAGAATGATAATAATTGTGGTGGTGATGATGATAATAATGATACTAATATAGATGAAGATAATGATAATACTAATGATATTGAAGATAATGTTAATTATAATAATGATCATAAAGTCAATGATATTGATAATGGAGATAATGATAATGGTGATAACTATCATAAGTATAATAATAATTATGACGATCATAAAAATAATAATGATACAGATGATAATTATGAGGAAAATGATGGTGACGATAAAAATGCTGATAATAATAACGTTAATAATGATTATGATATTGTTGACAACAATTGTAATGATGATGATGATAATGATAATGATGATGATGATAATGGTGACGATGGCGATAACGATGATAATGATGATGCTGATGCTGATGATGATAATGATGATAATGATGATGACGATAATGATAATGATGATGATGTTGGTGATGATAATGATAATGATAATAATGATGATGGTGATGATGATAATGATAATGATAAGAATAATAGTAATGTTGATGATAATAATTATAAAAATTATGATCATCACAATAATGATAATTATTATTAATATAATGATTATAATAACAACGATGATAATAATAGTAATAATAATGCCGATGACATTAACGTTGACGATGATAATGAAATAGATGACGATGATGATGATGATGATAATGATGTTGATAATAATAATAATAATTGTGATTATAAGATTAATGATAAGGATGATGATAGTGATAATAAAAATGTTATTAACGATGATAATTATAATAATTATGGTAATGATAATAATGTTACTAATAGTGATAATAATATTGATTATGATGACGCTCATAATAAAAATAATGATGGTAATGGTAATAATAATAATAATGATAATGACAAGAATGATGATTCTAAGATAATAATGATAATTATAATATTAATGATAATACTTTTGATACTTATGATGATGATGATGATAATAATGATGATGACGATGATGAAGACGATAATGATGATGACGATGATAATAATGACGATGACGATGACGATGTCGATGATAATGATAAGAATGATAACGATGATAATGAAGATAATGATGACTATGATAATGATGATGATGATGATGATGATGATGATAATGATGATGATGATAATGATGATAATAATAATAATGATGTAAATGATGATGATAATGATGACAAGGATGATAATAATGATGATGATGATGATGATGATAATGATGATGATGTCGATGATGATGATAATAAAGATGATTATGATAATGATGTTAATAATAATAATAATAATAATAATAATGATGATAATGATGATAATGATAAGAATGATAACATTGCTGCTACGATAATGATAAGAATAATTATTATAATGATAATACTAATGATGATTATTAGACTAATTATTATAATGGCAACGGTGGTGATAATAATTATAACGATATTACTTATGATGAAAATAATGATAGTAATGATAATTACGATGTTTAATAGGATAATGATGACAATGAAGCGATAGATTTTAGAAATTCTGATAATAATGGTGATATTAATTACGATTCTAATAATGACCATAATAATGATAATAACGTTAATGATAATGACAATTATAATAATTATAATAATNGATAATGATAATAATGATAATAATTATGATATTGATAATAATAATTATAATTGTTATAATCTTAGTAATGATATTGATAATGTCGATGATGATGATGGTAAAAATGATGATAGGGATGATGACAATGCTGATAATGATGACAATCATATTAATAATGATGATGATGTTGATTATGATCATTATAATGATAATGATGACGATTTTGATCATAATAATGATGATTAAGATGAGGATGCTCCTGATCAAAATGTTGATGACGATGATAATATCTATATTGGTAATAATAATAACGATAATAATGTTAATGTTAAGGCTTAGGATGATGATACTTATAATAATAATAATAAAGGTGGTGATGATGATGATATAAATAATAATAATAACGTTGTTGATAGTAATAATAATAATGATGAAAATGATGGACGCAACGCTAATAATAGTGACGATGCCAACGATAGTAATAATAATGATTACAATAATGATGATAAAAATGTTGATGATGATAATGAAGATGATAATAATGATTATTATAATGACAACAATGATAATGATAATAGTATTGTTGATGATAATAACGATGAAAATGATAAAAATGATGATGATGATGATGGTGACGACAATGATAATAAGAATAATAATGATGAGAATAATGATGATAATAATTATGTAAATAATAAAAAATGATAGTTATGATTACCATGATGATAAAAATAATAATGATAATGGTAACGATGTCGATAATAATAATTTTAACAATGATAAGGACGTTTATAAGTATCACTATATACTGATGATAATGACGACGATTATAATAAGTATCATAATGATGTCAATAATAATAATAACGACGAGTGAAATAATGATGATAATAATAATGGTAATAATGATAATGATAAGTATAGTTTATGTCATTTAAGGAGTTACTAATAGTAGTAATAGTTACAATAATACAAGAATGCTGATGATGACAATGATAGTAATAATAATAATAATGATAATATCATTAAATACAATGATGATAACAATTATCATGATGAAAATAATGATGATAAGAAGAATAATCGTAATACTGATTATTATTATAATTATTAATATAATGATAAGAACAATGATTGTAATTTTAAAAATGTCGATAAACTTGATTATGATAGTAATAATAATTATGATCATGACGAGAATGATAATAATAATAATGCTGATTTTATTGACGCTTATAATAAAAATACTAATAGTCATGGTGATAGTGGGTATAATGTCGATAAAATAATCGCTTATGTCAATACTTAGGATGGTTATAATTCTGATTAAAGTGGTATGAGATGTTATTGATTGTACAAAAAGTAACAATGTTAAAAATTTAAATTGTTATAATGACGTTAATAATAATCATAATGATAATATTAATAATAGTGATAATAATGTTCATGATAAGGATAATATCGATAATTAAAAAAATAAAAGTCATAATAATGATTTAAAAAAAATGATGATAATGATGATAATAATTATGATGATAGTGAAAGTAATAATTATTATAATAATAATAATAATAAT
>NW_019382526.1:148905-166566 GCF_000648655.2 Copidosoma floridanum
ATAATAATAATTATAAAGATAATAATTATTATTACAACCATGATTATAATGCTAATAATGATGATGATGATGTTGATGGTGATAATGATCTTAACAATGGTGATGAAGATAATGATAATAAAAATGATAATAAGGATGATAATAATATTGAAGATGATGATGATGATGATAAAGATAATGATAATTCGAATAATATAAATAATAAAAAGTGTTGATATCATGGAAAGAATAATAACAATGATAGTAATAACGATGTTTACAACGGTAATATCGATAATAATAATAAACATTAAGATGATAATGATCTTTATGATAATAATGATAATAATTATAATAATGATAGTAACGATAATGATAAAGGTGATGATGATAATGATAATTATTATTATAATGATAATGATGATTCTCATGACGATGATGATGCTGGTGATGATAATTATTATAAAACTTATGATTATAACAGTAATAATAATAATANCAACTTTGATGAAAGTGAAAACAAAGATATAATTGTTTTAAAGGAGGTACTTAGAAGTTGGCACAGGACATATCTACAGAAAATCTTGTGTAAATGTATTAGAACTAAAAACATCGTGTATCGATTGAAAGTATTGAGACATTCGAGACTATCGAAAGTATCGAGGCCTCTTTACTGTCGCATTTTTGTGCATGTTTGTACCCTTAGAAAATTGAACATAGAGATATAAAAAATAATATCTCTATGGTATGAGAAGTTAGAGACAAAAATTTCTTGAATATTTCAGAAAAAATATTTAAGCTGTGTTAAATGTTATGATTAACCGTACTTACTTATAGCGGCACTAAGCCTTTCTGAATCTAGTTTAGGTTTCACTTGTATACCAAACTTCTTATTCGCGTTTGATTGCTTGCCAGTTACACTACTGTTAGCAAGCTCCTATGGTGTGAACAATACATCTAATATGTCATTAGTAAATTTATAAACGGTCGTTTTGTCAAGATTCCTTAGTTGCTTGTCACTTACAACATAATGTGTTGGTAGTAGTTTTGATGATTTTTTCTACAAGAAATTATAACGACGTTAAATTATTTGTTTATGTATTAATAATGTATACTAAAGTATGGAAACGCATTATGTATAACTTTATAGTCGTCAATCCATAATCGACCACGAAAAACACGGGAAAAAAAGTAAAAAACTTATATTTCGATTAGTGTTCAAGATATCGATATATCAATGTCAAATTTCAAATTTCTTGTTTTCGAGTGTTTTAAGGCGTTATGATGTGTGAAAATGTGCGATTAACATGGGAAAAATAATTAAAAAAATTCTAAATTAATTATGTTCAGAGATACAAAGAGATTAAGTTCAAAAAAATCTACTTTTCAAAGGTATAACTACAGCGCGAGCAAGCTGTGAGCCATTCGTGGGACTTCTTTTTTGCTTTACTTTTTTTTTACATTGATGTATATGTGATCGGCAATTATACTGCAAGTAGTTATATGGTCCAAGTTTATTATTTTTTCTGAGCGAGCGAGGCACTTGCTCTTCATAGTTCGGTACTATACAGCATGATATGTAACGGTGGCATTTCTCGAGAACCGCATGTAGAGCAATTTTTTCTGACGCGCACCCCGTTGGAATTAATTTTTTAGGGCAAATAGCTTTTAAACAGGAGCCAATTAAAAATACATTCCAAACTACCTCTAAATGGGGTTAGAAGGCTATAGCGCGCCCGCATAAACTCGCGACGTTGACACATTGTTATTGAAGCTTAGTCGGTAAGCAGTGAGAACTATATCCATGTGCGCACGCAAAAGCGTCAGCTACTGCTGGTAACTTGAAGGTTGGAAGGAAAAATTTTTACCTTAAGGTAAATATTGTCTGCTCCTTATGTTGTCAGTTGTTTATCCACGCGCTTACTGTCTTTCTCACTCTCATGTTTGACAAAAACATCTTTAAATTTTTATACTTAAGTAATGTTTTCTCAAATAAAAGTAAAATACCATATCAGTAGGAAATTTTCCACTCTACACGATAGTATTTTAGTAAAAATAGTCAACCTCTCGGTCAAAAATATTGTTGTTAGGTATGTCTTGCTAACGTTCCTGGGTATGTCGTCTGTACACGATTTAGAACTAGTCCATTCATGAATTGCAACAATCAAAGTATATAACAGTTGATATTGCTCATAAAAATTATTTAGTTATCATCTAAATTTACGTTCTTTAAAATAATACGTTTAAAAATGCTCTAAATACTATCTAATTATTTCGACAAAAATTATAGAACAACTATTAAAAAAAATCATAAACCTTACAGTGTATTAAATAATAATTTGAAAATGTCACGATAACAAAATGTTTGGTTGATGTACATCTTTATTCAGTTAAAACTTAACCATCAATATAAACTGACACAATAAGAATAAAAAATAGTTTACAACATACAGAAAATAAATTTAATCGAACTAAATCCCCACCAAGTACCCGGAAAGTACCCGCCAAGTGCCCGGGAAGTACCCGCCAAGTGTCCGGGAAGTGCCTAGGAAGTACCCGGTAAGTACCCGAGGAAGTGCCCTGGAAGTACCCAGCAAGTGCCCGGGAAGAACCCACCAAGTACCTGGGAACTACCCGAGGAAGTGCCTGAGTAAGTGCCCGGGAAGTGTCCAGTAAGTACCCGAGGAAGTGCCCAAGAAAGTGCCTGAAAAGGGCCCTGGAAGTACCCGGTAAGTACCTGAGGAAGTGCGTGAGTAAGTGCCCAAGAAGTACCTGCCAAGTGCCCGAAAAAGACCTGCCAAGTGCCCTGGAAGGACCCGCCAAGTCCCAGGGAAGTGCCCGGGAAGTACCCGGTAAGTACCCGAGGAAGTGCCCGGGAAGTGCCCGAGAAGTACCCAGTAAGTACTTGAGGAAGTGCTTGAGAAAGTACCTGAAAAGTGCCCGGGAAGTACCCGGTAAGTACCCGAGGAAGTGCCTGAGTAAGTGCCCGGGAAGTCCCCAGTAAGTACCCGATGAAGTACCCAAGGAAGTGCCTGGGAAGTGCCCGAGAAGTACCCAGTAAGTACCCGAGGAAGTGGGTTGAGAAAGTGCCCAAAAAGTGCCCGGGAAGTACCCGGTAAGTACCCGAGGAAGTGCCCGGGAAGTGCCCGAGAAGTACCCAGTAAGTACCCGAGGAAGTGCTTGAGAAAGTGCCCGCCAAGTGCCCGGGAAGTACCCGCCTAGTACCCGGGAAGTACCCGGCAAGTGCCCGGCAAGTGCCCGGGAAGTACCTGGTAAGTACCCGCCAAGTGCCCGGGAAGTACTTGCCACCGTAAAGTTTATGATTTTTTTAAATAGTTTTTCTATAATTTTTGTCTAAATAATTAGATAGTATTTAAAGCATTTTCAAACGTTTATTTTAAAGTATGTGAATTTGGATGATAAATAAATGAGTTTTAGGAGCAATATCAACTGTAATATACTTTAATTATTGCAATTTATGAATGGACTAGTTCTAAATCGTGTACAGACGACATACCCAGGAACGTTAGCAAGACATACCTAACAACAATATTTTTGACCGAGAGGTTGACTATTTTTACTAAAATACTATCGTGTAGAGTGGAAAATTTCCTACTGATATGGTATTTTACTTTTATTTGAGAAAACATTACTTAAGTATAAAAATTTAAAGATGTTTTTGTCAAACATGAGAGTGAGAAAGACAGTTATCGCGTGGATAAACAACTGACAACATAAGGAGCAGACAATATTTACCTTAAGGTAAAAATTTTTCATTCCAACCTTCAAGTTACCAGCAGTAGCTGACGCTTTTGCGTGCGCACATGGATATAGTTCTCACTGCTTACCGACTAAGCTTCAATAACAATGTGTCAACGTCGCAAGTTTATGTGGGCGCGCTATGGCCTTCCAAACCCATTTAGGGGTAGTTTGGAACGTATTTTCAATCGGCTCCCATTTAAAAGCGATTTGCCCTAAAAAATTAATTCCAACGGGGTTCGCGTCAGAAAAAATCGCTCTACACGCGGTTCTCCGGAAATGCCACCGTTACATATAATGCTGTATACTGTCGGCAACTTTACTGTGGGTACTTGTAGGGTCCGAGTTTATTTTTTTTTTCTGAACGAGCAAAGCGAGCGATGCACCTGTTCTTTAAAGTTCAGTACTGCATATTGCCAGTAACTCTACTGTGGATACTTATAGAGTCCGAGTTTATTTTGTTTTCCGAGCAAGCGAAGCAAGCAAGGCACCTGTTTTTCAAAGTTCGGTACTTTATACTGTCGGCAACTCAACTGGATACTTATAGGGCCCGAGTTTACTTTTTTTTTCGAGCGAGCAAAGCGAGCGAGGCACGCGTGCTTTCGAGTTTTGTGAGTACTTATAGAGTCCAAGTTAATTTTTTGCAAGCGCGCGCGAGCGAGCGAAGCTTGCGAGAAAGCTGTTACTGTAGATTATTATGCTCTATTTTTTTAACGTTAAATGATTTGCAAACAAAATTTATGGTTTTGATTCTCCTGTATCTCTGAACATAATAAGTTTACAATTTTTTAATTATTTTTTCCACGTTCATCGCACATTTTCACACATTATTACGCCTTAAAACAGTCAAAAACAAGAAATTTTGAATTCGACATCGATGTATCGATATGTCAAAAACTAATTGAGATAAAATTTTCTTACTATTTATGCCGTGTTCCTCGTAGTTGATTACATAAAATAACAGCTTAATATCTTGGCAGCCAGGAAATCGTATTCGTGTCGACCATCTGATCAATAATACAAAAATACACATTTTTAAGTACTTTTTACGTATTTTTTATTTTATAATACATTTTCTTATTTTTTAAAAACAGTAAAATTTAACTTTAAATTAAGTGATTTTTATTTTTTTTAATAGTAGTACCGTTGAGGCACATCAAAATACAAAAAATTTAAATTTAATAGCCTTTTAAACAAAAAAAAATTTCTCAGCTGAGAAATCCGAGAAGTTACGGTAGAACAATATCTATGTTTTGTGAATTATACATTTTAAGAATAAAATTTTACTATGATAAGCCCAAATAAAACCAATTGAATACTTGTTACAAAAATACTGAGCAGTACTGATGTACAACTATTCTATCATTATATTTTAACGCTACGTAGATAAAAGCATACAGAAGTTTTACTATAACGTAAACGTTTGACCCCTAAATAATGTACAGAAACTAACCTTCTGAAGACTTTAACCCTTACATGAGGACTGTCAGATGTGAGGCTTTGAGTATTTTCAAAATTTGTGTTGCTATCATCAACTTGTTCGTCGTAATAATTACTTATGTTTCCTAGTGCTTTTCTCGAATCTAAGCTTCTATTATTCTTCTCTTGAACACAACGTTTAGCTTTCTCAGCTATAGTAATAATTGAGTCTAGAGCTTAAACCATAATAAATATTTAGTATTTGAACACAAGACCACAATATATTATTCGCGTTTGGTAGGGGTAAAGTGAAAAAAAATTAATTAGGAAGCTAAACATTCATTTAAGACTTTTTTTTATGTACATATTTTAGTTTACGCTGAAAAATATAGGTTTTTATAACACTGGAGCATGAGTATTTATTAATATTGTAGTGAATAAAGGAAATAGTCCTACTTAGATACCAAGTATTTGATTTTCCTCATATCATTGCCTTCTTAGTAATGAAGAAAAGATCTTTATACATTTTATAAATTTAGTGCAGGTAACACTGGCTAGCCAAAAAATCAAAANCACTGTAGCATGAGTATTTATTAATATTGTAGTGAATAAAGGAAATAGTCCTACTTAGATACCAAGTATTTGATTTTCCTCATATCATTGCCTTCTTAGTAATGAAGAAAAGATCTTTATACATTTTATAAATTTAGTGCAGGTAACACTGGCTAGCCAAAAAATCAAAATATTTTTTACTCAAAATTCAATAAAAGCAAATTCAATTATTTTTGTTAATTTACCTTTTAGTGCCATGTCATTTTCACTAACTTCACTTCTTTCCATCGTTGTTTGTAATTCACGTTTAAGTTCACGTTTTTGTGCATTTAAAATGTTCGACTTTTGTTTCTCTTAATCCAATTCATTCTCTAGATTTTGTATTTTATCTTCTGAGGACGTTATTTTTTTTTTGTAAAGAACCGATTTGCTGGTCTTTATTTATTAGCAGCATTTCTAACTCACAAGGTCCCTCTTCTTCACTAGAACTGTGAATTGCATTTACTGGAGAAATACCTCTAAGTCATTAGCATTTTTATCATCTGTGTCAGAATAAATATCACTTGCAGTGCAAGATGGCTATTCAATATAAAAATTACTATAATTATATATTAACGTTCTAAGTTTATTAGACAATATTATTTGTCATTTTTGTTTATAATAGCAAGAAAATATTGTTTTAGTATCCATGCTAATAGTTTTTCATGCAGTGACATTCGACATCGGATCTTTTGTAAAAGTTCTACATAAAATATACGCTGTCTATCCATACCAAATCCACGTACATACCTGGATATTACACAGTACAGAAAACACCTCGAGGGTGTATACCTTACATTCACATACTTAGGTGGATTTGTTTTGAATAAACACAAGGTAAAATATATATGTACTGTAAATACGTAAATACACTACTTCATTAAAAATAATTTACATGAATGTTTTATTACCTTATTGCCGAATTTTTTGAGAAGAGTGAGCAGTTCAGCATCATCTGCTAACATATTTTTGTTATCTTTTTTGGGTGGCTTTATCTTAAGTTTTTTCATTTCAGATGAGTCGACAAATTCATCATGTTTCTTTCTTTTGATAGAATGTCTTGATTTTTTGCCCGGAGACAGCACATCATAATTTGCCATGTTATTTAGTTTCAGACTCATTTCTGGCAACTCTAACATATAAAGTATCATATAGAAAAAATAATATTACACTGTAAGACAAGAAATACTAAAGTGGTACATTTGATATGAAAATAAACAAACCTCCTTGAGCGAGAACTGTTACCATGTACCTCTTAAATTCAACATTCTTTAATTTGCTCTTGGTTGTTGAGCTGTCGGGTATGAAGTTTTTTGGCCAAAATATCAGAACCAACTTTTTATTGTTAACAATATTTTCTAAATCATCTACATCTGAGGACAGGAGCCAATTCTGATATCCAATGGAAATAAGAGGATTTCCACTCTCATCTTTGTCGTTATCAAAGGCAATTAATACGCACTTTTTATTAGTAACGCAAGTTAAGCGTCCCATATCCTCTGTATCAGGCATTTGCTCAACTAAATAGGTAATTAAAAAAAGAAAGATGACTACGTACACAGAACATTTATTGCATACTAAGTAGTTAGATGATGCAATGATGATGTAAAGGCCTACACGTGCTAATAGCTAATTTACCTTGCACTGTACATAACGTCTCTTACACGAAGCGACGACCACACTTCACTGTCTACCCTGAGGCCACACAGTGATACAGCACACAGCTGACACAGCACAGTGTCCCTCTGGACAAGGACTGGCTGAACCATAGTTCAGGGTGACTCCAAGGAATGAGTTAAGAATTAGTACAAATACTAGAATAAATGATACCAGAAAAATTCATGTAACGTCACGGCCACAAGTCTTGAGCAAGTTATGAGTACGTCATTACACACGCATCGAGCACATTTGTGAAAGATTTCATAAAACTAAGTTGAAGACAACTTTGATGAAAGTGAAAACAAAGATATAATTGTTTTAAAGGAGGTACTTAGAAGTTGGCACAGGACATATCTACAGAAAATCTTGTGTAAATGTATTAGAACTAAAAACATCGTGTATCGATTGAAAGTATTGAGACATTCGAGACTATCGAAAGTATCGAGGCCTCTTTACTGTCGCATTTTTGTGCATGTTTGTACCCTTAGAAAATTGAACATAGAGATATAAAAAATAATATCTCTATGGTATGAGAAGTAACTTCCTTTTGATTAACTCCTTTTTTATGTTGAAAAAATCCATTATAATTTGAATTGAGATTGCAATAAGTATAATATTGGATTCTTATTTTTATTAAGTTCATGTAAATCGTATTTACAACCTACATTGACATTATTAATGTAAGGCATCGTCAAACTGTAGACATGGAGAACCCAAAGGATCTCAGAAAAAAAAGAAAAGAAAAAGATACTTCATTAATCTGGATTTGTCAATACCTATATCAACTGCAAGATATCGCTTAATGTCGCAAGCAGCAACTGAGGTAAAAACTAATATTTTATCTACAATCAGTATACTTCTGTTGCTGTTGTTATGCTAGTCTGAACCTACTTGATTTTATTCAATAAGATTGAGAATGTCTATCTCAATACACTTATTCTATTGTTCACAAACATGTGTTTGAATAGCTTTTATATTGACACTGTGTTTTTAAAATTAGTATCATCCATTTAAACTTTAACGAATATCTAAGAATAACTTACGTACTAACTTTGACTTCAAGAATAAGCATTTTAAGACTAATAAAAATTTTCTTTGTGCATGAGATTACCATGACATAACTTCATGAAAATGTCTTACTAATAATTATTATTACAGTTTCACTTTAAGTACGTTAAATCATGACATCATGCTCTAAATTTATAACTTCTGATACCATGTAATGAGCCTTTCTAGATGAATTCGTTTTACTAAGGCTCAAATCTCACAGATTAAATTTTGTGATTTTATTTTCGTAGGCACAATCAGAATCTGATTATGAATCGCAGATTGTGGAACAAACTGAAAGCAATTCTCTTGGAGATGCAAATTCTGATGCAGAAGAAAATAATCAAACCAGTAATGACGTGCAAACTAATCAATGTAAAAATCAAGCCTTATTAATAGATAGTACAGACTTTTCGCATACATCTACTAGTAATTCAGATGTGTCTGACTATGAAAACATGGATTCTGAAGGCGATGAGTTCGATTTTTACAATTTCAACCCTTTGGATGGTTCTGATAATGATTCTGATGACGACGATGTTGACAATAATCATGATGGTGATAATGAAGTTGTCGATATTAATAATGATGCTGAAAGTCATTTTGAAGGAGAAACGGAGAATTATGATTCTTACTAGTTCAACACAGAGGTATTTTTATGAGTATATTTTTAAACTCAGTGTTAAATACATTCCATAGTTTTTTTTAAGTATGCATACGCATTCACTTTATAATATAGTACAAAACCAGCCTATTTATCAATATGATATTTATCAATTCGTATCATACCTGCATGTATCTACGTGCTTGTATATATATGTATAATCATGCTCATGTATATGTGAGCATACATATATACACGTTTACACTGTAAAAAATCCATTTGTAGATTTACCAGTAGGGTACTAAAATTTATTATTTTTGGATGTTTTTGTAGCGAACTACTATATTAGCTTTCCTCCTTATTTTAGCTTTACCCATTGAATATAAATATATAATTTAAAAATCTTTGAAAATTATTAAGCAAATTTTCTAAGGACATAAATAATTGGATTCGTAATTTAATAATATATTACGCACCTAGTGAGCGAGGTTAAGAATATCGCAGATTTCACGATGTGAAATCTAGGGTAATTCTTAACCTTCAAACGTGATGCATATACTTTTTTTCTGCATATCTTATGCCAAAAGAGCTAATTTAGAGCACGGCTGATATGAAGCACTTTTGGCGGTGGTATGTAGAAAAACCATATATTTTACAAATTGTAAGAGATAATGTTTTAATATCTAATTGTATTATTAGACAAGAAATTAAATATATGCATCAGCGCTCCTGAAATAGATGCTTGATGTAACAATTTAGTAGTAATAATTTCATTAAGTCTTATTACATATGAGTTTATACATAAATTTTCTAAACAAAATAGCTTTTGGTAAAAAAAAAAAAAAAAAAAAAAAAATAGAAGATATTACACTGTACGACAAGAAATACTAAAGTGGTACATTTGATATGAAAATAAACAAACCTTCTTGAGCAAGAGCTGTTACCATGTACCTCTTAAATTCAACATTCTTTAATTTGCTCTTGATCGTTGAGCTGTCGGGTATGAAGTTTTTTGGCCAAAATATCAGAACCAACTTTTTATTGTTAACAATATTTTCTAAATCATCTACATCTGAGGACAGGAGCCAATTCTGATATCCAATGGAAATAAGAGGATTTCCACTCTCATCTTTGTCGTTATCAAAGGCAATTAATACGCACTTTTTATTAGTAACGCAAGTTAAGCGTCCCATATCCTCTGTATCAGGCATTTGCTCAACTAAATAGGTAATTAAAAAAAGAAAGATGACTACGTACACAGAACATTTATTGCATACTAAGTAGTTAGATGATGCAATGATGATGTAAAGGCCTACACGTGCTAATAGCTAATTTACCTTGCACTGTACATAACGTCTCTTACACGAAGCGACGACCACACTTCACTGTCTACCCTGAGGCCACACAGTGATACAGCACACAGCTGACACAGCACAGTGTCCCTCTGGACAAGGACTGGCTGAACCATAGTTCAGGGTGACTCCAAGGAATGAGTTAAGAATTAGTACAAATACTAGAATAAATGATACCAGAAAAATTCATGTAACGTCACGGCCACAAGTCTTGAGCAAGTTATGAGTACGTCATTACACACGCATCGAGCACATTTGTGAAAGATTTCATAAAACTAAGTTGAAGACAACTTTGATGAAAGTGAAAACAAAGATATAATTGTTTTAAAGGAGGTACTTAGAAGTTGGCACAGGACATATCTACAGAAAATCTTGTGTAAATGTATTAGAACTAAAAACATCGTGTATCGATTGAAAGTATTGAGACATTCGAGACTAAAATATTTGACTCATTGCATATTAATTTGAATAATGATCGAGAGAACACATTTTATAAAATTTGCGAACAAAATGTTCTAAAATAAAATTTTCATAAAATATTAACTTACCATTTTATCTGTCAATCTTAACAAAAATTTCGTGAATGGCTTGGACTGGCTTAGCATCAATATTTCTTCCAAAAAGTATGGCAAGTCGTAAAACTGTCAGACTTTTGTAAGACGTAAGTAATGTAGTCAGCGTGATTTTAGAATTCGAAAACGAAAAAAGAAAATTAAGAGCAGTTGATTTGATAATTCAAAATGAAGCCTCAATAATTTCAAAAAAGCAGTAGAAATAGTTGACAGAGCTTTAGATTCCTTACAGAAATATTCATGTATTACAGAAATATATTTTGGAAATAAATTAACTTTTTTTTTAGAAGGTTTTTGTGAAATTCTTCTAGTCATGAATAACAGTAATAGTAGTATTATAATTCAAGAAACTATAAAACTACCATTTTTATGAATTTTATTAAAAATTTTTAAACTAAAAATCAAAATTCGTTCTACTGATAAAGAGTTGTTTAAATCAAAATATAGATTATTTCATATGTATATATATACACACACACATACGAAATGAGATTATTGTTATAGATTGAAAAAGGAGAAATTAAAACTTTCAGTATTCTCAAAAAATGAATATCAAATAATGTGTGCTCCAAAATATTCGGTAATTTAAACAGCTGTTCGATCAATAGTGTTATAATTACATTACATCATAAATCTAAGACCAATGTCAAGTTCGCTTCCAAATGAAAAAGAAAGTCTTATCTATGATCGAATTGGATCCCAGGCCATTAAGACACATGGTCGAGTTAGCTCATAAACTGATAAAGTGAATAGTCGAGTTAGCTGGCGGGTAATTAGGATGCACAAAAGGAGTACACGAAACATGCTCTACGATTGATATATTAAACATCATTTAAATATTAAAACTATTTATAATTGGTATTACTGAAATAACTGTTTTATTGTATATGAATATTTTTCTAACAATTAACATGATTAAATAAAAGAAAACTAACACAAATTTTTGACGTTATATTTCTCATCGCGATACATAAAAAAAATTACATTATAATCAAAGAAAAATCTACGGTTATGTCTGCTAAAAACACTCCAGACCAGTCTGCAAAAAACTCTGCAGACGGGTCTGCAGAAAATCCTGCAGGATTCTTAAGAAATATCCATGCAGACCTTACCTGCAGGATATCCTGCAGGTGTTTCTGCAGACTTTTCTGCAGGAGACTTTGGTAAGGGGAATAATGTGATAATTATAAAATTTCATTATTATATCATCGAATTGAGCACGACTGAATTGTTTGTTTAATAAAGAGGGCGAATGTTTTCAGGCACTATTAGTAAAAGCCGCTACAACACAGCAGCTTATGGTAGTCCCCGCACACCCACTAACCCCCCGAAAAAACTACCAACCCTCTTAACATCTTAACATTTTCTTTTGAGCTTGGAAGAAAGAAAAAAAAAATGTTTAACCCTGAATAATTAAAATTGCTTGATGGGGTTGTTGACATATGACTGATGTATCGCACCCCCTTCCCCCTCCGCACACGCACACACATATACACACTTACACACAAAGGCAGACAGTAAGCCATTTTGTAAAAATGATATATTACGATTGTCTATACTACAAAAAACATTTTTAACATGTTTGTAAAAAAAATTCTTTATGTACAAAAACAAAGCTTCCGCAAAAAAACGATATATTTGTATGTAAAGTAAAAATTTATGATGATAAATTATTATATTTTACAGCAACGCGTTCCACTGTATGATGATGTAAATATCTCAGAAACTGAAAGTACCCTGTTGATTATGGCATGCGCATTGAGGCATTTTTTACCGGACGTTGCCTTACAAAATCTTATTAATCTAATAGATATTCAATTACCGGAAGCAGTTCACAAATCAAATTATAAGTTTTTTCAATGCATTCCTAATGCGCAATTTCAAGAATATTTTTATTGCTCTAGCTGTAACATTATTATTTGTTTCGAAGATGAAAAAATTGCAGTGTGTAAAAAATGTACAACTGTATACATTAAAGAGAAATAGAAAAGTGAGGAATACTATTTTCTGTAAATCCCTCTCAAACAACGAATAGAGGAACTGCTAAATACGAAAGTTTATGCTTCTTTATGAAGAGAAAGATTGAACATAGAGATATAAAAAATAATATCTCTATGGTATGAGAAGTAACTTCCTTTTATCCGAGAAGTTACGGTAGAACAATATCTATGTTTTGTGAATTATACATTTTAAGAATAAAATTTTACTATGATAAGCCCAAATAAAACCAATTGAATACTTGTTACAAAAATACTGAGCAGTACTGATGTACAACTATTCTATCATTATATTTTAACGCTACGTAGATAAAAGCATACAGAAGTTTTACTATAACGTAAACGTTTGACCCCTAAATAATGTACAGAAACTAACCTTCTGAAGACTTTAACCCTTACATGAGGACTGTCAGATGTGAGGCTTTGAGTATTTTCAAAATTTGTGTTGCTATCATCAACTTGTTCGTCGTAATAATTACTTATGTTTCCTAGTGCTTTTCTCGAATCTAAGCTTCTATTATTCTTCTCTTGAACACAACGTTTAGCTTTCTCAGCTATAGTAATAATTGAGTCTAGAGCTTAAACCATAATAAATATTTAGTATTTGAACACAAGACCACAATATATTATTCGCGTTTGGTAGGGGTAAAGTGAAAAAAAATTAATTAGGAAGCTAAACATTCATTTAAGACTTTTTTTTATGTACATATTTTAGTTTACGCTGAAAAATATAGGTTTTTATAACACTGGAGCATGAGTATTTATTAATATTGTAGTGAATAAAGGAAATAGTCCTACTTAGATACCAAGTATTTGATTTTCCTCATATCATTGCCTTCTTAGTAATGAAGAAAAGATCTTTATACATTTTATAAATTTAGTGCAGGTAACACTGGCTAGCCAAAAAATCAAAATATTTTTTACTCAAAATTCAATAAAAGCAAATTCAATTATTTTTGTTAATTTACCTTTTAGTGCCATGTCATTTTCACTAACTTCACTTCTTTCCATCGTTGTTTGTAATTCACGTTTAAGTTCACGTTTTTGTGCATTTAAAATGTTCGACTTTTGTTTCTCTTAATCCAATTCATTCTCTAGATTTTGTATTTTATCTTCTGAGGACGTTATTTTTTTTTTGTAAAGAACCTGAAAAGTGCCCGGGAAGTACCCGGTAAGTACCCGAGGAAGTGCTTGAGTAAGTGCCCGGGAAGTCCCCAGTAAGTACCCGATGAAGTACCCAAGGAAGTGCCTGGGAAGTGCCCGAGAAGTACCCAGTAAGTACCCGAGGAAGTGCTTGAGAAAGTGCCCGCCAAGTGCCCGGGAAGTACCCGCCTAGTACCCGGGAAGTACCCGGCAAGTGCCCGGCAAGTGCCCGGGAAGTACCTGGTAAGTACCCGCCAAGTGCCCGGGAAGTACTTGCCACCGTAAAGTTTATGATTTTAAGTATTATAATTAAGTAAGCCAACGTAGCCCACAGCAAATAATTGTATTATATTTAATTTAATCAGTTTTGTTAGAGACAAAAATTTCTTGAATATTTCAGAAAAAATATTTAAGCTGTGTTAAATGTTATGATTAACCGTACTAAAAATAATGAGTATGATGACGATGATGATGATAATGATAATGATGATAATGATGATAATGATGATATTAGTTATGATATTAATAATAAAAATAATGATGATGATAATAATAATAATAATGACACTGATAGTGAAGATTATTATAACAAGAATTATAATGATAATGAGGATAGTAAAAATGACAATGATAGTAATGATCATCATGATAATAATGATGATAATGATGTTTATGATAATAATGGTGATAATCATGATAATGATAATAATAAAGATAATACCAATAATATTAGTAATAATGATGATAATAATGAGAATGATGTTTCTTAGGATAATTATGATAATGGCGACAATGATAATGATAATTATAATGATAATGGTTATAAAGATTATAATTATCGCAACGAGAATGATGTTGATGAAGATATTGCGAATAATAAATGTGATGAAGATGATTATAATGCTGATAATAATGATAATAATAATACTGTGTATGATGATGATGATGCTAATTATTATAATTATGACGATAATGACCAGTTTGATAGTTAAGATGACCATGAGGATGATGATAATGTCGATGATGATGATAGTGATAATTATGAATGTTAATGGCGATGATGACGTTTATAATAAAGATAATAATAGTAATAATAATGCCGATGACATTAACGTTGATGATGATAATGATAATGATAATGATGATGATGATGATGATGATGATTATAAATGATAATAATGATAATAATAATTATCATCATTATAATTATTATTATCATTATTATCATTTATAATAAAGATAATAATAATAATAGTAATACTTTTTGGTTACGATTATTATGATTATCCTTGTCATTACCATTTTTAGCATAACTATTAGGACTATCATAACTATGATATATGTAATGACTGGTGATAATGATAATGATGATGATGATAATGATAATGATGATGATGATAATGGTAATGATGCTTGAAATTATAATAATGATAATGATAATGATGATGATGATGATGATGTTACTCATAATTATGGTAATGATGATAATAATAATAATTATAATGATAATCAATAATGATTATGATAATAAAAATAATGATGGTAATGGTAATAATAATAATAATGATAATGACAAGGATGATAATAATGATTATAAAAATAATAATAAAAATAAGTATAATTGAAGTGATAATAAAAATGTTGATAACGAGATATACAATAATAATAATGATAATGTTAATAATAATAATCATAATAAAGATGGTGATAATAATGTTTATAAAGATAATAATAATGATAATGTTTATGATAATAAAAATAATGAGTATGATGACGATGATGATGATAATGATAGAAAAATAATGAGTAAAATGGTAATAATGATAATAATTACTATGATAACGATGATGACGATGATGATGATAATGATAATGATAATGTTGATGATAATGATGATGATGATCACGATGATGATGATGATGATAATGATAATGATAGTTATGATGATGATGATTTAGTTGATGATAATTATTATCATGGTATTAATGGAAATTATTTTGATGATGATGCTAATAATAATACTGATAATAATTATATTGATGATTGTGATAAAAAAGATAATTATAATGACGATGATGATGATGTCGATTATAGTGATGATAACAATGATGATAATAATACGTTGATAATGACATGATGATGATGACGGTGATGTTAGTACTTATAATGTTTATAATCATAATAAAGATAATTATGTTGATGTGATGATAAAGTAATTATAACGATAATGATAAAAATGGTGATAATGATCATGATTTTATTTATGTTGGTCGTGAATTTCCTAATAGTAGTAATGGGTACAATAATTTTAATATTGCTAATGATATTGATTATAGTACTATTGATAATATTGATAATGGTGAAGAGGAAAATGATTATATAAATTGTAATTAAGATAATTATAAAGATGATAATGATGCTGGCAATAATGATGTTAATGATGATTATAATAAAGATGATGATTATGATATGGATAATAATAATGATAATGATGAAAATAATTTGAATCATAATGATAGTAATAA
Source organism: Copidosoma floridanum (assembly GCF_000648655.2). The sequence goes on from NW_019382526.1 coordinate 165,553, forward strand.
TGATAATGATGATGATAATCGTATTGATGATAATAATAATAATGATGATAATGACGATTGCGATAATGATGCTAAAGATAAAAAGGATCACAAAGATGATGATCATAATGATAATGATTATAATGATAATAATAATGACAATTTAATAAAAACGATAAGGATAATAATGATAAAAACGATAGTAATGATGCTTATGATAATGATGATGATAATGATGATAATAATAATAAAAATAATAATCATAATCATTATTATGATTAGGATGATGATGATGGTAATAATCATGATAATGATGTTAATGATGATGATTAGGAACGTAATAATAATGAAGATAATAAGACTGATGCTGATGCTAATATTTAGACGATTGTCATAATGATAATTATGACTATAATAATGATGATGATAATGATGACAATTAGGATAATGATAATTATAATAATATTAATAACGATAATGATAATATTGATAATAAAAATTAGGCTAATGCTTATGATAATGATATTGACGATAATATAATAAGGATAATAATATAGAGATTAAATTAATAATAATGATCATAAGGATGACGATAATAATAAGAATAATAATGATGATAATAAATAAAATAATCATGTTAATTAAAATGCTAATGATAACGATGATTAGGATAATAATAATAATGACAAAAATAATGATTAAGATAATGATGATGATAATGATAAAAATAATGATTATAAGGATATTTATAACTGTAACGGTAAAAATTAGGATCACAATTTTAATAATAAGTATAATAATAATAATAATGGTAAGAATAATGATCATAGTAATAATAATGATATTAATAGTTATGTCAAGAACAATAGCAATGATGAAAATGTTGATGATGATGATAATCATAATGATAATAAAGATGCTTATGATAATAGCGATAATGATAATAACAATAATGATAAGACTGATAATAATTATCATAAATATAAATATTATAATAATAAAGTTAATGATAATGATAAAAATGATGATAATAAT
>NW_019382667.1:0-25604 GCF_000648655.2 Copidosoma floridanum
ACATGAGCTGAACTTTCTATTATAAAGGAAGACAGTATTCTTCCAAATGCATTCTTTGACGTGAGAAACCGAGTAAGAATTGTGGGTGTTACGCACGAAGAGCGTAGCACTTCAGGTGTAGTTTAAATACCACTGAATGGCCTTATGTGTAGGTTGCATGTGGTCCCACGTGACTTCCCAATAGATGGGGAAGGTATTATTGGATCGGACATTTTTAAGTTATATCAAAGTTGCATAAGCGTGGCAGAAAATATTTTTGAATTGGGAAGAATGAACATTAATTTAATCGAGCCAGAGATGCTCAAGATTCTTGCTAGATCAAGGCAAGTTATATATGCTCGCGTCGGGGTGAATAGCGAAAAAATAAAAGTAGGGTGGGTTCCTTTGCAAAGAATGAGAGAAAGAGTTTTATTTGGAAATTTTATAGCCACAAATAATGGTGGAAAAGTTTGAGTGTGTAAACACACTAAATGAAACAATAAGCATACCTGTACCAGAAAATGAGTTATTAGAATGCGAAGAGATGCGAGAGCCCGATCCATTTAGCGTCGAAGGGGATGACGCTCAGGGCGTTAATGAGGCAATTATAAGATTTTTTGAGTCAGATAGCCGAGAAAGGAGAAAAATAAGCAAAGTTGAATATGGCGTTACAAATAATCATACAAGTGGCGGAAACAATAGTAATTTCAAGAACACTGACAATTTAAGTAGATTGTCGGATAAAGGAAAAATAGCGAAAATCGATAAAAGAATGCAGCTTATTGATGTTTCAAGTTGCAACGAGGAAGAAAAATCACACATCCGGAAACTCCTAGAGTATAATCCGTTTGTATTTGGCCTAGATGGAGAATCACTGAAAGCAACTTATATATTGTAACACTGCATTATAACTATGACGGACAAGCCCGTGATGGCGAGGCGCTATAGGTACCCACCAGCGCTAAGGGAACAGATAAAAAAAGATATAGAGAAATTGCTCGAGCAAAAAATCGTCGAGCTTCCGAAATCTCCATACAATTCCAACATGTGGATTGTACCGAAGCATGCGGGGCCGGAAGGGAAGAAGCATTGGCGCGTGGTAACTGATTTTAGGCAGCTCAACGAAATTACTGTAGGAAGTTGCCATCCCTTACCATTCCAAAGTGATATACTCGAACAGCATCAGCTCGATACATAACAGTAGTCAATCTAAAACAGGGATTATTCCGAATATAAATTTATGTGGATGACGCACACAAAACAGCATTTTCTGGGCCATATAATCATTATTAGTATAAGAGAATGCCAATGGGGTGTACGGACTCGCCGAATACTTTTTTAAGAGCGATGTCACTCGCGTTGACGGGTCTACAAGGGCATGAAATCAAAGTGTATTTGGATGATATCATGGTGTTTGCTCCAAACCTTGAAGAGCACGAGAGGCGTTTTATTAGACTTTTAAAGCGGCTTTCGGAAGCAAACTTGACAATTGAGCCGAAAAATGCCAATATTTGAAGTGCAAAGCAAAAGTACTGGGACACGTAGTAGGAAACGGACAAATAAAAGTAGATCCAAAAAAAATTGAAGCAGCGAAAAAATATCTAAGACCTACGAATGCAAAGAAAATCAAACAATTTCTTGGATTTGTTGGATATTATAGACGATTTATCCAGAATTATGCAAAAATTGCTTAGCCACTCTCCAAACTCTTGAGAAAAGAAACAATGGGAAGAGCAGCAGGAGCAAGCTTTCAAAACATTAGTTGACGCATTATGTAGTGAGCCAGTACTTATTGCACCTAATCTAGACAAGCCTTTTGTCATAACAGATGCTTAGACAAACGCCTTTTGTCAGACTACGCAATAGGAGCAATATTAGGCCAAGGCGAGTTGAGAAAAGATAGACCGTGTGAATATGCTTCACGATGCCTTCGAGGGAGCGAATTACGCTACCCAACGTATGATAAGAAAATGTTGGCTATAGTATTTGCAAAAGAACAGTTTCGGCCGTACTTATTTGGGCGCAAAGCTATAGTGGTCACGGATCATGAACCATTAAGACATTATCATACGTCAAAGAAGCCCGATATAAGATTTAATAGGCTTAAAGCGGAGCTACGAGGCTACGAATTTGACGTTGTATTTCGGCCAGGCATTTCAAACAAAGCACCCGATGCACTCTCTTGAAATCCAGTAATAGGAGAGGGAGAAATAAACACTGAGCAGCCACGCGAAGAACTGTATTAGCTGGCGGACGAACAGGAGAAAGAAGGACTAGCCGATAGCGATGGTCCTCCAACGCGCATTTTCAAAACACGAGCGACCCGTAAACAGCGTATTCAGGGAAATACTAAAAAGAGGAAAATTATTTACTCTGATTTAGAGTAAAACGATTTCAAATAAAGGACTGTATATGAGCCCGAGAGATCTGGGAATAATTATTTTTGGGACACTCTACCTTGAGAAAGGAACGAAACCGGAAAGGGTGAATCACTTAGCCGTTTGGAAATAATACGGGCTTTATGAAAAGACTTGATTTCACACAACACTTTTAATTATTAATCAATAAAATATAAAGATTTTTTTTCTTCGTAACGATACACTTGATACTATCGAAAAAACGAGAAATATAGATATAGTCTTAAATACTTAAGTTAATGACGATAAATCGCTCGTTAATGAGACTAAATCGCAAATGATTACAACGTCGTTGAATTAGTTAAACAAAAGGATTGAACTTAAGTTTAACAATTCGTAATATTACGACAAAAGAAAAGTTCAATAGTAAAAGAAAGCAATGAGACTGGTAAGTAGAGTACGACCAGCTCGTTGCGAGAGTTGAAGAAGAACTAGCTATAGAAGCTCACTACACACGAGACACGCATCTATTGTCACGCGCCAGCGACTCCTATAACACAAAAAGCTGACTGTACAAGCATACATACCATCTCTTTCTCTCCTGCATTCGCCTACTTATATATAACGTCAAATACATAAGGATGCATACTGATGCGTAAGCTATAGTATACTACTTGTTCAGAATACATATTTTTTAAGTACATTCAAAATAAATACGTTTTAGTATTCAGTGAACTCAAAACTAAACACACCCCTGGGTTGGGATGTCGGCATTTGAAAGACAGCTCAAAGAAAATCAAATTAAAATTAATTTAATGAAAAGGTATAGTAAAAATTCGCAAAACTAAGCGTTATGTTGGTTTCTTGATTTTACAAAATCCCGGGTTGGTACGCGGGAATTCAGGACACGTACCAGGGATTCATGAGAGATTTGTAAGAAATTTATATTGAAAACAAATATAATAGGTATTAAATAGATTTAGCAAACAAAACGCTGGTTGGACCGCATTTTTTTACAAATCTTTCTTATAATTGCCATCAAACTCCTCAACAGGTAGTAATAAAACAAGCTTAACCACCGGTCAAGTCAAAGTTGAGCCAGTGGTACGAATTTCAGCTACCCTAATAGTATCGTTTCATCCCAGAAAAACTCTAACGACTCGTCCTAATGGCCAATGACCAGGCGGGGTGTTTTCTTGGTGAATAAGAACTAAATCATAAACTTGTATTTGTCGTTGTCTTTGACACCATTTATGGCGAATCTGTAATAATACGAGGTATTCATTAGACCATCTCTTCCAGAACTGATGTATACAAGAAGAAACAAACTTCAAGCTACGGAGAGGGTCAAAGGGCTCCCTTTCAAGCCAAAGTTCTGGAGTTTGGAAAGCAGGTTTACAATTCAAAAAATAAGCTGGCGTAAGAGCTACTAAGTCAAACGAGTCATCGGATAAGGGTACAAGAGGACGTGAATTTAGGCACGCCTCTATCCTACACAGTAACGTTGAGAATTCTACAAAGGTAAGTATCTGCTCACCAATTACCTTTCTCAACAACGACTTCGCAGATATCACTGCCACTTCCCACAACTCACCAAAATAAGGGGCTGAGGGCAGATTAAAATGCCAGTTAGTGCCTATTTTCAGAAATTGGTCGTTCAAGTTGTACAAACTCATGAAGGATAGAAGATATTCCTTAAGTTGAGAGGAGGCGATTATAAAGTTCGTGCCTCTATCACTGAATAAATCAGTGCAATGTCCTATTAAAGATGTAAAATGACTAAAAGCCACCAAAAAGGCCTGGGAAGAGCAATCCTCTGCTACTTTCAACTGCACGGCGCGTGTGATCATACAAACGAATACACAAATATGTCCCTTTTGCAAACCCTTTCCTCAAACTTTAGTCAGACGTATAGGAAAAGGTCCAGCGTAATCTACTCCTGTCTTCGAAAAGGCTGGACCCTCTTGGACTCGAGAAGTGGGCAAGTTGCCCATCATAGGAGTCTGCAGTCTAGCAGAATAGCGAATGCAGAGGGAGAATTTTAAAATTGAATTTTTCACTACCTGCCTCCCTCGCACTATCCAATATGACCGTCAGATGGACGTCAAAGTAATCTGAGCTCCTCCATGTAACATCAGATTATGATGATGATTGATGATTAACCTAGTTAGATGATCATTGGGTGCTAAGATGATTGGGTGTTTAGCTACGTTGGGTATTACAGCTTGACTTATTCGACCCCAAACTCTTATGATACCATCAGCTAACACAAGGTTCAGTTTTTTCAGCATACTATGCCTTCCTATAAAGCTACTCTCCGACTTGGTTAACGACCGATATTTAGAAAGAACGTTGTATTCCTTGAGAAAATGCTTCTTTTGATGTTTTCTGATTAACACCAAACGAGCATTACTGAGTTCGGACAACCTGAAATGATTAGTTTCTGTTCCTAAAGCATCACATAAGTTTAGAAAGGGGGAGTCTTGAGTCGACAAGACTCCAGTTCCCACAGTGCTAGACCTTCTTATCCTACTGGAAGTGAAATGACACCTGTTCATTAGCCTAAAAATAAATCTTAAGCAATAACCAATGACAACAAGCAACTTGTGCCAACTGCTATAAGCAAGGTATGCATCAAGCATGTCCTTTTCAGAGCTGTCAGAGAAAAAAGTATTGACTACTTGCTCACTTAGGATTTCCTTCATCGACAGGTTTTTTAGTGAAATTTCAGAGAATATTATTTCCCGATCCTTCAGAAACTTCGCCCCTTTAAACCATAAACTGTGATTAATCAACTGATGAGGAATCACACCACGAGAAGCGATATTCGCTGGATTCTGTTTTCTTTTGACATGATGCAAAACAGCAGTAGGGTTCAACGTTTGAATATTGGAACATCTGTTGGCAATAAAGGTTGGCCACTTCGAGGGTACTGAACGAGTCCAGCACAAAGTATCCATAGAATCCGTATATAAATGGATTTAAGACGGTAGGATCTTAGTAGTGGAAATATAATGGTTGACCATCTTAGAGAGCAAGTGTGTACCACAAAGTTCTAACCACGGAATGCTAAGAGTTTTAAGTGGTGCAACCTTGGTCTTAGCGATCTCTAGTGAGATGAAAACCTTATTATCCATGACAACTCGTAAATAGAGTACGGCTGCGTAAGCTCGTTTTAATGCATCCGCAAAGCCATGGATTTCCAACCTTGAATACTTGGGCTGAAATTGATTCTAACGGGGAATTTTTATTTTATTCAGAGCCTTGGTACCATTTTACCAGTCACGCCATTCCTTTATAAGATCCGGAGGCAGTGGGCCATCCTATAATTATTTTAACACCCATAATTCTTGCATAAGAATTTTTGCTTTGATCAACACTGGAGAAATCCAACCCAGTGGATCGAAAAACAAAGTAAAGCTACCTAACTTAGTCAGCTCTATCAATTGGCTTATTTTTTGCTTCGCGTCAGTGACTGAGTGGGCTCCAGAAATGAAATCATCCATATAGTCATCGTTTCTTAATATGTCAGCTCCAAGAGGAAAAGTTTCACAATACAGAGTAGCTAACTTCTTTAGTACTTGTGAAGCGAGAAATGGTGAGAAAACTAAACCATACGTCACTGTCGTTAAGTGAAAGGTTAAAAGCGGGTCTAAAAGATTCTCTCTTCAGAGTATCGCTTGAAACGGTAAGTCAGGTGGGTTAAGGTTTACTTGTCTAAACATTTTTTCCGCATCAGCGGTAAAGACTAGCCGATACAACCTTCACCGCATCATGAGATTAAATAAGGTGGGTAAGAGATTTCGTCCTGAGTAAAGACAGGAGTTTAGTGAGGTTCCAGATTTAGTCGTCGCAGAGCCGTTAAACACTACACACAATTTTGTAGTAGAATACAACTCGCGCAACACCCCATAACGAGGGAGATACCAAATCGAAGTACTAGGGTCAGCTAAACTCATGTGGTTCAAGGCAATATATTATTGCATAAAGTTGCGATACATCTCCAACAACCCCGGGTTATGTTTAAACCTAGACTTAAGTCGTAGGAACATGGATCTTGCCAATTGAAATGATTCTACTTGAGAAGCGATCAGGGAATCAGTCGAAAACTTAAATAGTAGCGCTACAGAAAAACGTCCAGAATTAGTTAGAGTGTAGTTATCACGGAATAATTGCTCGCATGATTGCTTGTCTTCTGAGAGAATTTTGCAGCTAGGGAGCTCCTCGACCTTCCAGAATTTTTGTAACAATTCTTCGAGGTTAGGTTCCTCACAAACCTGTAATGAGACCAGTTGCTCGGGTTTTGATCTGTGTAAACTGCTAATTTGACCAGATAGGAGCCAACCCAGAGGAGATTTCACCGCAATTAGACTATTGGTATCTCGCTATAGAATAGGTCCCTTAGTTATTGAAGCTTAGGAGGCTGCATCGAGAAGCAAGTCGACAGGATCATTTGAGGAAAAATTGGGATCAGCCAATTGGAGCCCTTCAAGATACTCTAGCCGTAATTTTTTAGAAGAAAAGCGTTTTGTTTTAGCCTCAGCCCGAAATGGAGAAGGGTCAGTATCCCGATGCATAAATGTGTGGTGCTTTTGTTGGCAAATCGCACAAAAGACGGATAAGGTGCATTCGTCAAACTTAAGAGGGCCTAAAAAATTAAGGCAAAGTTTGGCCTTTTTTTTAATAGTTTTCTTGACATGTCACGGTTTGGTTTTGAAGGTTTTGAAACTGTCACACAAGCAAAGATAGTGCTCGCCGTGGCACCAGGGACAAAAAACCTTAGACGAAGTAGTTTGATGACTACTCGAAACGTTCCGGTTTTTGTCCTTAGGTTTACCCTGTTTTGCAGGGGGGTTTGTAGGCATAACTTTAGATTTCATAGTGTTAGATTCTAAAGTCAGCAAGTGATTATTTAAAAAAGTCTTGAACTGAGTCAAGGTAGGGGGTTCAGTAGAACAACCCAAATTCTTTTGCCAATCCTTAACAGTTCCAAAATCGAGTTAATTTGATACTATCCCTATAAAAAAATCCCCAAGCCCATGTTCAGGTCTTTCAAGATTTTCTAAGGCAGCTAAAGGCCTTAGGGTATTGCTAATTAACTGTTTGAGCTCGGTAGCTGAACCGTTCTTCATGGGGGGAGCTTCAATTATGGTATTAACAAAGCTAGAAACTAATCGTCTAGGGTTATCGTAATAATTGACTAGAGCTGTCCATGCTTAAATGTAATTCACCGCAGTTAGTGGAATATTTTCAATTAGATTAGCCGCCTCGCCCATTACTTGAGTTCGCAAAAAATGATGCTTAATGGTCGTCGGTACCTCTTGTTTATTATGGACTAACGCACGGAAAACATCACAAAAATTTAGCCATTCTTCTCATCAACCAGAGAATTGCGGTAAATCAATTGGCGGTAAACTCGAAGAGGAAGTCAACGGATCACACCCTCTAACTGGGTTGGGAGGTGTAATTCCACCCTTGAAATTATTAAAAAAGTCGGTAAAGTCACATAGATTATTATAATAATGATCCTCACCCTTATTGTAAGCTTCTTCTTTGAAATATTCATGATCTTTAGGTAAAGGGATTAAATTCATTATGAGGTTATAAACGGCCTTGAATTTCGCAAAAACGTTGTCAAGTTGTTTTTAACGTGCTATAGCTTGACCATAAGTCATTCTAGCTTGACCTAATTTTCTAAAGTTTGTATAGGGATTCTTAATCTTACTGAAATTATCTAGTAGTGTTTGAATATACCTCTCCATGTTGCTAAGAAGAGGTCTACACGATGGGGTAACAAACTACACTCAAAGCCGTCTAGAAAATTCTCATAAGCAACTAAACTTAATTGGAGTTTAATAATTAACAGGAACTATAGAAAATCACAAGAATCCTTAATCCAGTAAACAATGCTATCCATGAAACCGCTGACTCAACCAAGACTCGACACAGTAATCTTGCTTGTTTATATTTATTTATCAAATTATATTTCAATATCTTATTTAATAATAAGCAAAAGATATATTTAGATCCAATCAAAATTAATTATAACGTAAAATACAAACTAATTTTCACGCAAAAATAAAGATCATTTAAATAAGTTTCTAAAAGTTCAACAATTATTATTATTATAAAACAAATAATAATAAACTAGCCGTTTGATCTTTCATTTTTCGCTTGCTTATTTTGACTTACTAGTGTAAATTCGAGTTTGATGCGGCAGACTTCATGCGTAGGGACAGCTGCTGGTTGCATAGTATCAACAGGTGTGGTCTTTCTGTTGATGATCCAATGACCAGAAGGTAACAAAAACTCAACAAGTCGACTGATGTCTTTCTTCTGGTGTCAATAAGCAGGGCAAGTGAAATTCGCTTATTTACTACCTTGGTTTGATGAGTGCTGCAATTTAGACGATTCGAATAAACGTGTTGGTCTAATTTCAACGTTACTGGTGCTCATGATGCATGAGACTTTCTCGCACCAAGCGGCGAGTTTGAGAAAAGAAAAACTTCTACGGATAAGTGCTGTGAATATAATATGATTAACCTTTAATAAAGGGAGTAGTTCAATGTACTCCCGTAGATGATATATATATAAATATATATATAGTGAGAACGAGAGCGTCTCTTCTATATGTGTATACAAGCGCGACACAATGCAATAGAAAGAGAACGCACAAAGTCGTCTCCTGTATGTGTGTGTACAAGCGCGACACGAGAATATATATAGAGGAAGAGAGAACGCGCGAGAGCGTCTCTTCTATACGTGTATACAAGTGCGACACAACGAAATAGAAGGAGAACGCACGATAACGTCTCTTCTAAACGTGTACATAAGCGTGACACAACAATAAATATAGAGGAAGAGAGAGAACGCGCAAGAGTGTCTCTTCTATATGTGTATACAAGCGCGACACAGCGTAACATTGCCGAATATAACGTGTTGTTATTCGACAGTTAATAAATACAAATTAGAAGAAAAACAATTATCTGAGCGTTTTCAAAAAGCTTCAACAATAAAAGGCACTTTAAAATATCATCGTATTAATCTGATTTCTTTACAGTAATTGAAAGCAAAACGGTTTTCATCTTGGAAGAAAAAGGATATTGTAAAAATTTTTAAACAGAAAATGTAAACATTGTCTTACTTTTAAATAGTGTACTTATTATTATATTGCAAACATTGTTTTTATTAACTAATGCATTATCGAAATCTTAATAAAAAAATTTCATTCTCAACAATGTTTTTTATTTATTTTTATTTATGTATTTTTTCTTTTTTTCCCATCTTCTTGGCTAATAAAAAAAGTTTTTTAATTACAAAAATGAAACAATTGTTTGTATTTAAGAGACAAATGGTGTAAAACAAGAATATAAGCCATAAAATGTAACCCATGTGTCGATGTTACGTACTGCGCTAAATTAATACATTTTTTTCTCACAGTAATAGTAATTTTTTCATCGTTTTGAAAAGCGTTTTTGATAGAAAATTTGACGCAGAATACGATAAAAATAGCAAAAATTTGATTCATGGGTGGCACCACTGTTAAAAACTAATTTAAACATTTATATTGTTAGTAACAATTTGAATTTTTTGACAATTTGTTTTGTAAATACTTTTTTCTTAAAGCATGTCTTTTTATCTTTAAAATAAAAAAAATGAATTTTTCAGCTTAAATAGAACCGAAGTTATGAATTTTTGAAAAATAAGCTGTTATTGATAGATCATCTAATTCATAAATTTTCAATTTTGTTTATTTTTAAAAATATCAAAAATAAAGAAAAATCCTCTTACTTGTTTTTTTTTTTTTTTTTTTTTTTCTTTTAAATAGAACCCGTAAAAATGTAAAAATAGATTCAGTTGAATCTAAAATGTGTCAGTCAGTTTTTGTTAAAATCTGTTTGGCATGTAAAAGAACGTCCCAAATTACCTCTATGGCAGCTCATCATTTATCACTATCAACATCTTTTCACAGCAATTACACATTTCAGTGATAAATCCAACTCCTCCTTTCTTACAAGAAATTTTCAGTTCCACATCATTACAGGAAGGTAATGAGGATACTGAAACATTTTTTTTTGGTAGAAGGATGGTGCTGTGGGATAGAAAAACCGCAGGTGTAAAATGGGCCTAGGAACAACAGCCTATTCTACCCAAACCAGTTCCTACATCAGTGGAACATAAAAAGAGTAAAATATAAAATAAATAAGTTGTTTTATCTTATGTATTCTTTTTTTTTAATTTTGTAATTTTAATAAAGGAGGTTAAAGAAAAGCAATCCAAGGGAAAGATTAATAATTAGTTGTTCTTCATGATTAAGGGCGTTAGTCAGAGCCCTTACAACTTCTTTTACTTAAAATAAATACATTAAAAAATTTTCTCATTTACTACTAACAACAATAATCAAGAAAAAAAGATAATGTTACATAGAAATGATAGATAGTTAAAAAAAGCTAATATCAGAGAAGAAATAATAGATGGTATAATGAAATAATATTATAGAGAACTAAGTGTATATGAATTCATTATAAAATTTTTCGAAAGAAAGAGAAGTAGAAAGTCCTCCATCCAACGCCCTCACTTGTGAGAAACAACCTCGTTCTATTTTCTTCCCATAACTTCTCCTTCTTTTATAAAATTATTAATTTATTATGAATAAATTATAAAATTATTCATAAAAATTAGTGGTATCTTCTCCTTCTGCTTGAGAAAATGGTAGTTATCGGTTCACAAGCCAGTTTTTCAGTGTGTATACATTTCTTTCCGCATACACTAAATTTTTCTTTAGTAAATAATTTAAACGAAAATTTCTTTTATTATTATTTAAGCTCTTTATTGAAGGATATCTTATCTTATCCATAAAATAGATTCCTCTAAAATATAAAATGTTATGTAAAATTAAGTTAAAAGCATGAAAAATGTGTTATGCTTACGAACCATGCAATAGTTATTTACGTAACAAGTGCGGAAAAGACGATTTCCCGCACAAGTAGTGATTGACTCACACGAGTGCCGGAGTTGACGGGAACGAGTACCAGTTGATCGCAAGGTACGAGTTACCGTCACCGGCCACGAGTGCGAGTCTATCACACGAGTGCGGAAAATCATCCCGCACGAGCTGCGTACAAGTTTTTTCGCAATGTGTGAGGAAAATAGGTACAAAATAGGTTTGAATTTTGATTTCCAGTGTGTAGCAAAATTTTTTCCGGTGTGTGGCAAAACCTTTCCCACACACCTTTTCCGCACACTGTGCGGCAAAAACCTTTGCCGCACACTTTTTCCACACACTGTGTGACAAAAACCTTTGCCACACACCTTTTCCACACACTGTGCGGAAAAACCTTTGCCGCACACCTTTGTCGCACACTATGTGGGAAAATCGATTTTCCACACTAATACCAGTGCGGAAAACACCCATTTTCCACACACTATTGCGAAATAGTAGTTTTCCTACGAGATTAAAAAGTCTTTGTTTGCGAACCGAGAGGTTTGCGGCCCGAGCCGAAGGCGAGGGACGTAACGAGGTTCGTAAAGGAGACTTTTCGAACGAGTTCCGGAAAACTGCTTTTTCGCCCGAGGAAGTACCAGCCTCCCAAAACCACCCGAGTGCGGAAAAAATTTTTTAAGCTACTTTTTCTTCTCCAACCTTTCTACAAATATTTTTTTAGCATTTTTCATAGAGTCTTGTAGGATTAATATTACTTTATAATACGATACAGAACTGGATGCCTGTGAAATCCCATGATAATGTGACAGCTTTGGCCACTTGCAAGGTGCTTAAAATTGGTAAACTATAGGTGTAGCACCTTTCCGAAGTGTCATAGTTGCTGCCTCCTTGGAGATGAGGATATTGGAACACCTCTCAAAGCTCTGCAGGTCAACAACGTTGTCCAACTGGAGGTGTTATTAAACAGAAGAGCAATCATTATGATTCGCTTGGTATTTGTCGGGAGCACATCAACGAACACTTTTTAAAAATTATTTCAACTGAATAAAGGATCAAATATACCATAGCAGACTCACAAAACTTTAAACTGACAGTAAAAATGTTGCTGCAGTCATTGGATTATGCTGGTATGGATGTAGATGATTTAGACTTACGTAGATGGCTGCAATTATCTTCAGAGGCGATTGCCCCACTAGAAGGGTTGCTCACTACGTTAAAATTAACCAGAGCAAAAAGACAATCTTGTATGGCACTAACAGCTTATTTAGTAAGCATTAAAAATAAGCTTACAAGGTTTTTTGTCAAAACTGGAGAAGAGTTGAGAGCACAATCGGATGTATTAGTTATACCTAGAAATACTGTGCACTGAAATAATGTTGTGTTGGCCTTTGATAGACATATGAAATCAGATATTATTACGAATCTTGCACACCTTGACATTCAATCATTTTTAGATGATGCAAAATTTATTTGAACGAAATATTACGGCAGCTCTGCAGGTATACAGTGCATTTAAGGTGAACGCTCAGCTCTCAAGTCAATATGTGCTACATAAAAATTACTCTGAGAGTAGTGAAGTTAAATACTGTAATACTGAGAATGCTCTAATTAATAAATCGATAAATCTTAGTAAGTAGTTTGATTATTATGTGAGTGAGCCATTAAAATAACCGATCAAAGAGTTTAAACGAAGAAATTCTTGCTAACCACTAAAAAAGATTTTACATTTAATGATAAATATCAATTAGCTCAATCCGATGAAAGGTACCTTGAATAATCGCATGTTATTCAGAACAAGAGAGGTTGTGTTAATGTCAAGACCATCAATAATAAGTGTTTTATGAGGGTAGCATTGTCTGCTATTTATCTAGCAGTAATACACAGAGAACGTATCAATCAGTTTACGCAGTATCAAAATGAACTAAACTTTAGTGGTATAAGGTTTCGAGTATCAGTGAAATATATATTTTAAAATTTTAAAAACTTAATCCTGTTTCCGTGAACCTATATATCCTCCAAAAAGTTTTAAATGATTACAAGGTTGCTCCATGCCATATAACTTCGGTAAAAAAAGAAATACATGCCAATTTATTACTCGCTTAGAATTACTACTGTGATGAAAATGAGGATGAAATAGAAGAACATAATGAAGCTGCAAGTAAAATAAGTGTTCCAGAACTTAAAATCCACTATGTGTGAATTAAAAATTTATCACGTTTAGTTAGAAGTCAATTAACAAGTCATAAATGTAAGTGCTTTATTTGTGAGAGATGTTTGAATTTCTTTGAAACTGAATATAAACTTAAAAAACACGAAACCGACTGTGTAGTGATAAATAAGTGTTAAATAAAATTTTCAACTAAGGATCAAAGTGTGCTCCAGTTTAATAATTTTAATTATAAAGAAAAAGTTCCTTATGTTACATATGCTTACTTGGGGTGCCTTTAAGAACCAGTTGAAAATTGTGATCGCAAATTTCAAAAACATCAATCTTTTAGTATTGGATATTATATTCAGTGCAGTTTTAATGGTACACGATCAATTTATCATAGCTACAGATAAGAGGAAAATATCAATGGAGCTAAAACTCCTGCAGAGTCGTTCGTGGAAAACCTTGAAGCTCTCGCAGATAAACTAGATCAAATGTGTAAGAAACCAAAGCCAATGAATCTTACTAATAGAAAAATGTTTAACTTCGCAATAGCAAAATCATGTCATATTTGTAGAAGACTCTTTAGAAAAAAAAAAAATGAAAGTAAGAGATCATTGCCATTAAACGAAAAAATTTAGAGGAGCTGCTCATGAAGAATGTTACATTAACTACAGAAATTCAAGTAATGCACCTGTTGTATTTTATAATTTGACTTGATACAACTCTCACTTCATAAAACACGAAATAGCGACAGCTGCAGACTTTAAAGGTCGTGTCACACTAATTGCTAAAAATAAAGAAAAGTACATATCTTTTATAAAATATATTGACTAGCAGCCCCCCGTCTCGGTTTTGCCCGAGACTTACTAAATGGGACACCGTGGTGTGTTTACATCAAATGTAAAACGTTTTCAGTTAGAAATTTGACATTCATTCCTGACACTTCTCAGAACAAACATTTTCTTATTAAAAACATATTTGTTCGCAATTCATACAGTTTATTTGGTCAAATAATAAGCTGTAAAAATTAAAAAATTATAATTGTTCTGAAAAGTACCTTGCGTTTCTTATGCCATAAAATAATCGTTGGCCATAAAAAGCGGTTGATATGCAGTTTCTCCCTAATAATTTTCAAAAAGGGCTATTTTTTTAAGCTGTAAGGATTTTAAACTCCCAAAAAATATATATTAAAAAAAAATTTTTTTCTCTTATCTCACAACTTTATCACCAGAGCAACCAAGTCTTGGAGCTTAATTTCTACATTTTTTATTGCCACAAAAGTACAAATATATTTTCAACTCATTTAAAAATTTCAATTCAAATCTTTAAAGATTTAAGAGATTACTGTGAGGGTAAAATAAAAAGCTGATCTCTCACGGAATAGATTCTTTATTTGGCAATTTTGCTCAAATTTTGTTTCCCTTCATAGCTATTAGGTTCACCCAGCGGAGACCTTGAAGTAGATCGGTGATTCCTTGTTGAATTTAGAGTCGTGAGGGTAACATAGGGTCGTCGGTCACCAGGACTCCCAGCCATACGATGAACAACTCTGCTCGTGACGTCTACCAGTTAATGACTGACTTGGTTTAATAGTGGCTGGCTTTACATAGTCTTTTATAGTTGACGAATCGTCTCCAGTAATTGAAGTGAAAATGTATTTGTTGGCAAGGTAATCTAAGCTTAGGTGGCCCTTAAAAGAACCGATGAGATTAATGGTTAAGTAGGGAACGTAAATGCTTACATTGGCCCTGAAAAGGGCCAGTGGTAAAATTTCCAGTCATTGCTTATCATTCTTGATGATGGAGAGCCAGCTGCGGGTAGCTTGACTCTTACCCTTGGAGTCTCTGTGGACAGAGACCGTTCATGAGGGACGTACGCCACTGATCAAAAAATATCTCGTCTTCGGGTTGTTCCCCGGATCACCAACCGCGCATCGTTAGTCGGGAAAATGTGAGGATGCCGTTGGCAACATGGGGATGCGACCACTGAGAAGGAAGCTGTTATGGCTGCCCATGCTCCTCAGGGCTGTTTTGCGTGGCTTACATTTGTAGTATCAAATGCAGATTGTGGTACGGCCATATAACTCTGAAGGGTTGGAGCAGGATATGCTCTGGCTAGACACGTCTCCTGGTACTCCACCAGAGAGGCCATCGGTTGAAATAAATTTTTTATTGGTTGCACTCGTCAATCCAGGAGGTTCAAAGTGATAGTAGACTTAGATTACTTACCTACTGGAGAAGAGCGTCGTTGGTAACCAATATACCCAGCTGCACGACTATCAGCTACATGCAGATTTTTCTGCGATACTCCGCATTTATTTAAGAAATCTATAATAACATGCGTGCACAATCTCATTTGTTCCGAACACTTGATGTTAACACTGAAAAACGAAAAAAAATTGCTCGGAGTCCAAAAAAGAGCCATTTGCTGCTGAACTAGAGTTCAGACACAAGCACTGCCTTGGGGGCATAAGCTTATAATAGACTACTGGCCCGCCGTCTTGGCTTCGCCCGAGACTGACTAAATAGAACACTGTAGTGAGCTATTGGGTTATTGGTGTGTTGACATGTTATGTGACACGTTTTCAGTTACTTCTCAGAACAAGAACTTTCTAATTAAAAACATATTTGTTCAGAACCCGTACAGTTTATTTGGTCAAATAATAAGCTGTTAAGATTAAAAAAAATTTAATTATGCTGAAAAAAACCTTGGTTATTTTGTATATTGGCCAACGATTACTTTATGGCATGAGAAATGCAAATTCCTTATGCCATAAAATAATCGTTGGCTATAAGGGTCCGTTGATTTGCAGTTTCTCCCATAAAATTGACGAATAGGGCTATTTTTTTAGGCTGTTAAGATTTTAAACTCCCAAAAAATATATGTTAAAAAAAAATGTTTCTCTCTTATCTCCAAACTTTATTACCAGAGCAAGAAAGTCTTGGAGCTTAATCTCTACATTTTTTGTTGCCACAAAAAGACAAATACATTTTATTCTTATTTAAACATCTAAAAAATTTAAAAGATTACTGTGAGGGTACAATGAAAATCTGATCTCTCACGTTATAAATTCTTTACTTGTCAATTTTAATGCTGTTGTTCCAATTTCGATAAATTTTCTTTAGTTTTTTGACGCCTAAAATTGTATTAATTAAATACATTTGAAGTTTTTCTTACAATTCAACCTCTTACGGCTATTGGCATACTTACGACTTTTGTGACCCCTAAGGGCTGTTTTCTGTCAACTTTGTTAAGTCTTAATGTATTTGTTCGCAAGGTAGTTCAACGTCCAATTTCCCTAAAAAAGACCGGTGAGTTTCTTCAATAAACTCTTTCTTGACTGAAGTTTACAACAATTGTGACTGCCTGGATATCTCAGGGTGATTTTTTTTGCCTGCTGTTAAAGCCCCAGACTGATCGTGAGAAAAATTATAAGGTCTGAAGCTTTGAAGCTAGTTGTGGTGCTTTTTACCAACGTCTCCTGGTATAATGTTGAAGACGTTGGTGTCTAATGCACCTTTTTAGCAGACTCAGTTGTTTTGGTGATCTAAGATGGGGAGATTGGTTCGTGATGCTTGCAGGTTGGCTCAAGTTTTTTTCCCTTCATAGCTGTTAGGTTCAGCCAGCGCAGACCTTGGAGAGGATCGGTGATTCCTGGTTGCATGCTTGTCAACAGGGTATGGGGTCGTTGGTCACTGGGGTTCCCAGCTTTGCGAAGAACAACTTCGCTCGTGACGACTTACTCGGTTCAATGGTGGCCGTCTTTAGTTAACATAGTCTTTGAGTCGACGAATCTCTTCCGGAAATGGTAGTAAAAATGTATGTGTTGGCAAGGTAGTTTAAACTTAGGTTGCCCTTACAAGAACCTATAAAATTTATAGTGAAGTAGGGAACGTAAATACTTATAATGGCCCTGAAAAGAGCTAGTGGTGAAATTCCCAGCTATTCCTTATTATAACTATTCTTGACGATGAAGAGCTGGCCGCGAGTAGCTTGACTAACCTGGTAGCTTGACCCTTGAAGTCTCTGTATATGGAGACCGTAGTGGAGGAAGGTACGCCACTAACCAAAGAATATCTCGTTTTTGGATTGTTTCCCGGATAACCAACCGCTTATTGCTAGTCGGGAAAGTGGGCTTAGAGAATACCTTCTCTGTGGGTATGCCGTTGGGATAACCTCTGAGAAGGAAGCCGTTGTGGCTGCTCATTCTCCTCAGGGCTGTCTTCTCTCTCTTTCATTTGTAGTGAAAAATTCTTTTGACGGCACCAGACTGGATGGTAGAACGGCCTCATAACTCTGAAGTGTTGGAGCAGGTTGTGCTGTCACTAGAAACGTATTCTGGTATTTTACTGGAGACGTTATCCATTAAAATTTTTTTTTGGTGGCATTCGTCAATCCTGGAGGTTCAGGGTGGAAGAAGACCTAGGTCACTGGCCCATTGGAGAAGAGTGTCGTTGGTAACCGGGATACCCAGCTGCACGACCATCATCTACATTTATAAATGCAGCTCAATGAACTGTCGTTATAAACGACTGTAAAAATTTTCGAGACGCTCCGGCCTATTATAATCACACTTGTTTAATTCTGTAGCAGGTAGCTTTGATTTTATGTCGACGTCATCTAGTGGATTCTACTGAACTAAAATGAAAAACTGGCGTATTTTTGCAAAACTTTGACTTATTTATTACTATTGTTATTGTTATAAGAACTCTATTAAAACCATCTACGAAGTGTCAAGCATTGATATGCAAAATTTTAGCAAAATTGGTTTAGTAGTTTTCGCAGTTAGCGATTACAACGGTTTTAGCGACTTTGCTTTATATATTAGTAAGGTGAGGAAGATAAAGGATTTCTACAAATCGTACTGGAGGAAGACAAAAAAGTAGTTGAAGATGACTGAAAGCAACAGTCAATGGAGGATGTTAGAGTGGGAGAAGCTTCTGGAGGGGAGATATCCCTATATCAGGAGTTATTTAAGTCCGCGGAGCTCTTTTTAACACTGGGTGAGTCGGATAGAATATTAGATCCTCCTCTAAGTAAAAGACAGAAGCTAGCCTTACATAAGGAGTTATTTCAGCCGGTAGAAGTTATTTTAACGTCAAACGAGCCAGAGACTACATCTACTCCTCCTCGAAGCAATATACAAAGATTTGAAGTCTTCTCATCTATCAAGAAATTGAGCTTGACTCTGACGTACGTAGCTACTTTTACTTAATAAACTGTAAGCAAGAGCACATAATGATAAAATTTTTAATTAATTTCAGAAAATTGTCTTTGCAGAGTTAAACCGTAGTGCTAAAAATATTTACCTCCCAACAAGAAAGTTATTAGAGTTGGAGAAGGATAGAAGATATATGGTG
Organism: Copidosoma floridanum; assembly: GCF_000648655.2. The sequence goes on from NW_019382667.1 coordinate 18,793, forward strand.
ACAGAGCTTAGGAAGTTTAATACCCACTTTGGGTGCAAGATTATCATCACCATCGATAATGAGTTCCAAGTCTTCACTCCAGATTGCATGTCCAAAACCATTGAAAAAAATGAGGTCTTCTATAATAAATAATTTAGATTAATTAGTAAGTTACATCTTTAAATTGAGTTCATCTTGACAAAATAGAGCTAAAACATTCATGTTGTCTCTTACAAGGTACTTTGGTACTTGTACATATGACTGACAAAGATGAAAAACAATCGATATTCTTATGTTTTCCCATGCAGTAGAAAACACATTATCCTAGTTTTTGCTTGCAATATCATTAGGACTTATTATAGATTTTTGTAGAACATCGTCTGGAGAGACAACTGCTTTTTGTTTAATAAAAGGAAAATATTTCACACCATCTATAGGCTCTAAAGACTCTTTCAAGAACTTATATTTCGGTTGGTTAAGCAACTTTAAAAAAGATAAATATTTTTAAATCCTAATCCATTAGAATCTATAATTAGCGCTCATAAACTGTTTGTATTGTCGCAATCAGATGGACCGCAGGAAACAGCTCGAATATTGTCAGGTAGTAAGTCACCACGTTTATTACAGTGTTCTTTCTGTTTTACAACAGAATCAAAATTTGGTTCGTGCAATTTTACAGGTTGCTCTTTAAATTTTATGTCTACACTGTACAACGGTTAAACTACGACTAACGTCTAGTCCATAAGAATACTGCTTATATACTCTTGGGGTTACACGTTTTGAGACCTGCGGACTATAAATATGATGACTTTCTTCTCTAGAGCTCAGTCGTGATCCAACCTCCAACGAGTGATGATTAAACATGATAAGATAGGACGTGGTATCCTGAATAAGATTATAGACACTTTACCCATTGAATTTCACATACCGGGCTGTAAGAACTGTGGTCCAGGTACTAAACTTGTGAAACGTCTTGATAGAGATAATCCAAGTATAAACCCACTAGACAAAGCGTGCAAGGAGCACGATAGAGGTTATTTTCCATATCTATATCAATGAAGTGAAAATTCCTCATCAAGCTCTTACTAATATTAATTTACTCAAATATGCTAGAAAACTGAAAATTTCCAATTTTTGTGGGTAACTTATGCAAAACAACTTACTTTTGAATCGATCACGATATCGTAAAACTGCTATTATAAATCTTAATAATAAGGATAGACCTGAAATTTATTAGGTAGCATATCGAAAATATGGTGATAATAATACATACTTTGACAGCTTCGGCAATCTGCAGCCACCTTCAGATTTAATGCTATACTTGGGAGTTGACACGGTTAAGTATAACTTTAAAAAATATCAAGACTTTGATTCTTTTAACTGTGGTCAACGGTGCTTACTATTCTTGTCGAGGAGATTGTCAAAAAGTATGTAAGAGAGTGTCATGATCGGAAATCATTTATTCGCTCTTCAGCAGTCATGGAAGAAACATTAAAACATAGTATATCCAGTACTTTTTCTGTATTAGAAGCGCAATTTAATCTACCTATCGAATTATCCCAAAAACATAACTACGTTCTTGACTTAGTAGAACTTCTTGGATTTAATTAAATTTCAAATATTGACAAAGGTAACAAACAATTTTACGTAGGTGATCAAGTGGTCGTTTTTCCAACAGGTAGCTACAAAATTTAAGATATCAAGTCATTTTTAGTGGACGTATTACAGCCTAATAATATAACTAATCATATCAAACATAACAATTACACACTTCGTAGTGTACTTATCAGTAGCCATACGATTGATATTAGACTAAAAGATTCTATAGGCAGTCTCATGGGTTTCATTCAAAGTATTTTAGAAGACGTTTATCAAGACGTTTCACAAGTTTAGTACCTGAACCACAGTTCTTACAGCCCGGTATGTGAAATTCAATGGGTAAAGGGTCTATAATCTTATTCAGGATACCACATCCTATCTCATCATGTTTAATCCTCACTCGTTGGAGGTTGGATCACGACTGAGCTCTAGAGAAGAAAGTCATCATATTTATAGTCCGCAGGTCTCAAAACGTGTAACCCCAAGAGTATATAAGCAGTATTCTTATGGACTAGACGTTAGTCGTAGTTTAACCGTTGTACAGTGTAGACATAAAATTTAAAGAGCAACCTGTAAAATTGCACGTACCAAATTTTGATTCTGTTGTAAAACAGAAAGAACACTGTAATAAACGTGGTGACTTACTACCTGACAATATTCGAGCTGTTTCCTGCGGTCCATCTGATTGCGACAATACAAACAGTTTATGAGCGCTAATTATACATTCTAATGGATTAGGATTTAAAAATATTTATCTTTTTTAAAGTTGCTTAACCAACCGAAATATAAGTTCTTGAAAGAGTCTTTAGAGCCTATAGATGGTGTGAAATATTTTCCTTTTATTAAACAAAAAGCAGTTGTCTCTCCAGACGATGTTCTACAAAAATCTATAATAAGTCCTAATGATATTGCAAGCAAAAATCAGGATAATGTGTTTTCTAATGCATGGGAAAACATAAAAATATCGATTTTTTTTTTTTTTTTTAATTTTACTATGACGAATTCATGCATGTACGTGCATAAAATACATATACTTATATTACATGTGATTCACGAACTCTAAGAACTTCCATGTTTGTTATATTTATGCATTAATATACGTACGAATTGTTGATCATGTAATGCCAAACGAAACAAAAATTTTTCTCATAACGCCCCAAGAAAAGGTACTTTTGTTCAGTTATGTGGGGCAAAAATTTCTTTTATTTAAGTTAACTATTCGTGCATTTAATGTGACATTATATGTACACAATTAATTCTTGTTTAAATCCTTGTATCTGACAAACAAAATTTTTTTCAATTTTGGGCTACCATAAAAGTAAAATTATCCACTTTATCTGTTTAAGATTATGAAAAACAATATACATATAGCTATTCTCTTATTTTTAAGAGTAAAGTTGTAGTATTATACATATTTAATACGTTATCCACGTTTTTTCTTAACGCATACGGCTACGTTTTTTCGTAACGCATTTCCCCTCGCGCGGTTCACGGCCCAACATACAAAGTTTCACTTCAAAAAAATTTAACGGTATTTATATTCCGATTTTAAAACTTTCTAAGGCTCTAAATGTATGAGAAAGAATAGAATACTACTTTTTATTAATGTATACAGACTTTAGAAATTCTGGACAAAAATATTAACATAATACATAATACTTACCTAACCATTTAGTTTTTTAAAAAGGTATTTATTTGTAGTACCTACTACGTGGAAAATTTCCTTCAATAAAAATCTGTTAAAAGCAAATTTCAGTATTACTACACAGTAGGCTCTTCTAGCCTTACTTAACACACTTTTGATAAATTTTTTTAGACTGTTTTTTATTAAGAACAAACATACATGGCAGATTAACTAGGCCGATACCAGCTCAAGCTGAACCCAGCTCACTTTCCCCAACTGCTTACATGGGCAACCGTTCGCGGATAGCCACGCCTCTACACAAAGCGCTAGAGATTGTTCACAGCTTTTTTTTCCCCGGTGAGCTTGTAGGAGAGAGTGCCATTTCATGTGTTTAGATGAGAGTCTCAACCATACGCTCATATCTGTCAGGTATGATGAATAGTTGTTACCTTTTCAAGGTAATATATGTACACATTTACATGCCCATCTACATATAAATAGATGTATATATATACGCATTCGTATACTTACGTACGAAGTGCGTATAGATATATTTTTTAAAGTTTTTAATTTAAAAATGTGAAACGTATAATAAAAAAAGGTAGGATAAGAGTAAGAAATGTAGCACAGTAACCTTTGATCGAGACGATCTGGTTTTAAATTTGGCTGTTAGCCTATGCATAAATTTTTTATAGGTGGACTATCCATGCACAGCCAGAATAGATGCAGCAAAATAACAACAATATACTAGGAAGAGTTATCTTGTTCGTGAATCGAGAGATTCTTTGTTTGAATACAGTACCAGCCTATGTATACATTTTTAGAACGAAGTTCTTTATCGTGGATCACGATTAGATATTTACTTCCCGTGTACTTCCTACGTATAAGGATGGTTGGGAACGGCGGAAAAGAACCCATCAGCTAGAAAGTGTAAGAAAAAATGCACCTGAACGGGGGGGGGGGAGGGGGGCAGCACAGCAGTGGCAACAGAGAGAGCCAGCTACCGTGGTGACCTGTCAGCCAGAAAGCGTAAGAAAAAGTGCACTTCCATTTTAGCTGGCTGAAAAAAAAAAGAGTCACGTCATACATGATGCACTAGAGAAGTGAGAGCTCTAAAAATTATTAAAATAAACAAATTAACAGAAAGAGCAAAAGTTTGTAATTAAAAAAGTGAGAGGTTTGAAGTTATTAACGTATTGTTACAATAACAAAAACGAAATAAACTAAGCACGAAATAAAATAACTTTTCGTAAACATGTTCGTTGATGTGTGTGTCAGAAATCGTATAGTACTCATAATGTGGCCACAAAGGTCCTGTATTGCGATAAGCCCATCGGCATAATGCTCATTACTACTAAAATTGCTTATTGAAATTGCACATACGCACGCACGCATGTGAGTAGTTAAATTAGTAAATCTATCTTTCCACTAGCAATTTTGTGTTTTCCAAAAATTTTTAAGTTCATTTAATGAAAAATAACCGAAAAATATGACCTACACATTTGCAATAATTTTGCAATTATGCCATGATTTTTCGAAAGATTTAACACCTTAATACTATATAGAAATATTAAAAATACTTAAATTCGAGATTATGACCTCATTCGACTCAACATTTCTCTGTTTATATGCAACGACATTTTTTTTCTATTAGGGAACCTGTAAAATACATTAGATTTTGTCTTTTTGTATTTTACAATTTTTGCTACTTCAATGTTAGATTCTTAAAGACCTATTGAAATAAGATGGGTGTGATCTTATTTTCTCAGCTTCTGTTGTACAAAGTTTAATAATATTTGAGTTCAAAGTTTCACTTCTCCCAGGGGCCCCAAGACCCACACCTAATTTTTTTTTTTTTTTTTTAGTGCAACGTACATTTTGATATGACGATCAAAGTATAAAGCTGTCTAATACTAGTACTTGAAAAAAATCAAACAATATTACTTAGTTTAATTTTGTTAAAGTATGAGTACTAGACAGTTTTCCTGAAAAGTCATTATTTCCATTTCTCATTTATCCTTCAAAAGGGTTTTTGGGTATCTCACATTCTCAACTTCTATTACCCTCCTTGCTATTTTTTTCCGTAACTATTTACGTCATTTCCCGAGGGTGCAAGTCTTTCTTGAGGCTGATTGCTTCTCTCAGCAAGGTCAAGATATCACTAGAAACATTTTCTATCTGTTTTTAAGAACCGAATAAGTAGTAGTTCGAAAGCATAGATACTTCTTCCATTGGAAAAACCTTCGACTACGGTTTTTTCAGCACAATTTTTGATTGTTTCAAATAAGTATGCAGATCTATGATAATTTGTGAATTAATTTAACTTTATTTATGTAAGCTACAAAACTTCTAACGTTCAAACGTTAATAAACAAATCTATCAAAGTTAAGATACTTGACATATTAACATTCTTTAACGGATAAGATAGAAAGTCTGAACCATTTTTGTACTACTTTAAATAACAGACTTATAAGTATCTTATAATCCAACGAAGTGTATGATCATAAATGGTATTTTAATAACTAATTTCTCAGTAATGGTACAGAAATTTTTTCTATTAAGGTGCAAGTGACTTGCACAGTGTTTGACAAGGGTTTATAAAATTTTCATATGAGTTTAACGTAAAAATTACGTATTTATTACAAAACATTTGTGGATTTATAGAGAGGTAAAGTTATGTAAGCAAGTGAAATTAAACACATTAGTAAGTTGAAAGCTGCCACATCGTTAACAAAAAGAAAATTATTTAATAAAAAAGAGTTTTATCATAGAATTACTTTTTTAACCAGTGATTTCATTTGCGTGACTATTTTTACAAGTTTAAAAATCGAGAGCACTAGAAAGGGAGTTGTTCATGATGGAAATAAAATATGTTTACTTAAAATTGCTGTCTTTTCTATAAAAAAGCGCAAGCTTTACAAAACTTTTTCTTCATAGACAATTCCATCAGTTCTGTAAAGTTCAAAACTATCTTTTGACTTGCCTAAGTATTTCATTAACCATATCAGGTTATCAATTTGACCATCGTGAAGTAAGTTTCAGCATGAATTGAGTGGGACTATAACATTGCGGAGTAGCTTCATTGTATACACCAACAGACTTTATTTTCTTTCAGTGTTCACTCATTTGAAAGTTATGTATTTAACTTTATACTCATTCTGGATACATATAAAGAGTTTGAAGTGATGGTAACTATGATATAAGTCAAATAAATTTATTGAAGAGAAAAGGCATATTTCCGTATAATTATACACCTAGTTTAAAAAACTAGAGGAAAAAAGTTATCAACAAAACAAGATTCTCATAGTAGCTTATACGAAGATCATATTACTGATGAAAAGTACAAGCATGTTAAACGTATCTGAAATACTTTTAAGGTTTAAATATTAAGGCAGTATTCAGATTTCTATTTGAAGACTGATGTCCAACTCCTTGCCAAAGGTTTTTGAAAATTTTTGAAACAATTGTCTTGAAGCATTTGAGTTAGATCTGGTTTATTATCATACAACACCTGGTTTGGGATGCTATGTTGAAGTATACAGCGGTTGAAAAATATTTTTAAAAAATTATAGTTTATTATAAAATATTAAAGAGGGTTTAATTTTAATTG
>NW_019382667.1:37478-63605 GCF_000648655.2 Copidosoma floridanum
TTTAATAATTAAACTATTTTTTTTTATTTATAATTATGTGAAATAGCGCCACATTCCACTCTTATGTTTGCTTATGCAATTAAAAAAAAAAGTAGTCAATATTCTGTTGTTCTCCATTTTTCATTGTATTTTCGTGGTGCGTCTGGAGGCCGTGAAAATTTAAGCGAAGCTAATGGTTTACTTTTGTACTCCCGTATTTCTTTTCTGTATTCACATTTTCTAACGGGCTTTTACTACGCAAGCTTTTTTTAATTAATCCACGTGGGATATTCTCACCTCGTCCTTCCTCTGAAGTTTGACATTCTTTTTCGCATAATCGATGCAAGTTATTTCGTAAGGGCCCTCATATTGGGCGTCGAATTTCCCTTTCGACGGCTCTTTTAACACATAAACCATTTCTCCCTCGAGGTAGTATCTCGTACTCAATTTGCGGTGGTAGTAATATTTTGAGCGGTATTTTGCTTGCACTTGATTCATTGCGGCGATGGTTCTCATCTCCGTCAGTGTCGTTACCAACCCATTAAAATATTCGTTCGACGTCTGGCCAATGAATAATGTCTTAAAGCTAGTAGGTGTTCTCGCTCTTTGCCCGAAAACAAGCTCATGCGGTGAGTACTCATGTTGTGTCGTTCTTATACACACACATAGAGGAGACGCCTTCACGCGTTCTTATTCTATTACGCTAGGTCGCGCTTATATACACATATAGAAGAGACGCTCTCACGCATTCTCTCTCTTCCTCTATATTTATTGTTGTGTCGCGCTTATACACACACATAGAGGGGACGCCTTCACGCGTTCTCATTCTATTACGCTGTGTCGCGCTTGTATACACATACAGAAGAGACGCTCTTGCACGTTCTCTCTCTTCCTCTATATTTATTGTTGTGTCACGCTTATGTACACGTTTAGAAGAGACGTTATCGTGCGTTCTCTTTCTATTGCGTTGTGTCGCACTTGTATACACATATAGAAGAGACGCTCTCGCGCGTTCTCTCTTCCTCTATATATATTCTCGTGTCGCGCTTGTGCACACACACAGAGGAGACGACTTTGTGCGTTCTCTTTCTATTGCGTTGTGTCGCGCTTGTATACACATATAGTAGAGACGCTCTCGTTCTCACTTTATATATATATTATCTCCAGGAGTACTTTGAACTACTCCCTTTGTTAAAGGTTAATCATATTATATTCACAGCACTTATCCGTAGAAGTTTTTCTTTTCTCAAACTCGCCGCTTGGTGCGAGAAAGTCTCATGCATCATGAGCACGTTGAAATTAGACCAACACGTTTATTCGAATCGTCTAAATTGCAGCACTCATCAAACCAAGGTAGTAAATAAGCGAAATTCGCTTGCCTTGCTTATCGACACCAAAAGAAAGACATCAGTCGACTTGTTGAGTTTTTGTTACCTTCTGGTCATTGGATCATCAACAGGAAGACCACACCTGTTGATACTATGCAACCAGCAGCTGTCCCCACGCATGAAGTCTGCCGCATCGAACTCGAATTTACACTAGTAAGTCAAAATAAGCAAGCGAAAAATGAAAGATCAAACGGTTAGTTTATTATTATTTGTTTTATATTAATAATAATTGTTGAACTTTTGGAAACTTATTTAAATGATCTTTTTTTTTGCGTGAAAATTAGTTTGTATTTTACGTCATAATTAATTTCGATTAGATCTAAATATATCTTTTGCTTATTATTTAATAAGATATTGAAATATAATTTGATAAATAAATATAAACAAGCAAGATCACTGTGTCGAGTCGTGGTTAAGTTAGCGGTTTCATGGATAGCATTGTTTACTGGATTAAGGATTCTTGTGATTTTCTATAGTTTCTGTTAATTATTAAACTCCAATTAAGTTTGGTTGCTTATGAAAATTTTCTAGACGGCTTTGAGTGTAGTTTGTTACCCCATCGTGTAGACCTCTTCTTAGCAACATGGAGAGGTATATTCAAACACTACTAGATAATTTCAGTAAGATTAAGAATCCCTATACAAACTTTAGAAAATTAGGTCAAGCTAGAATGACTTATGGTCAAGCTATAGCACGTTAAAAACAACTTGACAACGTTTTTGCGAAATTCAAGGCCGTTTATAACCTCATAATGAATTTAATCCCTTTACCTAAAGATCATGAATATTTCAAAGAAGAAGCTTACAATAAGGGTGAGGATCATTATTATAATAATCTATGTGACTTTACCGACTTTTTTAATAATTTCAAGGGTGAAATAACACCTCCCAACCCAGTTAGAGGGTGTGATCCGTTGACTTCCTCTTCGAGTTTACCGCAAATTAATTTACCGCAATTCTCTGGTTGATGAGAAGAATGGCTAAATTTTTGTGATGTTTTCCGTGCGTTAGTCCATAATGAACAAGAGGTACCGACGACCATTAAGCATCATTTTTTGCGAACTCAAGTAATGGGCGAGGCGGCCAATCTAATTGAAAATATTCCACTAACTGCGGTGAATTACATTTAAGCATGGACAGCTCTAGTCAATTATTACGATAACCCTAGACGATTAGTTTCTAGCTTTGTTAATACCATAATTGAAGCTCCCCCCATGAAGAACGGTTCAGCTACCGAGCTCAAACAGTTAATTAGCAATACCCTAAGGCCTTTAGCTGCCTTAAAAAATCTTGAAAGACCTGAACATGGGCTTGGGGATTTTTTTATAGGGATAGTATCAAATTAACTCGATTTTGGAACTGTTAAGGATTGGCAAAAGAATTTGGGTTGTTCTACTGAACCCCCCACCTTGACTCAGTTCAAGACTTTTTTAAATAATCACTTGCTGACTTTAGAATCTAACACTATGAAATCTAAAGTTATGCCTACAAACCCCCCTGCAAAACAGGGTAAACCTAAGGACAAAAACCGGAACGTTTCGAGTAGTCATCAAACTACTTCGTCTAAGGTTTTTTGTCCCTGGTGCCACGGCGAGCACTATCTTTGCTTGTGTGACAGTTTCAAAACCAAACCGTGACATGTCAAGAAAACTATTAAAAAAAAGGCCAAACTTTGCCTTAATTTTTTAGGCCCGCTTAAGTTTGACGAATGCACCTTATCCGTCCTTTGTGCGATTTGCCAACAAAAGCACCATATTCTTATGCATCGGGATACTGAGCCTTCTCAATTTCGGGCTGAGGCTAAAACAAAACGCTTTTCTTCTAAAAAATTACGGCTAGAGTATCTTGAAGGGCTCCAATTGGCTAATCCCAATTTTTTCTCAAATGATCCTGTCGACTTGCTTCTCGATGCAGCCTCGTAAGCTTTAATAATTAAGGGACCTATTCTAAAGCGAGATACCAATAGTCTAATTGCGGTGAAATATTCTCTAGGTTGGCTCCTATCTGGTCAAATTAGCAGTTTACACAGATCAAAACCCGAGCAACTGGTCTCATTACAGGTTTGTGAGGAACCTAACCTCAAAGAATTGTTACAAAAATTCGGGAAGATCGAGGAGCTCCCTAGCTGCAAAATTCTCTCAGAAGACGAGCAATCATGCGAGCAATTATTCCGTGATAACTACACTCTAACTAATTCTGGACGTTTTTCTGTAGCGCTCCCATTTAAGTTTTCGACTGATTTCCTGATCGCTTCTCGAGTAGAATCATTTCAATTGGCAAGATCCATGTTCCTACGACTTAAGTCTGGGTTTAAATGTAACCCGGGGTTGTTAAAGATGTATCGCAACTTTATGCAAGAATATATTGCCTTGAACCACATAAGTTTAGCTGACCCTAGTACTGCGATTTGGTATCTCCCTCATTATGGGGTGTTGCGCGAGTTGTATTCTACTACAAAATTGTGTGTAGTGTTTAACGGCTCTGCGACGACTAAATCTGGAACCTCACTAAACTCCTGTCTTTACTCAGGACGAAATCTCTTACCCACCCAATTTAATCTCATAATGCGGTGAAGGTTGTATCGGCTAGTCTTTACCGCTGATACGAAAAAAATGTTTAGACAAGTAAACCTTAACCCACCTGACTTACCGTTTCAAGCGATACTCTGAAGAGAGAATCCTTTAGATCCGCTTTTAACCTATCACTTAACGACAGTGACGTATGGTCTAAATTTCTCACTATTTCTCGCTTCACAAGTACTAAAGAAGTTAGCTACTCTGTATTGTAAAACTTTTCCTCTTGGAGCTGACATATTAAGAAACGATGACTATATGGATGATTTCATTTCTGGAGCCCACTCAGTCACTGACGCGAAGCAAAAAATAAGCCAATTGATAGAGCTGACTAAGTTAGGTAGCTTTACTTTGTTTTTCGATCCACTGGGTTGGATTTCTCCAGTGTTGATCAAAGCAAAAATTCTTATGCAAGAATTATGGGTGTTAAAATAATCATGGGATGGCCCACTGCCTTCTGATCTTATAAACAAATGGCGTGACTAGTAAAATGATACCAAGGCTCTGAATGAAATTAAAATTCCCCGTTGGAATCAATTTCAGCCCAAGAATTCAAGGTTGGAAATCCATGGCTTTGCGGATGCATTAAAACGAGCTTACGCAGCCGTACTCTATTTACGAGTGGTCATGGATAATAAGGTATTCATCTCACTAGAGATCGCTAAGACCAAGGTTGCACCACTTAAAACTCTTAGCATTCCGTGGTTAGAACTTTGTGGTACACACTTGCTCTCTAAGATGGTCAACCATTATATTTCCACTACTAAGATCCTACCGTCTCAAATCCATTTATATACGGATTCTATGGATACTTTGTGATGGACTCGTTCAGTACCCTCGAAGTGGCCAACCTTTATTGCCAACAGATGTTCCAATATTCAAACGTTGAACCCTACTGCTGTTTTGCATCATGTCAAAAGTAAACAGAATCCAGCGAATATCGCTTCTCGTGGTGTGATTCCTCATCAGTTAATTAATCACAGTTTATGGTTTGAAGGGGCGAAGTTTCTGAAGGATCGGAAAATAATATTCTCTGAAATTTCACTAAAAAACCTGTCGATGAAGGAAATCCTAAGTGAGCAAGTAGTCAATACTTTTTTCTCTGACAGCTCTGAAAAGGACATGCTTGATGCATACCTTGCTTATAGCAGTTGGCACAAGTTGCTTGTTGTCATTGGTTATTGCTTAAGATTTATTTTTAGGCTAATAAACAAGTGTCATTTCACTTCCAGTAGGATAAGAAGGTCTAGCACTGTGGGAACTGAAGTCTTGTCGACTCAAGACTCCCCCTTTCTAAACTTATGTGATGCTTTAGGAACAGAAACTAATCATTTCAGGTTGTCCGAACTCAGTAATGCTCGTTTGGTGTTAATCAGAAAACATCAAAAGAAGCATTTTCTCAAGGAATACAACGTTCTTTCTAAATATCGGTCGTTAACCAAGTCGAAGAGTAGCTTTATAGGAAGGCATAGTATGCTGAAAAAACTGAACCTCGTGTTAGCTGATGGTATCATAAGAGTTTGGGGTCGAATTAGTCAAGCTGTAATACCCAACGTAGCTAAACACCCAATCATCTTAGCACCCAATGATCATCTAACTAGGTTAATCATCAATCATCATCATAATCTGATGTTACATGGAGGAGCTCAGATTACTTTGACGTCCATCTGACGGTCATATTGGATAGTGCGAGGGAGGCAGGTAGTGAAAAATTCAATTTTAAAATTCTCCCTCTGCATTCGCTATTCTGCTAGACTGCAGACTCCTATGATGGGCAACTTGCCCACTTCTCGAGTCCAAGAGGGTCCAGCCTTTTCGAAGACAGGAGTAAATTAAGCTGGACCTTTTCCTATACGTCTGACTAAAGTTAGAGAAAAGGGTACGCAAAAGGGACAAATATGTGTATTCGTTTGTATGATCACACGCGCCGTGCAGTTGAAAGTAGCAAAGGATTGCTCTTCCCAGGCCTTTCTGGTGGCCTTCAGTCATTTTACATCTATAATAGGACATTGCACCGATTTATTCAGTGATAGAGGCACGAACTTTATAATCGCCTCCTCTCAACTTAAGGAATATCTTCTAGCCTTCATGAGTTCGTACAACTTGAACGACCAATTTCTGAAAATAGGCACTAACTGGCATTTTAATCTGCCCTCAGCCCCTTATTTTGGTGAGTTGTGGAAAGTGGCAGTGATATCTGCGAAGTCGTTGTTGAGAAAGGTAATTGGTGAGCAGATACTTACCTTTGTAGAATTCTCAACGTTACTGTGTAGGATAAAGGCGTGCCTAAATTCACGTCCTCTTGTACCCTCATCCGATGACCCGTTTGACTCAGTAGCTCTCACGCCAGCTCATTTTTTGAATTGTAAACCTGCTTTCCAAACTCCAGAACCCCGGCTTGAAAGGGAGCCCTTTGACCCTCTCCGTAGCTTGAAGTTTATTTCTTCTTGTATACAACAGTTCTGAAAGAGATGGTCTAATGAATAACTCGTATCATTACAGATCCGCCAGAAAAGGTGTCAAAGACAACGACAAATACAAGTTAATGATTTAGTTCTTATTCACCAAGAAAACACCCCGCCTGGTCATTGGCCATTAGGACGAGTCGTGAGAGTTTTTCTGGGATAAAACGATACCATTAGGGTAGCTAAAATTCGTACCACTGGCTCAACTTTGACTTGACCGGTGGTTAAGCTTGTTTTATTACTACCTGTTGAGGAGTTTGATGGCAATTATAAGAAAGATTTGTAAAAAAATGCGGTCCAACCAGCGTTTTGTTTGCTAAATCTATTTAATACCTATTATATTTGTTTTCAATATAAATTTCTTACAAATCTCTCATGAATCCCTGGTACGTGTCCTGAATTCCCGCGTACCAACCCGGGATTTTGTAAAATCAAGAAACCAACATAACGCTTAGTTTTGCGAATTTTTACTATACCTTTTCATTAAATTAATTTTAATTTGATTTTCTTTGAGCTGTCTTTCAAATGCCGACATCCCAACCCAGGGGTGTGTTTAGTTTTGAGTTCACTGAATACTAAAACGTATTTATTTTGAATGTACTTAAAATGTATGTATTCTGAACAAGTAGTATACTATAGCTTACGCATCAGTATGCATCCTTATGTATTTGACGTTATATATAAGTAGGCGAATGCAGGAGAGAAAGAGATGGTATGTATGCTTGTACAGTCAGCTTTTTGTGTTATAGAAGTCGCTGGCGCGCGACAATAGATGCGTGTCTCGTGTGTAATGAGCTGCTATAGCTAGTTCTTCTTCAACGCTCGCAACGAGCTGGTCGTACTCTACTTACAAGTCTCATTGCTTTCTTTTACTATTGAACTTTTATATTGTCGTAATATTACGAATTGTTAAACATAAGTTCAATCCTTTTGTTCAACTAATGCAACAACGTTGTAATCATTTACGATTTAGTCTCATTAACGAGCGATTTATCGTCATTAACTTAAGTATTTAAGACTATATCTATATTTCTCGTTTTTTCGATAGTATCAAGTGTATCGTTACGAAGAAAAAAAATCTTTATATTTTATTGATTAATAATTAAAAGTGTTGTGTGAAATCAAGTCTTTTCATAAAGCCCGTATTATTTCCAAACGGCTAAGTGATTCACCCTTTCCGGTTTCGTTCCTTTCTCAAGGTAGAGTGTCCCAAAAATAATTATTCCCAGATCTCTCGGGCTCATATACAGTCCTTTATTTGAAATCGTTTTACTCTAAATCAGAGTAAATAATTTTCCTCTTTTTAGTATTTCCCTGAATACGCTGTTTACGGGTCGCTCGTGTTTTGAAAATGCGCGTTGGAGGACCATCGCTATCGGCTAGTCCTTCTTTCTCCTGTTCGTCCGCCAGCTAATACAGTTCTTCGCGTGGCTGCTCAGTGTTTATTTCTCCCTCTCCTATTACTGGATTTCAAGAGAGTGCATCGGGTGCTTTGTTTGAAATGCCTGGCCGAAATACAACGTCAAATTCGTAGCCTCGTAGCTCCGCTTTAAGCCTATTAAATCTTATATCAGGCTTCTTTGACGTATGATAATGTCTTAATGGTTCATGATCCGTGACCACTATAGCTTTGCGCCCAAATAAGTACGGCCGAAACTGTTCTTTTGCAAACACTATAGCCAACAGTTCCTTATCATACGTTGGGTAGCGTAATTCGCTCCCTCGAAGGCATCGTGAAGCATATTCACACGGTCTATCTTTCCCCAACTCGCCTTGGCCTAATATTACTCCTATTGCGTAGTCTGACAAAAGGCGTCTGTCTAAGCATCTGTTATGACAAAAGGCTTGTCTAAATTAGGTGCAATAAGTACTGGCTCACTACATAATGCGTCAACTAATGTTTTGAAAGCTTGCTCCTGCTGCTCTTCCCATTGTTCCTTTTCTAAAGAGTTTGGAGAGTGGCTAAGCAATTTTTGCATAATTCTGGATAAATCGTCTATAATATCCAACAAATCCAAGAAATTGTTTGATTTTCTTTGCATTCGTAGGTCTTAGATATTTTTTCGCTGCTTCAATTTTTTTTGGATCTACTTTTATTTGTCCGTTTCCTACTACGTGTCCCAGTAATTTCGCTTTGCACTTCAAATATTGGCATTTTTCGGCTCAATTGTCAAGTTTGCTTCCGAAAGCCGCTTTAAAAGTCTAATAAAACGCCTCTCGTGCTCTTCAAGGTTTGGAGCAAACACCATGATATCATCCAAATACACTTTGATTTCATGCCCTTGTAGACCCACCAACGTGAGTGACATCGCTCATAAAAAAGTATTCGGTGAGTCCGTACACCTCATTGGCTTTCTCTTATACTGATAATGATCATATGGCCCAGAAAATGCTGTTTTGTGTGCGTCATCCACATAAATTTCTATTTGGAATAATCCCTGTTTTAGATTGACTACTGTAATGTATCGAGCTAATGCTAAATGTTCGAGTATATAACTTTGGAATGGTAAGGGATGGCAACTTCCTACAGTAATTTCGTTGAGCTGCCTAAAATCAGTTACCACGCGCCAACGCTTCTTCCCGTCCGGCCCCGCATGCTTCGGTACAATCCACATGTTGGAATTGTATGGAGATTTCGAAAGCTCGAAGATTTTTTGCTCGAACAATTTCTCTATATCTTTTTTTATCTGTTCCCTTAGCGCTGGTGGGTACCTATAGCGCCTCGCCATCACGGGCTTGTCCGTCATAGTTATAATGCGGTGTTACAATATATAAGTTGCTTTCAGTGATTCTCCATCTAGGCTGAATACAAACGGATTATACTCTATGAGTTTCCGGATGTGTGATTTTTCTTCCTCGTTGCAACTTGAAACATCAATAAGCTGCATTACTTTATCGATTTTGGCTATTTTTCCTTTATCCGACAATCTACTTAAATTGTCAGTGTTCTTGAAATCACTATTGTTTCCACCACTTGTATGATTATTTGTAACGCCATATTCAACTTTGCTTATTTTTCTCCTTTCTCGGCTATCTGATTCAAAAAATCTTATAAGTGCCTCATTAACGCCCTGAGCGTCATCCCCTTCGACGCTAAATGGATCGGGCTCTCGCATCACTTCGCATTCTAATAACTCATTTTCTGGTACAGGTATGCTTCTGGTTTCGTTTAGTGTGTTTACACACTCAGCATAAACTTTTCCACCATTATTTGTGGCTATAAAATTTCCAAATAAAACTCCTTCTCTCATTCTTTGCAAAGGAACCCACCCTATTTTTATTTTTTCGCTATTCACCCTGACGCGAGCATATATAACTTGCCTTGATCTAGCAAGAATCTTGAGCAACTCTGGCTCGATTAAATTAATGTTCATTCCTCCCAATTCAAAAATATTTTCTGCCACGCTTATGCAACCTTGATATAACTTTAAAATGTCCCATCTAATAATACCTTTCCAATCTATTCGGAAGTCACGTGGGACCACATGCAACCTTCACATAAGGCCATTTAGTGGTATTTCAACTTCGCCTAAAGTGCTACGCTCTTCGTGCGTAACACCCACAATTCTTACTCGGTTTCTCACGTCAAAGAATGCATTTGGAAGAATACTGTCTTCCTTTATAATAGAAAGTTCAGCTCATGTATCCACATTGAATTTTGCTTCCCCCCCTCTGAGTTGAGTGCTTGTCATAAATACCAAAGGGGGTGTACTACCTGCTAGAAATATATTTATTTTTGCTTCACGCTAAGGCTCGCTTCCATTGTTGTTTTATCCTACTTTTATTTAAGGGCTGTTTCGAGGCAAATTATCTCTCCTTGTCATCATATCAACTCTTACACTTGCAGCTAGTGACTCTCTTTCCTCTACGCTTGCCGTTTTTTTGCTGTCGAGTGTTTTTGTTATCTTTCTATCTACTGGGGGATGCCCGACGCTTGGGGAGCGCATCGAGCATCTTGGCAGTTTAAATTTTCTGCGCGTGACCCGTCTGTTCTTGTATTTTTCTCATGATTGTATTGATTATTTTGGTTTCCTCTCTGATTGTGAAGGTTGTAATTGTTGTCCCTGGGTCCATAGTTATTATAATTATTTTCCCGTCACTGATTATAATTGTTATAATTGTCATTGCCGGGCGCGTAATTGTTATAATTGTTTTCTCGTTGCTGATTATAATTGTTATAATTGTTATTACCAGGCACATAATTATCATAATTATTTTCTTGTCGCTGATCATGATTATTATAATAATTATTGGGTGCATAATTATTTCCCCTATTTCGATCATTGAAATTCCTGTTCTCTTCGAATGGCCTATTATTGTTTCTGTTATTATTTGCCGGAGGGCGACTATTGTTGCCATCGAAGTTTCTATTATTATTGTTATAACTATTATAATTGAATGTGTAGCTATTATGTTTGTTATGGTAATTTTTAGGGTCAGGGTCACTGTACTGCACATTTGGTGCCTGATCATTGTACGTAAGTCTTTCTTCATTTTTTTCCCTCATCTCTATTAGTCTCTTGGGTGGTTCTGTTTCGGCCCTATCGGGGTCTTTTATTCTTTTGTTTTTCGCGTCCCTCCATAGCTTTTCGCGCCCGCTTGTAGAGTGCAGACAGTGCTCCTGACAATATGAGCACCACTTAACATTCCTGATTCCATCCCATTCATCTGTATTGCTCTTTCCCTCCAGCGCATCGCTGATTACCATGCCTATCCTTGGATTCCTCTTACTAAAACAACTCTCGTGTTGCATATGTGCTAAAATCATTAGGTGCCATTTGACGTAAACTTAACTCGTTATTTACATCTATAGCCGCTTTAATGGCCTCCTCCAGTGTTACAGGTTTTACCCCAGCCACGTTCATATTGTATGGCACTTTCAACCCATATATAAATTGTTTCGCTGACTCTCTATCCACGATTTGTTTTAGGGCAGTTTCCTGAATCTGGGACAGCTGTGGGTTGGCGTCATGAGTCACCATTATTCTATTATGCAACCGTTGCACCCGGCTGCAGTACTGAATAACTGACTCGCTGTGCAGTTGAGTCAGTGACTTGAGTTGGGCTAGCTGTGTATCTATGCCTCCCATGCTCCCGAATCGCCATAACAGCGTGAGTAAAAATGCGTCTACGGTATTAAACAGTGATAACCGGGTGCAAAATTAATCTGCTGCCATCCCCCTTAATTTACCGCCTAATGTACCTATAAAGTATTTTTCATATTGCGGCAGAACTGCTAGATTTGCTGTCCTCACCATCTGTTCAAAAAGCGGAAAGTTTATTGGATCTAGGTCCAGCGTCATGCATCCTTGCGCCCGAAAAATTTGGGATTCCCGTTTGCTGCCCCCCATACATTCTCATTTCTTTCGACGTCCTTGACGGTAAGTTCCAATTATTTTTATGGCCAAATACTTATTCCCTACAACTTTGTGTAAGTGCTTCCTCCGAAAACTGTGTCACTTTGCGGTGCTGTTTGCTGCACCGCTTGTTTTTCTTCTTATCTGAACACATGTTAAAGCGTATCCTGTGTATCTTTACTGTCGAACCTATCTTTCAAGTACGAGTTTACGTCCCTCGAAATTTTGCTCATCCTATTTCCGGCCGTATTATCTGCATTCTTTTATGGTAACGTATTTGCGGCGTCGTTTCTTATGGTTGAATATTCTGCACCCGCCACAATTATGCATGACGTTGTTTGTGAAACTTTCTTCCTAATCACCCCTGATTTCATTTTTTTCAAAAACTTCAACATTAGCATACGCTGTTTCTTATCCAATTTTTCCCATTCCATTTCAGTTTCGGGGCTGTGCTCTAAAAATACGGTCAGTATTTCTGACTTCAACTCGTTTTCCGGATACGAGGGAATTTCGTCCTCCCTAACACTTACTACATCACTGTGCGCTTTATCTAAGTTTTTTATCGTAGATTCTTTATTATTCAATTTTTTAAATTCTTTATTTCCTGTCTGTATAAGAGCGCTTAAACACTTATAAGTAAATTTCTGTACAATTCCCGGAGTTCCTATCTCACGATGACAAAACCACTTTACTTTAACACTTACCGTGTGTCTAATTTATTATTTATTTATTTATTATTTCCTTACTTTCAATCTGACAAATTTATTTTCACGGTCAAAAATGTTTCTGACTCACGATAAATTACCCTAATGACGCACCGCCGATACTATGAGGAGGATACCGAACGCAAAACCAATATAGCAAAAAAAATAAATTTATAACGCACTAAAAAAATTTAACAGGACCCCTAGGACAGTTAAATATATTCATTTATTTATAAATCTCCAGTACTTACCATATGCTCCCAGCTAGAATAATGGTGACCAAGATCTTTATCATCCTTGTTTGCTTGATTTCTATCGTAGTACAGGGTATCCTCTGCCTTCGTCCTTGATTGAAGCTGTTTTTTTTTCGTACTTTAGCAACTCCTAGCTCCGCTAATTTCTCTCGTAGCAGTTCCTTGTTTACTTCGTGGCACGACACTATGTGTGTTTCCCAAAAATCGTGAGAGTCGATACTTTATCGTCGACAAAAACCAAAAAAAAAATTTATTTTTATTTAATCGCGATGACCATCCCACTTCTGACACCAAAACTGTTGCGTAGGATTCTATGGTCTTTGGGTGCGCACGAAGTAAATAGTCGAGGAACTAGTATCAACGTCTTTATTAATGCAAAAATGAGAGAAGAGCGCGTCGCATGTGTACGACCTTCGTCCTTGACGGTTCCAGCCAGAGAGAGTGCTCCTTTCAGCATCCTATCTGCTTTTCGCTTTACTCTCTCCCACTACAATCATCTGTAGTAGGCTCACGGAGGGGGCGCACGTACGTGTAGCTATGATATCGTACGTGACAGCCTAGTGAAAACAAAAAAAATTTTTGGTCTTATGAAAGATGAAGGAAATAGTAATACTATGTTGGGATATGTAGGATTGCGAAGTATAATGTATAGCGTGAGGACTCAAAACAGAAAACCATTGAAAAAGCTAAATATGTAAAAAGCTTTATATAAAGAGCTACGGTAACGTTTGAAAATAACATCAAGTGTCTAGCTAGAAGTTCTAGCATCATTTGAGAGCAGAAAATTATAAGATCGCGTCTTCATCAGCTATTTACTTAAAAAAAAAATTGCTTGAAATGTATACGATTAAAAATGATTTTTGCAACCTGGCTTAATAGATACTCTACCATGGGGTCATTATAGCATAGTGGGAGAAGAATCATGTAATAAGAGCGAATGATCGATGAAAGGGATCGCCAATCAGGTAGGAGACGCTGCAAGGACTGTTCCTGAATTGGATTCCTCAAAAATAGACAGAACTCTAGCAAATGAGCCTATAAAGTAGGGGTCAATGCTATAAAAAGAGTTGTCTCGACCAAGAAAGCTCATTCTACACTCCAGTAGAAGTTCAAGTACGGTTAAACTTAATTAACAGAAGTTAACATCACCGTTAAGTGAACCACTAAGTAAAAAATATAAATACAGTCAAGATAACATATTTTTATAGTTAATATTTGTGCATATTAACACAGGATACGTAGTATTTGAATATTTGAAGCTAACGCTCATGTTTTTTTTGCTGTTGTTAAAGATCGATCTTGCAACACTCAACAAAATCGCTGACAGTGATTTTCTGACGACAAAAAAACTTTTCAAATTAATTCCCGATTAGAACTACATGGTGTCAGAACTGAAAAAATTTTATACTAAATTCGGACATAAGATAGTTGCAAAACGTGACGATGACTTTCAAATTTTTCTGCAGACTAGAATAATTTTAGCTCTGTTTAAAAACAAAGAATTCAATAATAAATTACTGGATGCTGTAAATAAAGGGCCTAGCTGGATAAAGGGAAGGGGGAACTGCCATAGCTCTAAAAAATCTAAAAAAATTTGTGGATGTAGTGTAATGAAAAAAAAAGTTTTTGAGAATTTTTCCAGATCCCAATGCACTCATGGGTTCGCTGTAGGCCCCAAATGGTGAATTTCGGTTTTTTAAAGATATCCCCGCTTCTTCTGAACCGATCCTTTAAAATTCTTATTGGAATTGAAAAACAAAAATTATTCGTATTAACAGAAATTTTTTTAAAATTTATGGCGCCAATTTCAAATTTTCGGAAACGTTCGAAATTTTCCAAATGGCGTACTTTTAAAAGGTTTAATCGGTACTATTTCGAAAAAATCAATAAATTATATTATTTTATTTTTTATTGTTCTACATTTTTCTCTTACTTTTGAGACTAGGCAACCTAGATGAAAAAAATTGAAACCGTTTTTTTACCTACTTGTTTACTATAACGGCCTCAATATGCTTTGAATCAGCTATAGAAAAAAATTTTATATTATTTTATGGCAGTTTACTTAAATTATTAATACTTAAAAATACCTTATCAAGATTTATACTTACATAAAAATGTGAAAAAAAAGTTTGTACGATCTCTAAAGTTGAAAATAATATTAAAAATGCTTGCAAACAAAATTAAGTGTACGCTAAGTATCAGTTAGAGAAAGTGAGAGTAACATGCACGTGCTATCACGTCTAGTGACGTCCACCCACTGTCGGTAAAAAATACCATATAGTATTCGTCAACTAGCTACCATACCCATAAATCGATACCAATGCACGCTCGGTTGATCGCATGCTCCCTAACCCCACCCCCGCCAAATTCAACAGCTGGCTTATGCCTGCAACTGCACCTTTTTTTCTAGGATACGTTAATCAAATTTACCTCCAGTCCTTGACTCACCACCGGTCCTATCTCCAATCATCGATCTGATTCAGGATTTAAATAAAACAGCGCCCTGCAAGTTTATCCTCTTTCCTGGAAAATTCGTCGACTAATAAACAAGAAGAGGAGGGTGGGGTACTAGCCGTCAAGCGGGTGACTTCATCATCCTGATTTTTTTTATTGATAAGACATATTTCAATGTCAATTCTGTTAGAAATTTATTTCTATGACGTTTACTGAACACGTATTCAGAAATTAAACGAAAAATCATCATTAACTTTGTAAAACAGGAGATTAAAATTTTGAGCTAGAAATAATCGTTGGAGGAGAGTTTTTTTGTACAGGCCAAGTAATGGATTTCACTCCTGTATCGATTATATCATATAGGATTAAAAGTTTTATTGCTTAAATAGTGTGTCAAATTTTCTCGGAATTTTAGCATGAATATTTACTAAGTTATTCATAATTAGGAAATAAGCGTTAAAAAGGGCACAGTTTCCCACCTGCAGGAGGGCACAGTTCATCACTAGTGACAGTCATCATTTTAGCTTTATAGGTTAGGGTTCTGTTTTGTTGACAATGGTGCGGAAGTACAAAAAAATAAGTGAAAGCACACAGCAGGATCGATGGGGACATAGAATTAGCTCTTAAAAGTGATTGCAATAGAAAATTTATTAAAGGTACTGCCCAGAAGCTTGGAATCCCAAGGACAACGCTCAAGTATAAATTAATGAAGCAGGAAAATGCAAACACAACAAAACAACATACAAGTAAATTTTGTGTCTTTATTGTAATTCTTGTGTAAGTTGGCGATTTTTTAAATTTTTGAAACTGATATGTTGATTATTACTTAATACTTTAACTGGCAAAGGCTTTTACATGATGTTTATTGCAGAGCAAGAAAAAGCTTTATGTCAATACATCCTAGTAATAAAAATAAATCTGGTTCACAATAAAGTATAAATATTTTCATTTCAATTCAATTAAAATATATAAAATTTTAAACGCTTCACTATTTTATATGCGCTGCATGTATGTAAAACATATATTAATATAAAAAAAGTGTTTTTATCAGATAGATTGGTGCTTTGTGTAAATTTGAGATCTTCTTTGTTGCTCCTAAGAACAACTGTACCCCACTCTAAGGCAAATAGTCCCCCACCATGACGAGCGGTACCCCATGTAAAGATTTAGTGATTTTGCTCAGTATTATTAATGTTTCAATAATAATTAACGTTTTAAACTCTGTAATGTATTCTCAAGACTTCCAACTAAGTGATGATTACTTATACATTATTATATACATAATAGTTTTTCTATAATTATCGAAAACAGGATGGGTGACGGTAGTGCCCCACCCTTTCCTAGCCTGCATTAACTACAGCGAGTTTTATTATTAAACTTCCTATTGTCTAGATTACCATTATAATACTTGTAATTTAATAAAGCAAGTTTCGCTGACCATTCAATTGAGCTTTTCCTTTCTAATAATAAATTACCAGCTTAACAAGTAATTTACTTCACTGCCCAACTCAGGAGAGCTGTCAAATGCTAATCATTCATTACTCGTAAAGGTACTGGTAAATTATTTTCAATACTTTAATTTTATGACAAACACTGTTAAACACAAACTCATTCGTTGTCCGCTCGCTGCGTGCTGCATTCAAATTCTCGGGCTCTTGGAGAGCCATGACGTAACAATCGGGGGCTTGTTCTAAAAAACCATTACCTTTTACATATTTACAATAGACAACAGTAACGCTGACGCACTTAAAATTTTACTCACTCACATTAGCAGTATTGAACTGAGAAGAAAAGATTTACCCGACGGTACAAATCTCGCAAACGCTTCTAAAACCAAGTAATTAGTGGCATCCTTATCGGGAATAATAGACACGGAAATCGTCACAAGCGTTTGTCAAGATGAATTAATGATTGACATCTTAAAAGATTTGCTTACTCCAAGTATAAATCCTTTGAAAATAATAACTAACACTCACCTAAAAGAAGTCATCACCGACTTGAACCAAGAAATTGGTAAACTTCTAATGAATGACATAGAAATTACCGAAGATCTTTCAAATCTAGACCTTAATACCCCACTTAATCCATACGTAAACGTACACATCACAGTTCACCAACCCTAATAGAACAAATTATGAATCGCGATGTTCACTGGGCTATAATAGAACTAAATCTACTAAAAACAAGATTACGAACACTTTAAGCACTGGCACACTTCCCAAAATTATCGAAACACCTAAAAATCACAATTCCAACAATTTTACTCACAATCATGACTCCAGTTTTTTTTAAAAACCCTTATCAAGCACTCCTGTCCAAACTATAAATACGTTGTATAACATCAATAATTAAACTCTGGCACCCATCCGCAATCTTCTCATAAAAGACGCAATTTAAATGATACCTATATATAGCGGGTCAAACATCCCACTCTCAACCTTTTTAGGCAGCTGCAGAGGAGCATGCCAGGTTATTCCAAAAATGGATGAACCCGATCTAGCAAAATTAATTTAAATACGACTTTCAGAAGAAGCATTACTCTTTACAAAAAATAGAATGTTTGACACTATCGAAGAAATAGCAATATTTTTTACAAAGTTTTTTAGATCCACAAAAATATGGCATCAAATAATGGGTGGACTAGTGGCGTTGAAACAAAAAAAAGGAAACAGTTATTTTCTTTTCTGATAGAGTTAAATGCACTGCCTAAGAATTATATGAAGCAACTCCCCGCAACGGTCCAGTATATCAGGAACTCTATGCACAACTGGAACAGGATAAAGTTAAATACTTCATAAGGGGGTTAACCCAGTTTAAACTGGGCAATCAATGCACGTATGGGCCACGTGAACAATCTAAAAACTGCCACAATCTAAGCGATAGAAATCGAAAAAGACTTCGCGTGTTATGAACCCGAACATCTACAAGAAAGAGTAAAAATCATAACTAATAGACAAAGTCAAGGTGCACTAATAAACTTAATTTAAACTCCAGAGAAATTCCAAATTTGTGAAAGATGAGAGCACACAGCAGGCAATTGCTGGTATCGCTATAATAATAGTAAAGCCGGCACTCACTAAGCCACGCCCATGTACAATGCTACGCCATCCACCACCAAACGTCATCCTAGCCACTCCTCTATACCGATGTACACTCAGTGCCCAAAAAAGGGCGTATCATGGAGTCAACCATCACATAATAATCCCTCACCTTTGACCTACATAATAATCTAACAATTATATAGCAAACCAATACGCGCAGCAACAAACTGCAAATTGAAGTAATGATAATCGAAGCAATCAAAAAAACATGCAACTGTTGCAAAAAATTGAGTCACTGGAAAAGTGAATGTAAAAAAAAGCCCTACAACGATAAAATCAAACAAGATGCATCGGGAAACGATTCAGGTTTCTTCCAGAGGGAAAGCTTGGAAGAAACCAGCACTGTAATACTAACAACTTTCCAAAACAGACAATAGTTAACAAAACCATCTCACTGAACATCAAAATCCAAACACCTAGCGTAACAATCAAATTCAGTAAAATCAATCTACCCTTGTCGTTTATTCTCAACACCTGTACGAAAGCATCACTCATTTAAGAATCCGTCATTTCACCTAACTTTATAATTTTTTAAGATACCACTGCGGCAAAAAAGCATAACGAACGGGAAAATTAAAATCCAAGGGTTCACTATTTTAAGCTCTTATGAATGTTTTTTCGAATTTCACATCATAACAGATGATTTCCTTATAGAAACGTACAGTCAAATAGGAAATGTGATATTTTGTACTTCTTAAGTACAAATTATTTACTATAAAAACTTTTTAAAAATGAGAAGTTACTTAATACCTATCAAACCAGTACAAATTACACCAGGCATTTCCAAAAACAGCGTGAAAATTCCATCGCACGCACAAGTATTCCATACAACTTTTTACGCGTTAAGGGAACAGAGCACTCTCACTCAGAAACTCAAAACCTTTGAAAGCTGCACATTCAAACTTACAAGTAACCAAGAAACATGAAATTCCGAATTATCAAATACTTACGAGATTCGAAATCAAATAACACGTCAAGTAACACATAAGAAACAAAATTCCAAAATCTTAAGTTCATGATTAAAAAATAAAAAATAATACTCCAAAAGCCAAAATCTGAAATAATAAATAAAAGCTAATATTACAATTACTGAAATCCAAAAACAAGAAATAAATAAACATTCTACGAACGCCAAAATTCAAAGTCCAGATACAAAAACTTCTGTAACAATCTTCAAAATCCGAAATTTAAAGAATCAAGATGTTTGAATTCACGACACAAGAATTAAAAACTTTAAACTCAACAACACTCAAGTATCGATATTCAAAAATCAAAAAAAATTATAACCTCAAAAGAAAATATTGCCAAACAGCCAATAATTGCAAAAGCATCGAAGCTGAAAATCATAACGACAAAAGTAGTTGTTGCAACACTTTGGCTCGTCACAACAAACCCCTACCATTGACGTAGGAATTTTTTATAATGAGCAAAGACGAGGCATACGAGGTGGGGAACATGACTCCACCACGGTTAGGTCCCCTCCCAGCTTTAAGCGTGGAGAGAGGGCTCCCAAACTTTTGAGTTACTAGACAGGTTTAAAATTTTCCCATTTATTTAGTATGGGTATACTCTTTATAATATTAATGGGCTTCTTCAATAAAAAGCGTCCGAAACATTTTTTAATTTTTTTCACGACATCAAAATCAAAAGTGATTAATAACAATGTGGCGTGAATTTCAGGTAAGTAACAACAAAGGTACATACTTTTAATAATTTATTTAAAAATTCAATGTCCATACAAGTGCAATTGTATGAAATGAAGCAATATTGTACATAAAAACGCATATACATTTTTTTGTTAAATATTCGCATTTCGTCGTATCTATAGACATGACTTTTTCATACACACTCTCTAAATCTGACTCATTTATATCTCTTGCAATTTTTCTGACAATATCGGGTCTATAATAATTAATTTGCGCTTTATACATATTACTACCTTTCTCTAAAATATAATCTATAAATTTCTGCACAACAGTGGGCATTAAATCCGACAAATCACTCAATACACGTAAATTACAATCAATACATTTTACAATATATTCGGTTAAATCATCAAAGGTCACCTTTTTTAGAACTAAACTACAACGATATAGCTTTGTGACACTACCACTCATACCTTGTTTTCGTCCTTCTTCAAGCTCAATAGCCTTATCGTTATAACTTACAGTAAACTTTAGGGACAAGTTGGAGCCATAAATTTTAGTGTCCTGCAAGTTGCTGTCGTTCGTGGTAAAATACTTCTCGATGTCTGTAAACGCCAATTTGAATTCATTCCAATCTAATATTTTAAAGAAAGCCCTTTGAAATCTGTGCCTAATAGACGAACTACAGGTTCCCAATCGTTGTCAAGTAATTTATTAAATTCCAGACCAACTACGACTTTTTAGCCAAATGACTTATTCAACCCATTAAGCTTGAAAAAAATCTGCAAAGGTGACTGTTGATACTTCTTTGCGCTTGAAAGATCGATTGCTACCGACGCCTCAACCCTCTTTTCCTGGAACTCCATTTTTCTGTTTAATTGTATTGACGATATGACGAGCAGGCAGAGACTAACGACTAATCCGACTTTTTTTATACAAGTTGTAGCTCAAAAGAGACAGAGTAATAATCGTTTAGAGGTGGTAAGTCACGTTTCAGAACAAAAATTGCGTTGACAGCACATTCAGGATAACGTTTATTAAAACAATTGTGTTTCGCGCATGGATAAAAAAGCGCTGCCTATGAAAATTTCTACGTTAATTCGCCAAACGGAGGCTGCCGTGCTTGCCGACAGTTGTATGTGAATACCAAACTCCTGTGGGGCTGCTGCCTCTGGTGGTGCAGCCGCTTGCTCTGCTGCCACAGGTGGTGCCAGGGCTTCCGTCTGGCTTTCCTTGTCCTTTTGATTTTGGTAAACTCACTGGAGTTCCAGTTGACCTTCTTCTTTTGCAATTAGTAGTTTCGAGCTTCATGTTTTCACTACGAAAAGAAAGGCATGCGTGCTCGAAATTTTTTTTTCTTTTTTTTTTAATTCATATACATACTTTGTAAGATAAACCTAGAATTATTGTTATTTGCAATATGTTTATNCCTAAAGTGCTACGCTCTTCGTGCGTAACACCCACAATTCTTACTCGGTTTCTCACGTCAAAGAATGCATTTGGAAGAATACTGTCTTCCTTTATAATAGAAAGTTCAGCTCATGTATCCACATTGAATTTTGCTTCCCCCCCTCTGAGTTGAGTGCTTGTCATAAATACCAAAGGGGGTGTACTACCTGCTAGAAATATATTTATTTTTGCTTCACGCTAAGGCTCGCTTCCATTGTTGTTTTATCCTACTTTCATTTAAGGGCTGTTTCGAGGCAAATTATCTCTCCTTGTCATCATATTAACTCTTACACTTGCAGCTAGTGACTCTCTTTCCTCTACGCTTGCCGTTTTTTTGCTGTCGAGTGTTTTTGTTATCTTTCTATCTACTGGGGGATGCCCGACGCTTGGGGAGCGCATCGAGCATCTTGGCAGTTTAAATTTTCTGCGCGTGACCCGTCTGTTCTTGTATTTTTCTCATGATTGTATTGATTATTTTGGTTTCCTCTCTGATTGTGAAGGTTGTAATTGTTGTCCCTGGGTCCATAGTTATTATAATTATTTTCCCGTCACTGATTATAATTGTTATAATTGTCATTGCCGGGCGCGTAATTGTTATAATTGTTTTCTCGTTGCTGATTATAATTGTTATAATTGTTATTACCAGGCACATAATTATCATAATTATTTTCTTGTCGCTGATCATGATTATTATAATAATTATTGGGTGCATAATTATTTCCCCTATTTCGATCATTGAAATTCCTGTTCTCTTCGAATGGCCTATTATTGTTTCTGTTATTATTTGCCGGAGGGCGACTATTGTTGCCATCGAAGTTTCTATTATTATTGTTATAACTATTATAATTGAATGTGTAGCTATTATGTTTGTTATGGTAATTTTTAGGGTCAGGGTCACTGTACTGCACATTTGGTGCCTGATCATTGTACGTAAGTCTTTCTTCATTTTTTTCCCTCATCTCTATTAGTCTCTTGGGTGGTTCTGTTTCGGCCCTATCGGGGTCTTTTATTCTTTTGTTTTTCGCGTCCCTCCATAGCTTTTCGCGCCCGCTTGTAGAGTGCAGACAGTGCTCCTGACAATATGAGCACCACTTAACATCCCTGATTCCATCCCATTCATCTGTATTGCTCTTTCCCTCCAGCGCATCGCTGATTACCATGCCTATCCTTGGATTCCTCTTACTAAAACAACTCTCGTGTTGCATATGTGCTAAAATCATTAGGTGCCATTTGACGTAAACTTAACTCGTTATTTACATCTATAGCCGCTTTAATGGCCTCCTCCAGTGTTACAGGTTTTACCCCAGCCACGTTCATATTGTATGGCACTTTCAACCCATATATAAATTGTTTCGCTGACTCTCTATCCACGATTTGTTTTAGGGCAGTTTCCTGAATCTGGGACAGCTGTGGGTTGGCGTCATGAGTCACCATTATTCTATTATGCAACCGTTGCACCCGGCTGCAGTACTGAATAACTGACTCGCTGTGCAGTTGAGTCAGTGACTTGAGTTGGGCTAGCTGTGTATCTATGCCTCCCATGCTCCCGAATCGCCATAACAGCGTGAGTAAAAATGCGTCTACGGTATTAAACAGTGATAACCGGGTGCAAAATTAATCTGCTGCCATCCCCCTTAATTTACCGCCTAATGTACCTATAAAGTATTTTTCATATTGCGGCAGAACTGCTAGATTTGCTGTCCTCACCATCTGTTCAAAAAGCGGAAAGTTTATTGGATCTAGGTCCAGCGTCATGCATCCTTGCGCCCGAAAAATTTGGGATTCCCGTTTGCTGCCCCCCATACATTCTCATTTCTTTCGACGTCCTTGACGGTAAGTTCCAATTATTTTTATGGCCAAATACTTATTCCCTACAACTTTGTGTAAGTGCTTCCTCCGAAAACTGTGTCACTTTGCGGTGCTGTTTGCTGCACCGCTTGTTTTTCTTCTTATCTGAACACATGTTAAAGCGTATCCTGTGTATCTTTACTGTCGAACCTATCTTTCAAGTACGAGTTTACGTCCCTCGAAATTTTGCTCATCCTATTTCCGGCCGTATTATCTGCATTCTTTTATGGTAACGTATTTGCGGCGTCGTTTCTTATGGTTGAATATTCTGCACCCGCCACAATTATGCATGACGTTGTTTGTGAAACTTTCTTCCTAATCACCCCTGATTTCATTTTTTTCAAAAACTTCAACATTAGCATACGCTGTTTCTTATCCAATTTTTCCCATTCCATTTCAGTTTCGGGGCTGTGCTCTAAAAATACGGTCAGTATTTCTGACTTCAACTCGTTTTCCGGATACGAGGGAATTTCGTCCTCCCTAACACTTACTACATCACTGTGCGCTTTATCTAAGTTTTTTATCGTAGATTCTTTATTATTCAATTTTTTAAATTCTTTATTTCCTGTCTGTATAAGAGCGCTTAAACACTTATAAGTAAATTTCTGTACAATTCCCGGAGTTCCTATCTCACGATGACAAAACCACTTTACTTTAACACTTACCGTGTGTCTAATTTATTATTTATTTATTTATTATTTCCTTACTTTCAATCTGACAAATTTATTTTCACGGTCAAAAATGTTTCTGACTCACGATAAATTACCCTAATGACGCACCGCCGATACTATGAGGAGGATACCGAACGCAAAACCAATATAGCAAAAAAAATAAATTTATAACGCACTAAAAAAATTTAACAGGACCCCTAGGACAGTTAAATATATTCATTTATTTATAAATCTCCAGTACTTACCATATGCTCCCAGCTAGAATAATGGTGACCAAGATCTTTATCATCCTTGTTTGCTTGATTTCTATCGTAGTACAGGGTATCCTCTGCCTTCGTCCTTGATTGAAGCTGTTTTTTTTTCGTACTTTAGCAACTCCTAGCTCCGCTAATTTCTCTCGTAGCAGTTCCTTGTTTACTTCGTGGCACGACACTATGTGTGTTTCCCAAAAATCGTGAGAGTCGATACTTTATCGTCGACAAAAACCAAAAAAAAAATTTATTTTTATTTAATCGCGATGACCATCCCACTTCTGACACCAAAACTGTTGCGTAGGATTCTATGGTCTTTGGGTGCGCACGAAGTAAATAGTCGAGGAACTAGTATCAACGTCTTTATTAATGCAAAAATGAGAGAAGAGCGCGTCGCATGTGTACGACCTTCGTCCTTGACGGTTCCAGCCAGAGAGAGTGCTCCTTTCAGCATCCTATCTGCTTTTCGCTTTACTCTCTCCCACTACAATCATCTGTAGTAGGCTCACGGAGGGGGCGCACGTACGTGTAGCTATGATATCGTACGTGACAGCCTAGTGAAAACAAAAAAAATTTTTGGTCTTATGAAAGATGAAGGAAATAGTAATACTATGTTGGGATATGTAGGATTGCGAAGTATAATGTATAGCGTGAGGACTCAAAACAGAAAACCATTGAAAAAGCTAAATATGTAAAAAGCTTTATATAAAGAGCTACGGTAACGTTTGAAAATAACATCAAGTGTCTAGCTAGAAGTTCTAGCATCATTTGAGAGCAGAAAATTATAAGATCGCGTCTTCATCAGCTATTTACTTAAAAAAAAAATTGCTTGAAATGTATACGATTAAAAATGATTTTTGCAACCTGGCTTAATAGATACTCTACCATGGGGTCATTATAGCATAGTGGGAGAAGAATCATGTAATAAGAGCGAATGATCGATGAAAGGGATCGCCAATCAGGTAGGAGACGCTGCAAGGACTGTTCCTGAATTGGATTCCTCAAAAATAGACAGAACTCTAGCAAATGAGCCTATAAAGTAGGGGTCAATGCTATAAAAAGAGTTGTCTCGACCAAGAAAGCTCATTCTACACTCCAGTAGAAGTTCAAGTACGGTTAAACTTAATTAACAGAAGTTAACATCACCGTTAAGTGAACCACTAAGTAAAAAATATAAATACAGTCAAGATAACATATTTTTATAGTTAATATTTGTGCATATTAACACAGGATACGTAGTATTTGAATATTTGAAGCTAACGCTCATGTTTTTTTTGCTGTTGTTAAAGATCGATCTTGCAACACTCAACAAAATCGCTGACAGTGATTTTCTGACGACAAAAAAACTTTTCAAATTAATTCCCGATTAGAACTACATGGTGTCAGAACTGAAAAAATTTTATACTAAATTCGGACATAAGATAGTTGCAAAACGTGACGATGACTTTCAAATTTTTCTGCAGACTAGAATAATTTTAGCTCTGTTTAAAAACAAAGAATTCAATAATAAATTACTGGATGCTGTAAATAAAGGGCCTAGCTGGATAAAGGGAAGGGGGAACTGCCATAGCTCTAAAAAATCTAAAAAAATTTGTGGATGTAGTGTAATGAAAAAAAAAGTTTTTGAGAATTTTTCCAGATCCCAATGCACTCATGGGTTCGCTGTAGGCCCCAAATGGTGAATTTCGGTTTTTTAAAGATATCCCCGCTTCTTCTGAACCGATCCTTTAAAATTCTTATTGGAATTGAAAAACAAAAATTATTCGTATTAACAGAAATTTTTTTAAAATTTATGGCGCCAATTTCAAATTTTCGGAAACGTTCGAAATTTTCCAAATGGCGTACTTTTAAAAGGTTTAATCGGTACTATTTCGAAAAAATCAATAAATTATATTATTTTATTTTTTATTGTTCTACATTTTTCTCTTACTTTTGAGACTAGGCAACCTAGATGAAAAAAATTGAAACCGTTTTTTTACCTACTTGTT
>NW_019382667.1:70953-112310 GCF_000648655.2 Copidosoma floridanum
ATATATATATTTATCGGACGTTCCACGTCGCCCGAGACTTAAGTTGTTCGTATGTTTTTAGGATTCTTCTTTTGTGAGTTATTTAGCAACTAAAACAAAATAGCGAGTCCGAATTATAAAGATTAGATTTTGGTATCATTTATTTTATTTATTCACTTATTTTTATTTGAATTTTGATTCTCGAATTTTAAACTTTATTGCAACCGCGGTTTAGGTGAAAATACTTGTACTCGGGGCCGGGAAAATAAGGTTGTATGCTCAGAGTTAATTAGTTATTTAAATTGATTTAAATTTTTATTTTTCCGTAAGTTTATTATATTAATTTATTTTGGGTTGACGGACGGGTGCGGAATCGAAGAGGGCCTTGATGTGCCCTGATTTCCGTAACCAACGTGCCTCAGGCAGTTGCCGGGCCGTATACCATTTCCCTGGGGTGACGGGGAGTTCTAGTGCAGCTCGTGTCTGTCGGGGTGAAGGCTCTCCCTCAAGTTCCTTCCAAGTATCCAATAATGCAGCCCTTTGCTCTCCTAAGGCTTTTAGCTCTCACCTGACGTTTGCTAATTTCCTAGTTATAGCGGGTTTCTCTGGTTTGTACGAAGCTGTAGTCGATGCAGTTAGAGTGATGTTCGTTGATTTTACTGCTACGTGGCTAAGTAGCAGTATGTTACTGACAATCCGGGGCTTGTGTAATGGCTTCTTGGTCTCCTTTAGAGCTAGTTTGACTCCACGGTAGGATGGAGGTACGTGTTCTGGTGCCGTGTGCCAGTTAAAATTCCTTCCCCATGGTGGCAAGTGATCTTCTATCAACTTGCGAAGGTAGTTCAGGTGATCCTGCTTTGCCCTGTGCTCTTTATTTACCACGTATTGCCAAGCCTTACGGTAGTACTTTTCCAACTTCCTTCTGCTGATTTCGGATATGGCTTGAGAAATCTGATTGTGCGCGATCTCTCTTAGACTATCGAAGTCCACTGGGGGCAAATAAGACAGGGGTTTAAGATTTTATTTTTAGAAATTGGCACAGAGGAGAGTAAAATCGTTGGCTACTTCGTTTCATTCCTCAGAATAGAGGCCACGAGTTTCCTGAAGGCTGGGTTAAGCCGTTCTACCAAGGCTCTTTGGCAGCTGGTGAGCTCGTTGACGGGGATAATCACTTCGTCTTGGATAACTATGACGGGGGGCTCTGGATCACCCGTAAGGTCTATAATCAGAGGTTCCTTGGGGACTACCACTGGCCTTTTCGCGGGTTGGACTGCCTGGATGGGCCGTTCGAGGGTGCTTGGATGGTTTAGCCTAATCCAAATAGCCCTTGCTTTTCGGCGCTTTTGCACTTTTTCGGCTCGGTGCCCTGCCACTGGGAAAAAAACAAGTAAGGTAAAAGGGTGTATTCTCGGTTATTAGCCTGCTCAGGCAACTCCTAACAAAACAATGCCCTTCAGGGGCACTGTGAAGTGCTCTGATGCACGTATTTTGCCAGAGTGGCCTGAATACGGTTTGTGTGCCAAGAATAAGAAAAAGTTAAAGTTGCTAGACTCAGCAGCTATCCGCTTAGTCAGCTCTTAACAAAATAATGCGCTTCAGCGGCACTGTAAAGCGCTCCGGCGCACTTGTTTAGCCAGAGTGGCCAGAATACGGTTTGTTTGCCAAGAATAAAAAAAAGAGAAAGACAAAATAGTAAGAGCGCAAGAAAAGAAAGTACTATCCGATAACCGTGCAATACTACAAGACCAGTGATATCCCTCCAAAGCCGCCAAAATTTCTATGTTACGTCGGTGCAACGTACTATTCGAGCCTAAGCTTTCACTTCATAGCTCGGGACTCACACTGGGCGCGTAGGTGTGACGCGGGGTTAAAGGGGTAGTTTAACTTAACGACGCGGTACTCAAAAAAGGGCTACGACTGCTTTTACGCAACTAAGACCGACTGCTGTGCAATATTCACTTGCACTTGCTCGCGGCTCTCTTTTACCAGGAACGGTGTGTATCTCGTTCGCGATCTGAAAACTGTTAACACCGTCACGAGTAAGGGTATCGTACGTGGAAGAGGGGTGTTAACTCGCAATCTGACTTTGACACATTAATATCGTGGTGAGTATTTGCTTTAATCCGATCGGTCCTTGTTATTCTGATGGTATTACTACCGTGGAAAACAATGGTATGAGCGTGGCTAATTTTATATTCCCGGTGACCAACGGGTGCCAATACTATGGCGAGTAATGGTGTTCGCGATAAGCACTTCATATTTCTCGGTGATCCACGGGTACCAATACTATAGTGAGCAATGGCATTCACGCAAAAACACTTAATATTTCCCGGTGATCCACGGGTAGTAATATTTTAGCGAGTAATGGCGTTCGCGCAAACAAAAACACTTTATATTTCCTGGTGATCCATGGGTACCAATACTATGGCGAGTAACGGGGTTTGCGCAAAAAGAAGCACTTGATAGGAAGAAAAAATCTTTAGAAATCTTATACTTTGTCACTTACTTTCATTTAAAAGGGAAGACTTGGTACAGGCGTTGAACCAGCGTAGACAGAAACCGCACTCGAAGAAGATCAAGTGGCAGTAGAGGCAGACTCTGGTTACCAGTTGATCGTTCGAGGGTGACAACGAGATTCGACTGTGTCCTCGCTCGGTAGTAGACTGGGTTGTAGCAGAGACGGACTCTCACTACTTAGTCTACCTTAAAGGGTATCGTCAAATGTCGCGTGCTGAACTGAACTGACTTTTCTCTGGGCCTACGGGCCTTTTTATTGCGAGAAGCGGACCTCGGTCACGCACTGGCTCGAAAAACGCAGGAAAACTTACTGGGGGAAAATTTTGAAGAAAAGGCAATAGCCGAAAATCTAATTGGCTAGAACTGCTCTAGTTTAGCTACTTAGAAATTGGCACATCCCACATCCAGCTTGTTCTCCTCTATGCGTCAAGAGAAGGGAAGGTGATTCACTTACTCATGCTCTTCCTTTCCCTTTTACATCTAAAGTTACAAGATTTTATTATAACTTAATATTCATGTTAAGATGTAGTATTAATAAGTATTAACAAATAGTAACCGTTGTTCACCCATTCAATCGAACTCAATGCAAAAAGAGCGGTGAAAATCGCTTAATATTCAGGTTTGATTGAATAAGTGCTCAGTACTTTATAGTATTAATAATAGTCTTAGTAGTAGTTAATAACTGTAATAATTGCTAGCTTTTCCGCTCTACACGTGAGCATTGATCAGACTGATAAATTATCATGAATGATTATTTAACAACGGCGGTTTCTTTGGCTAAAACACGTACATCTATAGAAACAGTAGTGGGGGATCGTCGCGAACTATTATATTGTTAACTTACTTAGATTTACCGATAGTTTTCATTCATTGTTAGTTGTTAATGTATTTTAAAATGTTAGTAGCATTTGGTCAACTTTGAGTTTTTCTGCTTGTCGTAGGAGAGGAGTCAGAGTTAGCTCGGGGTGCCCTAGGAAATCGAAAATTCAGTTACCCGTGTTGGGGCAAGAGTGCGGACTCTCTCTCGACATCTCTGCGTCAGGAAAAGGGGTAGTGCCTTTACTTTACCGTTTTTCCTTACATTTAAAACCATGACAGTTTTTCAACAAGATTACAATTTAGGCTATTGCAGTATGTTTATGAAATTGTTAACGCGATACAAAAGGGTTATACAGTAAACTATGAGCCTGCAAACATGAATGGTAAAAATCGGATACTTTTTCGAAAGTCAACAAGATTGCTTTTAGGTTTATGTAATATTGTTGCTAGCTGATGGTATGGAGGTGTAACGGTATAGCGTGTACAGGTTGTATTAGCAATATGTTACAATTTAAACATTTGCTACGATTCTCGCTTAGCCTATGGGTCTTAACTTTAAGTTATTCTTGTTTTTAACATTAAACTCGATTTATATATACTAATATCTAATATTCAACATTAGCGCAGCTGTTCCCCGTTAAACTTTTTTATCTGTTAGTTCCTTAAAGTTACTTTATTACTTTACGCTTTGAAAAGTGTTTCGTTTGATTTCTTTTCCAGTCAGCATGGGCCAGCGTGCATGTATGTGAGTCATGCATGGTCGTAATACCTTAGCTACGAGCAATCTTGTAGGTGATTCACCTTTTTGCAGATGCTTATTGGCCCCTGCGTTTTGTATTCTATTTAAAGTTATTTACTGTTTCACACTATTGCTCGAAAAAGGTAGTTGTGAGTATTACAGGCATTGCTCCAGTCAGTGTCATTTTACATCAACAAGCTTAAAAAATAGTTTTTTATAATGTTACTTTCTCTAAATAAATTATACTGTTAAATTAACATTTAAATTAATGTAATTAAAGTTAAGTTACATCATTTTTTGTCTCTGCTATATGTAGAAAGAATTTGAAACTCATTCTAGAAAACACACTTTTTGCACCAGATTGAAAAGTTATGAGAAATACGTATTAAAATCATAGCATACGCAAATTAGTAACAAATACGAGCTGACTATCACTTTGTATTTGACATTACGGGGTTTCCACTATGTGCTTTGTTCTGTGTACAAACCTGACTGTATGATAAAGTGGGAAAAATAAAACAAAATCGTAAGAGCCAAGTGACTCATTTTTACATTGAACTATTTATTTTTTCATCATAAGTTTGTACAAGGAAAAAATCTAAATTTTCTTTTAAATACGTAATGATATACAACGAAATAGAATTAATTGTAGGTACATGTATCAATCTTGTTAATTTATATTTGAGCAAAGCAACTGTATAAATAAACACTACGCTCAGTACTGGTAATAAAACAATATAAATAGACACACATCCATACATGTGTGTATATTAAAATATCTGCATGTATACATATGAGGAAATCCATTGCTTATTTGGATTAACACGTTCCAAAAAAAAAAAAATTTTTCGAGGCACACTATCAAACCATCTTTTTTATATTCTATATTTTCTCAGAAATAAGTAATAAACTGTTAAGTATTTAAGTGTTTGTGAGACTGTTTTTCACCCCACTAAAAATTTTAAATACTGATTTTCAAAAGTGAAAAAGCTGGACTAAACTAAAAAGTATTGGTAACTGGTTTAGTCGAACCGAACTTTAAAAAAATCTTTTATCCAAGTATTCTCTAGACGTTTAGAAACATCAATCACCCCAAATCTATGCATTACTTTGATATATAAAGAATTTAAGGTGAATTTATCTATCTAAAGCCTCCCCATGGATTGCAGTACTAAAAATTGGTGTGAAAATGTATTATTTCACCTCAAAAACCCTCTCTCAGGGGTTTTTGAGGTCACTGATCATGAATCGGAGGTCGAATTGCAAGCAAGAATCGTTTGAACCTATCAAAATTACTTCTAATTGCAGTAATCATTAAAAAGTCTATAATTTAGCTTCGAAAATCACATCTTAGGGAGTTTTTAAGGTCCCACATCCCGATTCCGAGGTTGATCTGTGCGTAGGGGTAGTTTCAAGCCCCTAAAGTTTTTGTTTATTCAGGGAATCACTAAAAAATTTATAATTTGGTTCCCGAAATCATTTTTCATGGATTTTTAAGGTAACTCATCATACATTTAGGATCTCTATATGTGAAGGGTAGTTTTAATGTTGCTCAACTCCTTAATTAAACAATATGCAAGTAACTTCCCTATGGCTTTCCAAGAGAGAATTTTCAAGGAATAATAGTAGAATTTTTAAGATTTTTTGGAAGTGGGGGTGATTTCAAAGATTGAAACTACTCCTGCGTACAAACAGGCCTCGGAATCCTAATGAGCAACCTAAAAAATCCCCTGAGAGAAAAAAGATTTCAGGGGCCGAGTTATGGATTTTTATATGATATACTGCAAATGGGAATGATTTCAGGGGGTTTAAACTACCCCTGCTTGCAAGTAGACCTTTGATTCGTCATCAGTGACCTCAAAAACACTCAAGAAAGGATTTTCTAGGTGAAATAATACATGTTATTTTTAAGCATCTAAAAAACGCAGAAAAATAAAAATTTTTTGAAACTAGGTACGGTTCAATCAGTTTCCGACATTTTTCAGTTCAGTCCAGATTTCCTACTTTAGTAAATTAATTCTTAAAATCTTCAGTGGGGTGAAAAACAGTATCATAAGCCCTTTAATACTTGCACACAATTTTTTGCTTATTTCTGAGGGTATGTAGAAAGAGATAAAAATTGATTCAAGTGTGTGCCTCGAAAAAAATTTTTTTTTTCGGAGCATGTAATTCCAAATTAGAAATGGATTTTTTTTAAAATACTTATGAGCAATATATATACATAGACACTACACACTCGTGTGTTTCATGCTTTTTGTTGCTATTTCTAGTTAGATTTAAATGAAAAATCATTTTGTTTATGATTCATAAAAATTATGACGTATATTTCTTCGTCCCTACAGCGACTTACCGTTGGAAAGGAAATACCGTGATAAATAACTCTTTCGTCTCTACTCGAATATTCGCGTTCTCGACTCTCCGTTCACTGGATCTATCTGAAAAAGGGGTTCGCGTCTGGATCAAATGAACAACACAGAGTAACTTTGACTTTACTTCACGTTTTTATTATAACAACGAAAATACCTCTCTTTGGTCCCAATTACACTTCCGCAATCCCTCAATCACAACCATGACACCAGTGGTGTGCTCAGAGAGACACGATGTTCGCTAATGCACACCTACACACACGCACTCTTACACTCTCTTTCTTCCACGCAACTCTCGGTCAGGGCCAGGCCTCCTCAACTCAGCTGGCTCTACGTGCATACACACACACCCTCACTTGGCCCGATCTCTAGTCCACGGAGTAGGTTGCCATCGCGGCCCTGAAAGGCCATGGTGACGTTCCTTAAGAGGTGCCCCTGGCGTTTGCTTTCCGTCTATGCCCCCGCCTGTACCCTCTCTTCTCTCTCTCTCTCTCTCTCTCTCTCTCTCTCTCTCTCTCTCTCTCTCGGTCCCCTTTCCTCCCTCACACACCTTGCCTGACGCGTCCGTTCTCACGTCTCGATGGAGGCCCAACCGTGGCACACAAAGATCACTGCCCTATGCCCCAATCCTTCCACTCCTGCTCTCGCGTCTATCACTATAGCCGACAATTTCACCCGCGTCTCCACGTAATCTTCGCACTGTACCTTGGCGTATCCCGTGCTTCCTCACTGTAAGACAAGTCCACCATGAGCGTTGAGGGTCGCAGTCCGGGAAGTTGACGCTGCGTGATACCTGGGCCTCTTTCGCCTGCTGTCTCGTACACCTCTCTCCTCGGGCTCGGCTTGGGTCGTCACGGGAGGATGCTTCGTCTCAAGATGGCCGCCGTTCAGGGTCAGATGGGCTGGGTTTAGGCTTATTTTTCCGGGTCTTTCTTCTCGCTCACTCTCTCACTCACTCTCTCTCTCTCTCTTTCGCACTTAATATTCACTTACTCTCTGCTCTCTGGCTCCACTTACTCTCTCCTACACTTTGCACTCAGTGGTCTCACACCCACTGAACTCCTCAAAGGCGTCAGTCCCCAACTCGTCGCTCGGTAGGTCAACTAGTTATCTTTTGGCCCAGATACTCTGTCCCTACCTTATCCACCGATCTCTCTCATTCGTATCACCGCCGCGGCACTTACAAAAATCACCATACGCACTCTTCATACTACCTTGACCCATTGGCCCTTCGCGCCTCGTCCTTTCTTTTCCTTATGAAAAATTCGCTACAACAGAGCACACGGAAAAGACTACGGATATACATCAGCATGATCATTTAGCTTCAGAGTAGGGGCGTCGACTGTAGCGTGGCAAACAAAATTGAGAGCAAATTTTTGCCACGTCTTAAAATGCAATTAATAAATAAATTAAAATCTTAAATTATCACTGATTTAGTTAACAAGAAACATTATTTTTTAATTAAATACTGTACTAATTGACAATAATTTTGATTTTTCATGAATTTCAAGATTAAGTAATAATCAACATTGATTTTTAATTAGCCTCTAATGTCATTACTAATTAATTGTAATTTTTAATCGATTGTAAGTTTAATTACCAATTTATTGGAATTTCTTGGTTAATGAAACATTTCATAATGAATTAAATTTTTTTTATCGTATTTTATGCAGTAAATTGAAACATTTAAAACCATACTAATAACTATTTAGCACTCTTGCAAACTTTTGCATACAAGTTTAATGCTTAACCTTTTTTTTCATGATTATCGATACCGTAAATAAAAAGTTTTTAAATTTGTTTAGGATTTAAAATGTATCAGCTAAAAAGTACAGCCCATTGGATGTTTAAGAGCTTGTTATTTATTAGTTCAAAAACAAAGTCCATTTTGAGGCTTAGGAGGTTGGATACAATTAGTTTAGAAACACAAGCCAATTGGCTTGTTTGGCGTTAAAAAACTTGTTATTAATTGGTTAAAAAACTTTGGCCTCCAGCCTGTCTCTTACGAGTTCCCTAGTTCAAAAGCACTGACTTTAGGCCTGTCTAGTGCTTAAGGGTTTGGTATTTTGCAGTTTACATGCAGAGTCCTCCAGCCTGTCTGAGGCTTAGGAATTTGAAACTGTTATTCTTAAATACGCAGGCCTACAGTATGCCTGAGGTATTTAGGGCTTAATGGTTTGGGATTTCGCAGCTTACATGTGCTGGTCTCCAGTCTATTCAGGGCTTAGGAGTTTGAGATTTTGTGGTTTAAATACACAGGCTGACGACCTGTCTGAAGATTAGGAGTTTGAAGCTGAATGGTTAAGAGCACAAGATATTTTAAATTTTCAAAAATTGATA
Source organism: Copidosoma floridanum (assembly GCF_000648655.2). Next base: position 79,714 of record NW_019382667.1, read on the forward strand.
CCAGATTCCTAATCAGGGAGCTAAGAAACCCTTTTATACTATTCGTTTATAAAAGTAAGACTGTTTTGGCTTCTTGTCGCCCTGTAAAGAAGTGCTTTACCTTTTTTACGGGTTGATTTTACGAAAATTCTGAAACTCGTCAATTTTGTGTAAGAAATCTTTTTTTTTTGTTTTCATTATTTTTTATTACACAATTGTTACTCAAAAACTGGATTTTACCCTCTCAAAAATGAGGGATGCAACCCCTACTGCTTAAAACAATGTTAATTACTTGTCCTTTGCATGGAAAAAAATCTTATTTCTTTATAGTAAAATATATAGATATTTAAGAAAAAAGTTTTTGGGAGTAAATTAAGGGGTTGTTTTGACCATTCAAAACTAAGTATAGGCCGATAAAAAAACACGTGCTTCTTATTTCTTCGTACTTTATTACATATTAAAATTCTATTAGAATCAGTGTCTTAAAACTTGTATACTTCCCTTGTAAGTTGGAAACTTTGTTTCTGAAAGTTTTATTCTATATCAAGACAAAATTCCTGGAAATTGTGTAAAGAAGTTTTGTCGATGACACTACTTTTGCTTTTATGTGCGAATACATGATTACTAGCTAAGTCTTGCAAATTTAATAGACACGATGCAATTCAAATTATGTTAGAATCTTATTGCAAATAAGACTAACAACCACCAATCAAGTAGTAACATCTGCACTAAGTGGTCTCTTTTATATACATGCTAAGAATAACTGTATTAACTTAAATTTTAGGCTCTCGACCTCAGATTTGGCAAGTATAGTGCAATAGACATGTGTTTCTTTTATTCTCACATTACCTTTCATTGATTTCGTGAACCAACCCAAGCAGAAATTATAAGAAGGCGGTGAGTAGGGCATACTCAGACTGCTTCTCTAGCCTACTGAGGTTCTACGTTGGGAGCGTCAGGGGGCCCTAAGTCAGCTGTCTTAATCGGCGTCTCTAATCACAACACTAATTTATGAACATACTTGTATACATGTAAGAATACAGTTTGCATTATAGTTAATCAAAAGCCATGCTTTATTTTAAGTGAATTGTATTTTATTTCTTTACAGAAAATTTTTTTATCACAGCATCGTCATTCCATATAGTTACAAACTCACAACTTAAAAGCAATTTAATTCTTATCTTAACGTTAATTTGATCTGTAACATATTACTCTTTGCTTACTGCAAGTTGACCTAAGTGCATATTACTTCTGACCTAACTCTAAAGTTCTTTTGAATAACAATCAAATAAAATATATAATTAATTAATTTCTCACCTTACAGTTCACTTCCATTGCATATAAAAACCCATTTACTCAGCTGAATGATAAAAAAAAACTTTTCTTGACTTGACAGTAGATAGATAAATGACAGTGTTAACATGACTGCATATGATAACCTTATAATTAATGTATGGTTCTTATCACAATTTTTAAAAGCAATAACAGTCGTTTGTAAAATCAAAACCTTGAGGAACGCTGATTAGTTAAGAACAAATGTTGGTAGATTTCAGTCAATAATATTATTTTTGTAAGGACACTTATAAAAATTTTGAAAAGACTCAATAAAAAACACCACTGACTTATGTACAAAAAAATGTACGCAACACTTAATACGAAAACGTAATTAATATAACGGTAAATATATTTTACAAGGCAAGATAAAGGTAGGTTACGTGAGTTACCTAATAAGTACCTCATACATGCCCCCTGACGAGCCTACTTACACTGGTAGGCTGCCTAAGTGGGGCCTCATGAGCTAAAGAGGTAACCAGCTTTTATTTCTGCTTGACAAGCGTTTGACTGATGAATATCATCCTAAGCTCTTGATTATTTTTGGTTTTTCGATGACTGATAACTTCTTAATCAAAAGGAATCAACATTTGTTAATAAAAACAAATTGCATACATATAATTCAAAATCTTTTAAAAAATAACATCAAAAAACATTGTAGAGAGTGACACCAAAATAATTTGACAGCACTGAAATTTCAAAAGCAAAATGTACGTTACGGTTAGTATTTAATTAAGAACAAGCGGAAAATCATAACATAGATTAAATGTTCAAAAGAAGCGGTAAATATAAGCTATAGAAATTGTCGTAGTGACAAAAAAGTGGTAAGAAATTTGAATGAGAATTCATACGGAAAATAAAAATTCTAATAAAAAATTATTGTTCATTAAGGTTGAAAGTACACCATTCTTTATTAGTCTCTGAAGAAATAGTAAGCTACACAACAATCCTTTTCAAATTTTATAAATTATGATTTTATTGATGCAGCATCTGAGAAAATTATTTTGCTTAAAACAAAAACCTTGAAAACAAAAACAAAATAAGAAGAAGTAAGCTTTTAACACTGAAGTAAATATAAAAATTTTTAATTGACATTATTTATATGTTTAGGAGCACGCAATGGCTCAGTCGGCTAAGTCGTGGATTGGCACGCGGGAGACCGTGGTTCGATTCCCGGCCAGTACGACTTTTTCGGGCAAAATAACCTCTGTGATTTCACACATGTGCTTTTTCACCACGCAATGCTCCTCGAGGAGGGTTTTAGGCGACCTTCTAGCAGCAAAAATTGCCTAATTTCCCCCTACCCCCCTCCTCCCAGTAATGGGAGGCCTCCCATCCCTCATCTCTTCTGATTCTCATCTAAGCTGATTTACTCTAGATTTTGATGACAGTATACTGAATAACATCAGTATTTGGAATTAATAAAGTAGCTAAAGCAGGTGTAAAATATAGAACACCTTTGTGTAATATTAATTACTATTAAATGCAGTACATGCAGGTATAAGACTATTGCACAACAACTTATACAATCGCTTTTGGGGGTGGCCTTGAATTGTAAGGTGGCTTTATTATCCATTGGGCAACAACGTTTTCTTGCAAGGAAACTACTGAAAATTCTTCTGGTATGAAGTATTTATCAGCATTATAGAAGCCATGAGTACTGATAATGAAATCCATCATGCGTTTGATGAGTGTTTTTGGAATTGTGACTATTAAAATTAAAAACTTTTTTTTTAAATGTTTTCGTTATTTGACAAGGCTCTTTTCTTGACTGTTTCTGTTACTACTCGTATCACATTGGTAACACTGAGTGAATAATAAGATACAAGCTTTATTTATAACTTACATCTATTAGAACTAGTGACATCTGCCCACCCACGGTGCTGCGCAAGATCGAGCAATCTTTTTCTTTATGAGTAAGTATCAGATGCAGCTTTTCTTCTCTCTATATACATGAGCCAATAATTCAGTTGGATAGCTCAGAAGCACAACTTTAATTTAAAAAATTGTTCTTAGATCTTATTCTTAAATTATAATTTACATATTGTAATGGTTCTTTCATATTGTTAAAAAATTTGTTAGTAAGAAAAAACTATTTTATACGACGAACTAAGCACATTTTTGGATTTCATTAAAAATATATTCAATCCCTTATTGCAGAAACATTTCTGATCGCTCATGAAGAGCTAATGTTAAAGGCGTGATATTTGCATGGCGAATGGTCATTGTTGAGATTTGTAAGAGCTGGGCATGCGTACTCCTACAATATTTACCACTCTAAAAGTGTAGAAAACATGAAAGACTTGCACTATTATTACATTTCATTGTATGGGTACAAATATACATACTTACTGAGATAGTTTTTCTTCAAGGTATCTTTTTTTTTAAGACCCTTGACGAAAACCGTTTCTATGTCAACCAGATCAGTTTTAAATGTATTAAGTGCTCTTTCATAGGAAATGTTTTCAACATTCCAGCTTATACCATGGAAATAGGTGAGTAACGAATGATTTTGCTTTTTGTCCGTATGTGACAAATTTTCCCACTCAACAGGTGGTTTAAGTACTGTTACAACTGCCATGGAATTTCTGCTTTTCCCAAGCTCAACATATGAAATTTCTTTAATAATAAATTTATTATTTGCAGTCTTAAAACCCTGGATATCTACAATATACTCCATCACAAAAAAAAAAAAAACATACCTTCTTTGGTCGAGGGTATACAAACAAATGAATACCACAGTAAAGCACATGATACTGAGTACCCAATAAATTATCCAAAACCTTTGATGTGAACTGAGCATAACTCTTTATCTCTGTGTGTCTAAAATAGATTTCTCACGATGTAAATTTTATTGATGTGAGTGTTATACTTTTAACACCTATGACTATATACACTTGGTCGTAGGATGCAGGTAGCAAGTTTGCCGGAGCTTCGGGAAATAGTGTAAATTTCAAGATTCTATAATATTTGAAGTGGTGATATATTAATAATATTTTTTTATTCAAATGCGATCTTTTTTATGAATTATTTACAATTCATTTATAGAATTACAATTTAAGTTATTCAATTTTTAGTATGCGACATACTTTTTTTTCTTTATTTTATTATTAACTTCTTCCTCTGGCCTTTATCTTTCTAATAAATACTTAACTTCAACTAGTTCTGGAGAAGATTTAACAGGCAACTTTGAAGAAATGCATATGCCTGTAACTTCTAGTAAAGAGGACAAACTGATTATTTGTGGCACCTGCATTGACTGGGGTGAAGATGTGCTTAAGTCGAGCGATACTCTTTGCAGTGAAATATGCCCAATTACTGTTTCGAGAGAGTAAAAACTCTCTAGGAATAAACAAGTTGAAGGAATTGGTGATTCTTGAACTACTTCGATGTTACTGACTGATAAACGTGAATCTTCATAATATATTCAACAAAAAGTTTTAAAAAATGTTTAAAAGAAAAAAAAAACAAAAGATAAGAAGAAGCGTTGAAAGAAGACTGGAGAAGATAATTAAAGTAATTTAACTCACTTTCAAATACCAAATTCGTTAAATTGCCAATGTTAGTTGTGGTTTCTGCTGGATGCAAAACAACCAACAGATAATCAAAAGCTGCTGTCTCCGTAACGCGTTCTGCTCGAAGAGCGTCAAAACTCTCCATGTTTAGAGAGAACGGTGATCTTCGAACTTCGATGAATTTTAATAATACGAATTATAATACTGATGGAAATAAATGAATTGAAATTAAAAGCGTTGAAAGGAAAAAAAAAAAAAAAAACAACTTACCGATAACTGCTAAGTTTTCATCATAAGCTGATAAAAGTATCGAATAATTTTTAAAAAATCGTTGCCTTTCAGTTGCCCCAGAAAGATTTCATGTCAAATATTAGCACTAGGTGGCATTTTGATAAAAAAATTTCAGAACTCTCAACTCTTTCGCAAACGAAAGAAAGAACGTGCAAAAATTTTAAAACAGTAAGTCCAGCTTAAAAAGAGAATTGAAAAGGCTTAAGAAAAAAAAAGAAAAGCTACGGAAAAGCTTCATTAATGGAGTTTAGTTTTAACTGCAAAAAAAAGAGCAAGCCGAAAGCACCCGATTAGAGAAAACTGCTTAAATGATTTTTGTAAGAAAAAACAACAAAGAAAAAGTAGTAGTAGTAGCAGCAGCAGCAGCAGCACTGGCAGTAGTAGTAGTAGCAGTAGTTGTAGTAGTTGTAGTAGTGATAGTAGTGATAGTATGAATCCTTAAAATTAAATGAAAGTAAATATAAATTTTCTAAATAGTAAAGAAAATTGAAAAAAAACAAACAAATTTTGACTCTTTAATTTTGTGATGTGTCTTATACAAACAACCGTGAGTTTTCTCCTCCCCCTTATCCCTACTATTTTTTGAAGTTTGTGTTATAAAATTAATTTGGAGCTGTTTAAACAGCTCATTTTCATGTAATCTGTAAGCAAATAAACTTGCAGTTTCGAGTTAGCTATGGCTACCACACAACATTTTAAGTATGTGGCCCACCACCTGTGGCAAACTATCAACAAACTACTAATAGATATGATGTTTCTCATATTCAAATTCAATTAGATCCAATCTTACGGTTCTTAAGGATAGTGATTTTTTTTTTTTTTTAATAAAAAATTAGGAATTTTTACGTAGGAATCGCAGAAGCAGCAAGAAGATTAACTAATAAGTTTGAAGTTTTTGTATCAGACAGTGATTGTGAAGTTGAAGCAGCCGTTACAGCATTCCAAAATAAACCCAACGTGTTTGTACCAGAAAATAATATCGAAAACGAGTCAACTGGAAAATTTGAAAATAACTTCGGGAAATACGTTGAAGCTGAAGGTATAGCTACAGTAATTGGGTCAACAACACTTGTAGTAGCTGAGAGCAACAAAACAGTAAGTTCCAAAGATGTTAATAGTGCTTTCGAAAGACGAATCATGACAGCATCTGTTGTTAACTTAAGACATTAAGATTTGAGAAATTTTTTTAAAGACGCAAAAAAGTAGCTTTTAACCGAATACAATAGCCTCTTAACAAACATGAACCACTATAAGTTAACACAGTATTGTTATTTAAATATGTTACAGTCAAAGATAACATTAAAAATATGGATATAAAAGTTTTCAATACTAAGTCACAATCCATTTATCAAACAACTTATTTACTCGACTGGTTTGATAAAAATGTGCAACAACCATCTGAGAAAAGTATGGATGACTTTGAAAATGCCGGTTCTGGCTGGTTTTTACGTTCAATATTTAATTTAGTCATCAACATTGAAAAATTAAATCCTATGCAAGGTAGCACGTTTACAGAACTTACCAGACTACATTAAAAAAAAAATTGCTTGTGTAAATATTGTTAACACTGACAATCAATGCTTTAAATAGGTTATTTTATCAGCAATGCATCTGGTAAATAAAAATGCAAATCATGTCTTAAATTATACAAGATACGAAAACGAGTTGAATTTTAGTGATATTGAGTTCCCTGTTGCCCCTAAAAAAATTTCCAAATTTGAAAAACAAAATAATATTTTAGTTGAATTATGTTTAAAAAAAAAAAAGTTAATACTTATTATGTCTGCCTAAGTCATTTATTAGGTAACAAAAAAGAAGATCGTGTTAAACTTTAAGTTGTGAAAAGTTTTTATATTGATGATGATGAGAAAGACGATGATAAAATCAATATGGAAGACGATTCAAATACCGAGTATTAATATCATTATGTTTGGATTAAAAATTTATCACGTTTAATACGCAAGCAGTTGTCTGAAGATTAGCATACCACCAACATATGTGACCGATGCCTTCACTACTTTTAGTCGAAAGATAAATTGAAAGCATGTGAAAGAGATTGCAAAAATATGAATAGTTGCAAAATTATTCTACCTAAAAAAAATAAAGAGTACACACTTGAACTTAAAAATGTTTAGTACAAGAACCAAGTACCTCTTGTTATCCATGCAGACTTTTAATGTTTATTAGAACCAGTAGAAAATAAACGTGCGTAACAACATAATGTAGCGCATAGTATTGGATGTTTTATAAAATGCAGTTATGATGATAGGAAATCCAAGTATAAAAGTTGTAGGCAAAATGATTAAAATAATGAAGATACCTGCTAAATGGTTTTTCTACATTCTCCACCTTCTTGCTTTAAAACTAGAAGAATTGCATAAAAATCCTACCAAGAAGATTGGTTTGACAACAGCAAAGGTCATGTATGATCAACCTTCTTTATGTCATACATGTAACCATATCTTCAGTTTAGTTGATAAAAAAGTAAGAGGTCACGACAATGAGAATGTGACAATCTGACTGAAAAGTGCGCATATTTTTTTTACTGTAATAATAATTATTACTTTCTAAACCAAACAAAAAATATTTTCCTATTGTAGGTCCCACGCATAGCAAGTGTAACATCAATCATCATGATTCACAAATAATACCTATGATGTTTTGTAACATAAACGGTTATGATTCTTATTTGTTGATAAAGAAACTTGCTATTAAAAGTTTTATCGTCTAAAAAAAAATTTTTACACCCTCATAAATTAAACAATTAAGTCAAATAAAAAGCCAAGTACGTTTAATCTGTTAAATTTAAGTTTAATTAAGGCTTTGGGGGCCACTTAGCGGTGACAGCCAATTTTAATTTTTGTTAATGTCAGTCTTACAAAGTTGTGGAATCAAGATCTAAACACGATCAAATTCTTTTTGCATAACATACTTTTAATGTAACACTTGTTTAACTATTCTTACTGTCTCATAACTTTTTACCAACTGAATCAAACGTAGTAATTTGTATTTTGGACTGGTGCATAGTGCAAACTGTACATCTAATACATAAATGTGATGTTTTGTAATAAGTTTAAGAAAATAGCAGTACTTTCTATGGATGTACTTTATGTGAGATTTACAAATAGTATCAATAGAAAGTAACAATTACTCAGTTTTATTATGTTAACGTACAATTACTGGATTTAGTTGTATTAATATTACAATCATAGTATGATACTACGCCAAAAAACTACTTGTCTCTTGACTTGAGTTTCACAACTCTGCAAATGTCATAAGGCTATTTATGAGAGTAAATATGATTTGTTCCCACTTTAGAATGGATTTCAAGTTTTAGAAGAATTTTAATTCAACACGTAAAACATGACTTATCTTTTAATTTAAAAAAAACATACTTTTTATTTAGTATACTTTACAAGTCATGTAAAATTGTAATAATTATTACTAAAAACTAATATTGTATTTTACTTAATATGCATAATTTGATAGAGTATTAACCGTATGATTACAGTCACTTTGACGTTCAATTTCTTTGTAGTTCTCATCTGTGTGTCATTTTATTAATCTTCATTTATCTTGTGCTAGTGTATTTTTTTAGACTTGTGTATTTTTACAATTGGATTTTTTTTTCTCAATTAAAGAAGAAAAATGTAAAAAAAATAATTAAAAGCACTTTAAAAATGTATTCGAACGTATACTGTTAGATAATATTGGAGTAAAAAATTAATAAATGACAAAAAAGATGCATAAGAATTCGTGCTGGAAAAACTTTTATAAAAAATTGTTAGCCATGAAAAAAAATACCTGCAGCCTAGAGCGAATACTTAGTGGATCATTTTCTATGCGAACTCCTATTGGATGAAAATCATCATAACTGGGTGGATACTATTCAGGGCAAGCCCTGTTTTTCTATTGGCTACAGCTCGATAGTTGTCATGGTGACACTTAGTCTTGTCAACCAACGAGCTTCAATCATAAATATCCTGAACCTACTCAGTACATACTCCAAGGTTGTTTTGAAGTCACTGAGATAACTACATTTTAGATACAGAATCCCACAAGATCTCACAGTGTACAGTACATAGTTTAACGTTAAAAAGCATACACTGCCTATCCTTCTTTTATTCCTTCACATCTTTATATTTTTTTTTTCTTTTGGTGATTTCTTTAAGCTGTATTAACGTCTTTTTAGGACACTTTTCCCTAATATTCAAAATAAAAAAGTCTATTTTTCTGATGATATTTTACTAAGTTCTAAATATGTGTGTAGTAAAAGGCTACAAAAAGATAGTAAGCGGACAATTTTTAATTTTAAAATATTAAGTTGGATAAAACGCTTACTTAAATTATTTGCACGTTGATAGTATACACATTTATAGCATTTAGTTCAGACTTTCTGTATGAGCAGCTGATAAAAAACATTTAAACTATGGATGGCATTTCATAAATATCATACGTTACAATTTTTTTAACGGCATCAACCTGGCTAACGACCTTCCCAATGGTGCTGGCCCAGTCGGCGGTGTTAGTAACTCCGTCGGCGGGGGCGCCGGATCAGACGAAAGTGGGACTGGTGGATCTGTTAGTGCAGGAGTAACATTATCTTCTCCACTCTCATCTGCTACCCTTAGTTTAGAACATCAACAGTTCAATATTTTTCCAGCTATTTTCAGCAGACAGCTAAATTTTTCAGCTGCAAATTGTAACCAAAATAAACTGATGGATGAGCTTCGACCCAATCTTGGACTGTTAGGTGTTAATTTAATGGAAAACGATGTTTTTCATCTAAATCACAGTCAAGACAAGCGAAAGTGCAATAGTAATAGCTCAAATGAGCAGGATTTTGGTATTTATGGTGTGCATCAAAACATGGACACTAGCTCACCATCACCTACAATAAATTCAAGTAGAAATAGTGTCAATACAGCACCTACAGTAAGTAAGTATCTTTTATGTTATCGTCTGTATTCTGTTTTTCAATTGCACGTTACTTTTCTAGTTTCATATTCTTATGAATCAACCAACCACACATTGGCCTCAAATAGCAGCTGTTAAACTAGTACCATAAACACAAAATACTAAACATTTTCTTACGGTTTCATGGAAATTTAAGGCATAAAGGTGATTTTAAAAAAGTAAGTGAAAGTAATCCATGAATTTTACTTTGAAGAACTGCAAGCTTTTTTGCTAGGCTTAACATGTCAAACCCTTTAACTTTTGAAGTGATAATTTTGTTAAATCAATCTGAAGATTTTCAAAAAGCATTTAATTGACTACTATGGCGGAAATATCATTTTTAGTTGTTCATAACGTACAAAAAAGCTGTAGTATGTACACGTATATTATTTTTCTTCATTTAACATCAAACTACTAAGTTATTCTGAAATTTTGTATAAATAGCTGATATTTTTCTAAGTTCTGCAGCCCTGAATTTCATCAAAAATTTTTTTTGCCGCATTTTCCTGATCAAAAATAATTATTAGAGTATTTAAGTAAAAGTCACTTCTGAATTGAAGCTCAATTTAATATTAACGTCTTTATTTAATGAGGACACATACTCACACGTACTCATACAAATAAACAATTGTACTTCACAGAAACTTATCACAAAGACTTATTAGCAATGCAAAATTATTTTTGTGCCAAAAATTACTAATATATAAAGAAGCCGTTTAGCATGGAAGGAACATTGGTGGGCCAGTAGCTACAAATAAAAAGTATGGTATTTATGATGCTCACTTCAAAAATATGCTGATAAAAAATTTTGTTTTCTTGTTGTATTAACACTGTTAGAATTTCTTCGTTCTACAGTGATCCAATGAGTCATTTTTTATTACGTCATTACTGAGACTTGTATTTTTAAAGTCATAAGACTTCTACATTAGAATATAAGACGACTCTGTATGAAATAAACAAAAGTTAAGATACAACGAAAAAGAAGATGAGCAAATCATCATTTGATAAGCTACTTAATTTCTTTTAATAAGTTCTTTACCTTATTACAATAAACAAGATACTTATAAGTAATAGGACACAATAGGATATTAATCAATCATTTTTTAAACACGAACATTCTCTAAGATACAGCTCTTGTAAGAAGTAAACATCTCTTACATTAATTTGCTGTGAATAACTTACGCCAATGGATTCTTAAAACATGCACTATCACATTAAGGAGGTTCAATCCCTCGCTATAGTCCATGCAACGCTCTTTATAGTTCTGTATGTTATTTGTCTTTCTCGCTTTCCTGTGACAACATAGCCTTTTGTAGTTTCTACCTCAGTTATTTATTATTTTTTCCCTCACTAGTATCCTCAAGATGTTCCATAAAATCAAATACGATCATTAGATATATTTTTATAATTGATCAAATTTTCGTCTTATGTTCATTGTTAATAAACGAGGTAAATGCAGTAGAAGTGCTTTAAAAGACGACAACCCGTAAACCTACATGTAAAAATGAGCTAGGAATAAATAATAATTATTCGGCTCCTAGAAACCCTCATACCTTTAAATTTTGACATTGTCATTGTTATGATTTTATTCATGAGTACAACAATTTTTACCCAATTTTCATTATTAACTCGTTTACCGATAAAATTACCTTGAGTAGTTATTTTGTTCATTGTGTTACCTATATAATTAAGATACATTTAAGATAACATTATGCATTTAAGATAACTGTGTGCATTAATATACAGCGATCCTATTCAAACTTAAAAAGGTTTTAAATAATTCAAAAGTGATTAAATAGCTGCAAGTGGTACGAAGTTAAAAGCATTAGGTTTTGCCAATGTTTAAGCTACTGTTACTTTCAAATAAATCCACGAGCTGGTGCAAATCCAAATATTGCTGGTCAATTATTTAATTCAAGCTCATTAGTCCATGGCCCAAGGGCTTTTTCAATCTTACGTTTTCTAGTAGAGAAAAAATTGGTTATTCCCCTACAGAATTTCTCCACAAATACAGGAAAAAAGATTTTGTCCACTTTAAGATTCGGCTTCATTCATTCAAATAACTATTTATAAAAAAATCTCAATATTTAATTAAGTTTTTTGGTTGTGTATCCGCTTCTATTGCTCTGAAGGAAACTTTTCGACTCTAAATCTTTTCGTTGTTAAGCTTTATATAATAAACGCATTTTTGCAAATCTGTTATTTACTTTTAATAACACGTGAATGGCAAAAAAGTTCGGAAAAAATTTTTTTTCACCAAAAAGTTTTTGATTAATCCATCATATTAATTTTGACATAACGGTGAAGAAATAGAGATGTTAAATCATACAGACTATAGCTGTTTGTAAAACTGCAAAAGAGTTAATAGTTTTTTGTTCATTAATTTTCTTAAGGGAAATTTCGGCGTGTTATTACAAACTTTACCTTAGGTTTATCTACATTTTGCTTCCGTAAAGACATTGTATTTAATACTAGTAATAATAGCCCACAACAAAAAAATTTGATTTTTGTGAATTTCAACGTTTTGCCCCAAAAAATTTTATTTTTTAAATATTTGAAGCAATTGAAAATGTCTCAGTCGTTATTAAGACTTTTTGTTTTAGATTTGAGTAAATTTTGTAAATTAGGCATGTTCAATACTATGTTTGTAACTTTATAATAATGTAGAACTAATCGAAGATAAACGCTAGCCGTAGTCCAAATTTATACAAAACTTTGACAGTGTGATGCAGAAATACATGAAGATAATACACAAATTTTTTCGCCATAAAAAATTCAATTATCCGTACGTTATTGCGAAAAACGCCAATTTCTTGTATCTCGACTTCAGAGTAAGCTGAAGCACTCCCTTTTCTTTTCTAAATTTCTTTTTTCATATGACAAATGCAAAAGCGTATGTTTGAAAAAAAAAATTCGCTAAACGGACTAAGTTATTTGAAATTTTTGGGATTGCAAAATATAATTTTTGGTGAAAAAACTTCCCAATTCACAAAAAATCAATTTGTTCTGTGTGTTATCATTACTTACCATAAATACAATGTTTTTACCGAAGCGAAATGTCAATAAACCATGAAGTTTGTCATAACACTTCAAAGTCTTGCTTTGAAAAATTAATTAGTTAAAACTAACAATTCTCATGCAATTTTATAAGTAGCTATGGGTTGTGCAACTGCACATCAATATTTTTTCAAGGTTGTGTTTTAAGTAACATGATTTTTTTTTTACATCGACTGAAGTTTTTTCAGAAAAAAAGTTTTTTTCCACTTTCTTGCCATTTACTTGTTATTAACAGTTAATAACGGATTGGAAAAAAACCCGTTTTATAGGAAATTTGATGACAAAGAGTTTTGCCGTCGAACAGTTTTTCTAGGGGCAATAAAAGCGGAAGTAGAAGCAGAAAATCAAATACAAAATTAGCGTTTGTTAATACATTGTTGAATAAATAAATAAAGCCGATTTTTTATTTAAACAAAAAAATTTTTTTTCATATTCCTTGAAAAATTCTGTAGGGAAATTACCAATTCTTTTTAACTGTGAAGAGTGATAAAGGTCCTGATTGGATCAAAAAGCTGAAGTTAAAGTTCTTGTATAGCTTGTTTTTCGTAAGCTTCCTATATTTTGAATGTTAAAAATCCTTTTAGTATATTGTTCTCAGTATGTGGGTAAATTATACTTTTTGATAACCACAATATATGGCTACATCCTTGTGAAGTTATTGACCTACAGTTTTATTGTATTCAATCTTCACTAGAACAACTTCAAAAAATCTTTAAGGAAGAATTCTAATTTTCTGTAAATTTTGTCTAATTTCTATGATGGTTTGTTATACTTGTAACTAAAATAAATGTTAGCCACAAATGAATTAAAAACAAATTTATTTCCATTGACATAAAAGTCTCAAAAGCGTACCATGATACCCAGAGTTAAAAGATACACTCCACTGAATCACGGTAAGATCTGCTAATTGACAAAATTAAAAGGTAAACATGTTTTATGAGGTAAATTGTTATTTCATTATAAAATTTTTGAAGCCTGTAAATATAAGATATGTATTATTTTACATTAATTATAAGCTGTGCAAAGTTGTAATTTTTGTTTGTTTTTATTTTGAAAAAGCAAAATATTTTTTGAATAATTGTAGTTTTGTATGATTGAGTACTCGGATCTGACTTTTTTCTTATTAAAGTTCTATTTTGCATCACTTAAAACAACTTGACACTGTCTTAATTTTAACGTATTTTATTTTAATTTTCATAAAATATCAATCAAACTCAATAAAATAGTGTTACCAATACAAAAAATGATAAAAACTTTTTTTGTTAATGTGGACATTTCATGGGCATTGTGGCATCCATCACTAAAATTATGGCTGACTTGCGTCTAAAATAATACTTTAAACCATGTCTTCTTCTTTTTTTCTTGAACCTTACACAAAAACTGTCATTGCTTTTTCATGAAACTCAGGAAGGATTTAGTAACGATAAGTGATATTTTTAAATATGAATAGTCATTGCAGAGCCAATTTTTAAGTTTCCCATGAAGCATGTGTAAACAAAATTTAACTTAAAATCTTAGTGAATAGTTTTCAATAGCCCCAAAACTTGAATGATCATCGTCTACCAATGTATAATTACAGTTTTTAAGTGTGTTTTCAACACAATGCTTGTGTTTATCGTAAATTATTTATTAATGGAACTAATACATAGATAATTTTTTTTTCGCTTGATTTCGACTTTATCAACTTATTTTTTTCTGATATGATTAATTACGACACTGGTTCATACTTCTACACTATCAGATATGCTAGAAGCAAGTCCTAGCTGCTTATCTTCAGACAAACAAAAACTTACTACAAGAAGAGTTGAAATATTTTACACTCGATATCATATTTGGAAAAGTAATATTTGCTCATAATTTATAGGTAACTGTTGGAAAAATATATTATAAACAGAGAATAATTGTTGTCAAACAAAAATAGACTTTCTGTGTTTTAACTCAATTTTCATAACATTGACTGAATATGTGTAGTCAGTAAATACTTATGTAGCATTAAAAAATTGATACAAAATTTTTTTACTGTATCTGAAGCTGGTAAAGATTCTAAAGCACAATTTATTTGTGGCTCAATCATAATTTGCAGTTAAAGTAAGTCTTTAAACCAAACAACTTTCTATGAAATTATCTAATAACCATTGCCAACATTAGTAACAGAAGATTAAGTTTTCAGTGATAGGACTTCATACACAGAACTAATAACAATGAATTACGACGTAGTCTATAACGTATTACACTTCAGGTTCCCCAAAAATCAGATGAAGTTATTGAATAACTTCCGAATACTTACTGTAAAAAGTACTCTTTGTGCTGAAGTAGATGATACCTGAACAGCTCTTCGAGTATATATATTTTTTTTTTTCAAGTCCAGCAAAAAGTTCAACCTTAAAATTTGCGTGTGAATAACCTTGAATCCAAAACAGTTGGCGAAGAATTTTTTAAAATGACATTTATTTTATTGACCATTGTGAAGAAGGTAATAGTAAAAATAAACACTATCTTGTAACACACTTGCTGAGTTAAAAACTTTTTATTAATAATTTTTACAAATTTTTCAAGTATTTTGGACGTGCCTATATTTGAAAAAGATACCAAATTAAATAGAAATTTTAATTTCTTTCATTACAGTTATAAGCCAAAACATAAAGAAGAATTGGAATTAGGTAATGTTTAAAAGCTGTTTGACTCCTAAGCAAATGAGCATTTTTTAAAAGATGGATTAATCAGAATTCTTATTTACTTCCAACACAAATGTAAAAAATAAAAAATGTGTTATGTTGTGGCATGACGTATTTCAAATGTATTCTATTGTATTTTCGTTCAATTAGACAGACCGGTACCTTATTAGGATATAACTTTCTTGAGGTAAGACCTAGCAGAGTTTTTTGGCGATTACAGGTAGTACTTGTAACAAAGACTTTTTAAAAAAAAAGTTAAAACTAAGAATAACAGCTGTTAACATGATTTTAAATGAGTAATATACATTTTACAAAGATTGAGCGTACCCTTTCCGAAGTATTTAAGATATTTCTATTTGCATATTTTAACATTAGAAACAATTAAAAAATGCTTGTTTTCATGAATAACTGAAAAACTTTTTTAAGACCCTTGAAAAAAAAAAAAGTATAATCAGTAAAATAATAATAAGATATATCAAACAAAATAATAACGTAGAATGCATGTTGTTTTAAAAAAAAAATTACTAAGCAGTAAGTATTTGTATGAAGTGATTAAATGATTATTTTTTATCCTTTCATCAAATTCGTCGCCCTTTTTTTGCTAGATTTTTGAATGATATAAAAGGATAAATACGTTATAAATATCAATGACTTAAAAAAAATAATAAGTATCTGCTGTACTATATAGGATATGACATAGTGGGGATACTCAAACACCTTAATACTAGGGGAGCTAGGGGGTAATTGTAACAACTTTTAGAAAAAAAAAAAAAAATACTTTATTACCTGTTTGCCATTTTAGTATAAAAGAAGCGTTAGTTAATAGCTAAACTACTTCTTTATTATATTTATTGATAAGAAAAAATATGAAAATTACTTAAAATGGTTGCACACCACACATTTAAAAAAAAAGTAGTAATTACAAGTTGCCGCAGCATAGGGTTAGTTTTAACAGCTATGAAACCGCCGGTAGTCAAAGTGAAAATGAAGTTAATTTTGATACGTAGTCCATCTTTAATTCAGTACTGACAGCTTGAACAAAAAAAATTTCCTCCAAGTTATTTAATCTTTCTCGGTACACGCAAAGTGTGCACTTGTTTGTCCATTCAATATTATATCCTAACTCTTTTTTCAATTTACTTGACTGCGAAAGTTTGTTTTGCTTATTAAGATTTAAAATTGTGCCTTGACTCCAAAAAAGTAGCTTAGTTTTAAGATGAGACACTTTAAACCTAAAATCTTTGACAGTATTTTTAAGGGTGTACAAAATTAATATGAAAACGAGAAATAAATGGTAAACTTTACGTAGTCACAAAATGATTCTAAGAATAGTTAAAAAAACTTTTTAGTTTTACAACCGATTAATTTTATCTAATTCTTATTTATCTACATAAACGTGATCTCACTGATCCAATCCCAAACTAATCCTGAGCCACTCTCGTAAACATCAAAAGCCATAATCCATATGCGATAAGAAAATACTGGGTTCAACGACTTGATTTTTTCGCAAATCGCTACTGGAAATTGGCCAATGTAACACCTACTCTTATGGACAGTGGTCATAAAATCGACTACATCTTCGGAAATCGTGGTTCATCTTCAGAATCATAATTTCACGGAATTCAATTAAACGTGGATAGTGCTTTGCTTAAACGAACGTAATATCTACGTAATTAATCCATTATAATTAAAAAATTTCCCCTCAAAACAATTGTTTGTATGCATACAACTAAAAAATTTGATAATCAGCATGATTTAAATGCTTAAAATATGGAATGAAAAAATATTAATCCCAGTTTATAATACAAGTAAAAAACGAAATTAGAAATTTTCGTACGGGTATATTTATGTGCAAATCTTGGAAAAGGTTCGTTAAAATAAAAGAAAACATTTTTATTGAGTCATAGCTATATACTAACAATATTTCTTTATTCTTATCCAGTAAATAAGTGAAATGGGCTTAATTAATGATGAAGCAAGAAAACCCAGCTTTTTTGTGCAGCTAGGTGGTCAGGTATTGGTTTAACAAATTTTCTTTCACCGAATCTTACAAAGGTTTTTTTTTAGTCTATAAAAGAATATTTTTGTACTTTTGGGCACATTGAGAACTAACAATTAATAGGATGATTACACCTAAACCACATAGCTTTCGATTAAGGAATTTTCAAACTTTCGAATGGTACATTTTTCTTATTTTCAAAGTTCCACGAGAATACTTGAAAAAGACGTTTTCAACACGGGTGGCAACATACACTGTCAGGTACAGTATCATCATTTGAACAAGAACGCAACAAAAATTGGGTGCAAATAACTTTTCCCGATCCATCAATAACTGCTTCAGCTCAGTCTACAGCAAAAAAATCAGTTGCAATTACTAATGTGCAATCTAATCGTAGCTTTAATCGTGCGCTAAACAAAAATCAGAACTTATTGTTTTCTTACCAGTTCCACATATATCTTGTGTCCGTCTGGTAGTTAAGGAATAAGAACTAATCCATCATTAATGGTTTGTACAACTCTAGATGTTTTGTAATTCCCACACAGCGTTTCAAATTGCAAAAATACCACTGCAACATGAAATAGTTGCAGAAGTATAAGCATTAAGAAGAAATGTTTCGGAATGAAATATTTAGGCGAGGTTCCATGATTAAGGAAAAAAGTGAAGAGAAATATTTTGAATACGTAAAGATAATATTAAAATGTTGGTTGTCATCGCATAACATATTGCTGCAAGACAGTGGTAATATTAATAAAAAATATGAAAGCTGCAACATTTTTACGATATTGAGGCTATATCAGAATCCTACTATTGTGATAAACTATTTTTAGCAAGATGGCATAATATTGAACTAACATACGTTGGTCACTGTTTTGTTTGTCATTTACTTTGAAGAGTTTTAGAAAGTAACGACGAAAATAATAATAAAGCGAATTAGTTGTGTAACTTGCAGTATGCGTATTTATCATGTCAGAAAATTATTTTTAAAAATAAGTACTTAAATCATCTATAATTTTTAAATCATTAGAAACAGAACTATTGAGACTTTTATTTCTATGTTGCACTAGTAAAAATGTAACATTGTTTTCTTTTATTTTTTGTGTTGTGATAATCACATTTTTACCATTTAGAAAGTTTGTCCTACACATCAAGCAGGAAATCAGTGCAAAAAATTTCAAGTACAATATGTGATCTCACATCATCTCTTATTAATAGTATTGTAGCCAAAGTTAACTAGAAAGTTGGATTCATTTACAAATATATTACAACGAAAACTATACATAATAAGACCTTAAATATTGTAATGTTGTCTTTTTATGTTATTGCTACAAAAAATATATATAGACTTCAAGATGATTTGATTCCAACATTTTTTGCAAGTCATAACTCTACAAACAACAATTGAAGGCCTTATCATACACAACGTTACAACAAACAGTTGCATTTAATGGAGGCTTAAACATTATTATGTTTCTGTCGATAATATTGTTCGAACAAAGATGAAAAAACCCCAATATGCTCTTTTATGGATAACTACTACTACAAATGTTTAAAGTATTACCAAAACTCATGTATGGAGTTGTCTATAAGAAGGATTGCTTAATTTTAATTAAGTTTTTTACGGTACTCTAAATAAATTAATGTATTACTACCTAAAGCTTATAAATATTACCTATTATTTTTTACGTTGCTAAAAGTATAAATTAGAGTTTAAATACCTGACTAGGTATATTGGTTTTATAAATACGCTCAAAATTATACTTTTTTCATTGAATTCAATCTTTGAATAAAAATTTTTAAATTAATGAATGAGTTGGGTGGTGATACAATCAAAGATTTTATATTCAATAATCAACAACGTTTCGGCCACTACAGTTAGCTTATGTCAAATGGCCCTCATAAAGTATAAAATCTAAAACATAAGAACTAAATGTAGGAAATAATTTAAGGACAGCATGTTATTTAAGAAATCTGCACTATAACTAACTCTTACAATCGTTACACGACAGTGACTATGAGCAGCACGCAAGATAGTGAAGCGGTGAATAGAATATTCAAACATAATCGCACAAATCTTATATGAAGGCTGCTCATATACATATGTGTATCGTAAACGTCTGTGCATGGTTATATGATAAACAATAACCTCTAGGGTTAGGATGCAAAACAACCAATAAATTCTGGACGTTTTCAATGATTTTGCTAATTAAATGTTTGTAACACACTCTTAAAATAATCTTATTTAGTATTTTGTTAATATTATTAGAAATATTATACATGCGTAACATTTCCGATAGTAATTGTTTGAATTCATTATTTCCTGTATTTAATATTTCTACTCTGTCAAAATTAAATACATCATGGTTTTTTTTTAATGTTCTCTGCTAGTTCTGATTTTACTCTTAAATATTTACAACTAGTTTTACTTTTAAATAAAATCATTCAGTTTTTTAAAAACAGTAGAACAAGTAAATTCTTACTACGAATAATTATCTGGGTTGACACTTCAGTATGAGTTGGATTATGTAATCGTTTTTTTATGCATTTATTGATGAAGTTAACTTAGTAACTGCTAGCTTATAATATTTTTTGTGATTTCTAGATTTTAACCTTATTAATAAGTACAAAAAAAATAATTTCACAATGTAAAGAGTATCAAAGTCTTAACGTAGGCAGTTATTTTGGATTTGTAGTGATAGTTTACTAACTGTTAGAAGAATAACGAGTAAGAACCATGTAAAAATTGCTTGTAAAAGTATTAATAAGTTCTTAAAGTTTGTCAGACTCAAAAAGAATCAAGTAAATAATAACGATGAATGTTGTATTGTACATTAAATAAATTGTCATAAGTGTCAGTCGTGTTACACGGGCCAATTATCTAGATATCTTAGATAAGAATTAACAAACAGAAAAGTGGATATGAATAGTCAATTGAAAAATAGTATCGTTAGATCACATTACAAAATGTATAATTTATTTAATTTGTTCAAAGTAACGATATAAGATTTTAGAAATAATGAATTCCAACAAACACTATAAGAAAAAATGTACATTTATGGATGCATGCATGCTAACTCTAATATTAATAACAGTGTACTAAGGAGAAAAAATTTACAGTTATACTATGAAACTTTAATTAAAAAATTTATTTTTCCAATCTCACAACTTTGTTACCAAAACAACAAAATCCTGGAGTTTAATCTCGCCATTTTTTATCGCCACAATGAATACAAATACATATTATTTTACCTATTTCAAAATCTGGAAGGTTTAAGTAATTTTTGTCAGGGTAGTAATAGAAAGCTCATCTCTCACGTAATGGATTCTTTATTTGTCAAATTTGACGCTGCTGTTTCAATCTCGATAAATTTTCTGCGTCAATTACTTGACGCCTAAAGTTGTATACATATGAAGCATTAAAATTTTTCTTTCTAATTCGCCCTCTTGCAACTATCCGCATGGTTAAAACTTTTGTGCGCTGTACAGGCTATTTTTTGTCAACTTTGTTGAATTGTAATATATTTGGTGGCAAGAGTATCGTCGGTAGCTGGTATAGCCAGCTGTACGAATCACAACCCTATACTTAATGCACTACCGGTAAAAAATTGTGGTATTTAGCAATTTTCTCTGGGGTATTTTAAACAGACCCTCTTACTTTTATTGCAGGTAGCTTCGATTTTACGACTACGCCACTTAGCGGATCCTACTGAACGAAGGTGTAAAGCTAGCGGATTTTTGCAAAACGTTGAGCTTATTTATTGGTATTGATATTAAATTTTCCAAGATAAACACTTTACTCAAACCATTTAAGAAGTGTCAAGAATCAGTATGCGAAATTTTAGCAAGATGAGTTGAGTAGTTTTCGTGGTTAGCGATTACAACGGTTTTTGCGACTTGGCTTTATAAATTAGTAAGATAAGATAAGATTAGGTATCATTAATTTGATAGCCTTATCCCGAATCATTTACAGCACTCGCTTGGCTACGCTTTCATCTATTATTTATGTTTTTCACAGTTCGAGAGCCCAATCTCAAGTAACATGAAGCTCTTACTTGTGTGCATTTCTATCAGTTCAATAAATAAACTTATTTTTTATATAATGATAACAATANAATTTACAGTTATACTATGAAACTTTAATTAAAAAATTTATTTAAAATAAAAAAAAATTTCTAGTTGTTGCACTTTTTAATTACTATGATTATGTACCTTTCATCATAATACGAGTAGACATATATACGACAACGTTAATATATAGGATATGTGCTAAAATATTTGAATATTGCCTTTACCGTTTCATCATCTTGCATACTAGGGGTAATCACTGCCATGTGACGATTATAAGGGTTAGCTATATGGCAGATTTTATAGATAATTATTTCTGTCCTTAAATTATTTAATAGATTCAGATTTTATGTTTCGGATTTCATACCCAAATGTAGATCTTATCATTTTATAACTGGACGGTAGGAAACGTTATTAAGTATTGAAAATAAAATCTTTGATAGTATTAGTACCCTTATCATTATTTGTTTAAATTAATAACTAGTTTTCGAGCTTTAAAGTATTAAAGCATAAGAACTGTTTTCATTATTATAATGAATCGTAAGACTAAATTTTATTCCCTTTTAAGAGTACTGAAAATTGGGTGAGTACTCCTAGTTATGTTTGTAGTAATGCACATTAAATTGCCATATAAGTAGCAATATAACAAAAAAAAGACTAAGTTGAGTCTCACTAGATAGTCACTTTGCATGAGATGTACTATCACATTAATATAAGTTGATGGGAAAAGTAAACTAGGTAGTAAGTTGGCCCTACCGTGGCTACCTAGCTGACCTAGCTAGGTCCTACTATGGAAAGTGTACGTAGTGAGATAATGTGGATTAAATATAGGTTATCTGGGACTTGCCTAGGCAACCTTGATTAACAGAACGGTTAAGATATGACAAAGTATGTCAGCAATAGTTATTGATTTTATAGGACCCAATTATTTTCATGATAATAAATAAATATGAGCCGTGTGCAAGATAAATAAAATTTCTTACTTTTTATATAAAAAAGGCAATTGAATCACTCGTACAAAGTAGCAAAAAAGAGCATGATCTTGTTAGTATTATGCATTAAAGTTATTTTCCTTTTTGTGCTTAATCTATTTGCTCTTCCTCTTTTCTTGTTCATTGAATACAGAAATATTGTAACATGAACACTTAAAATGAGAATGGGAAAAATAATTTTTTTTTTTCTTGACTCTTTGGCAGAAGCGATTTGATTATTGACTTAACCTTGGAAACATTTTTTTTTAAATATTAGTAAAATATATTTTATTACCAGCAGAGCCGAGGTCGTCGCTACTGCTCGGATTCAAAGCATTGATAAAATTGAAACTGATGTGACAAATTAGGCTGTGTCAGTTATCAATAGCAAATTTACATAATTTTTGTTACAAACACTCTGGATTGGCCAACATATTGTATAATAATTACTTACTTATTGCACATAGTTGATCATTTTGCGATAACTACAACGTAAAATTTAATTTAAGAAGGGTCTTTATCTTTATATCTTAAATTCTGAAGCTTGTAAATCAAGTATTTAACGCTATGGGTCCTTATTTGAAGGTTATTTTCACGGACGTGGTATGGTGTGGCCGGTCACTCCTGTGGCTGGCGATTTTTGGCCCAAGCTCAGTGTTTTCCAGCCAAGCGCCTCACCGCTTGGCAACAACTAGGTCACAAGACTCGCAAGGCTGAGTCAGCACAGTTACAGGTGTAAAGTTTGGATTATACCCTTCCCAAATTCCTTAGTAATTCGTGCCACAATGTACCATGTGCTAAGACGGTAAAGTTTGTATCTCAATAAGATAGCTCCTGCCAGAAAACTCCAATTTAAGTGAATCTTTTTCTTATTTATAGGTTTTAACTTGTCATTGGAAGAAAAATTGTCCCAAAGTTTTGCTTTAGCACTGGAGTGCAGTAACCCCCTCCCCCCCTGCAAGTGTCGCAAAATAAGAAAATTACGGCTTTTTCGCAACTTCCCTTACAATTTTTTGACAAAAAAACAATTAAAATACTCTCTCAGCTTAAAGGACAGTGTGACTATCATGTTTTTCCTATTCTTTGATTTCAAAGATGGTAGTTGCGATATTGCAGCCAGGATAGAAAGGAATGCGCATAATTTTGAGTATTTCTGTAAGACCGTAATTTTATCCTTTACTACCTATTTGTAATAATGATAAAGTGCGTGGTCGTGATACAACAAATATCAAAAGTTTTATTACACTATCCAGTGTTTAAAATGGCTATCGATATAAAATGGCGAAACTTGGATGTTTTTGAAATCCTTCCTACGTGGATATCAAATAAAAGAGCTTTAAAAGTGAAATACACTAGAACGTGTCTAATTATTTAAATCCTAAAATGGTGGTCTAAACAAAATGGTGAATCACTTATTTTACGATCCACAGGTTACTGCTATCAAAATATGTATTGCGCATGTAGGCATAGAAAGAAGTAAGATAGAAAACATCTAGCTAAGTCCTCGTTAAAACACTTATATAAGCACTTGTGTGATAGCTTAACTAGATCCCCTCTCTGACTAACGTATCTGCATACCTTACTTTTCTAATTGGCAAATTGTTACACCTGGCAAAATCTGTCATTCAGTGGAAAGAATTTTTAATTGCAATTTTTTTAGAAGGCTACATTCACAAGAGGCTACCAAATTTTAAGGTGCCTATTGCCGAGTTGAAATTTATGCCAACGGAGAAACAATTACGGGGAAACTCAATAACCATGGGGGAAATAATTAGTCAGCAGACCGGACATAACAGTGACAAAGCAACCTTAAAAGTACGGCACAGCAAGGTATGTGTAGGGCAAAAAGCTAAACAGGCGTCAGAACAGCGAATGGTGACAAATACCTGTAAAAGTGGAATATGCAATAGAGGACAAACAAGAAAGAATCTCACAACACACGCTTGTGAATACTAGAAGAAAATGGGCAGATAACGGTGAGCCTTTAAGCGTGAACTGCAACGACCTGTTCGGGGCTTACTTAAAAAAGCTTGAATACGAAAATAGTAGTTTAAGACGAATACATAACTTGGTATGAGATGGGTTTCCCAAACTCCGTACTACAATCATGATACTCAATACGGTGCAGATATGACAGACTACAGTCGAACCTAAAAAGTACCCATTATAAATAGCGATAACTCCTTGGCTCCGTTTAACTGGCCTTTAGATAAGCAGAAAAATAGGCAAACAAGCCTACTCCAATGCTTGGAACATAATTTTTACAATATTAGCGAACAGCTGGAGATGCACTCTAATCTGTAGTCAAACCAATGGAAGTATTAGCCAAAAATAACCCAGGAGTCTAATTTTAATGTGCTGAACCATGCAAACAGCGAAGCAAATAGAATACCACTGTTGAATAGAGATCCTATAAAATAATTACTATTGTAATAAATGGACAGAATGGCAAAATTGGCCATAGCTCCACAATATACAAAATATTGTATAGGTACGTTGGCTAATAGGTCAAGGGGTATATATATAGTAGCTCATCAATTTAGCACGCGTCTCTCTCTCTCTCTCTCTCTCTCTTTAACATGGTAGACGAGTTTTTGTTCGCACTATCACGGCTGTGCGGAATTAAGGGAGGCACCAATACACTGCTGGTGCAACTTAAACTGCTAACTCAGCAAAGCAACGAGACAGTTATTCATTTGCGCGATTGGACACAGTGATTGCTGAATAGGATAATGATGTCGCATGATGCTAACCCTTACTTATATTAAGTTCAAA
Organism: Copidosoma floridanum; assembly: GCF_000648655.2. Next base: position 105,329 of record NW_019382667.1, read on the forward strand.
AAATTGCATTGAAAGAAGCTGCCAATAGAGAAGCAGCAAAGCAATTTGTATTTGGTCTTAAAACGCCATATATCTGGAACGTTTTGAGCCTTAGAACTACAATTTTTAAAGAAGCCATTAAGGTGGCTCTAAACATAGATAACAATCTGAACTTACCCCACGTAATAAAGCGAATATATGGGGCTTTCACTATGAAAATTTTGTAAAAAGAGGTACAGGGATAGAAAAATAGCAATCAATGATGCACCAGTAGAGAGCGTGGACACAGAAATTGAATAAAGTGGGTTGGGTAAAGGTAATAAGTGGTGGTCCTGTTGTACAGGACACTACAAACACTAAAGAATACAGAAAACTGTATGAAGATGTGCAAAACTGGAAAAATAATGAACCCCAATAAACTACCCAACGAACCCTGCGAAGAATCTGCCAGATGAAAGAACGGAAATAGACCCGCGTATAATAACTCATGCTATGTTACAAAGGAAGGTAGACTAAGCTTTAATAGTGATAATAATTACTGTCACCAGGAAAAAAACATGGAGGTCGGTGGTAACAGATGCTCTAATAATAAGTATAATAACAATTACAATAATCAAAATCCTTATATTAGTCAACGGCCACAAAATATTTATTTTAAAAATAACTACAATACTCGGAAAATGATAAATATTATAATAGATATGACGATAAGAAGGATGATTATCATGACAGGCAAAATACTTAGTACTCTTATTACAATAACTGCAGGGGTTATAATATGAGAAACAATCATAACAAACAACATGTGGCAGCAAGCAACTTGAAAATGGCACATTCAAACTCGTTGGATGCTCGACACGATTCCCAATCGTCAAGAATAAACTAACCTCAAGTGATAAGCCGTGGGTGCTCAAAATCAAGGTGGGTGAGAAACAGCATGAAATATTAAAGACTTATTCTACGACGTGTGTAGACAAAGCTATTGCTAGCATCAAAGAGTCACTTGGAAATGAACTGAAGAATATAAAAAGTAATGAACTAGAGTTATCCGCAAAGATAAAAAAAAAAGCTTATGCAAAAGAGAAAGAAGATACACAGTTACTTGGCACCATAAAATTTATAATATCTCATGTAAGATATACGACATTGTCAGCAGTTTTAGAGAGCCCTTATGAAAATAAATCACTACATTTTACGCCGATATAGGCATGGAAATCGCGATAATAAAAGAAGATTGCTTAGATTTCCAAATAAAAGAATATGGCAGGAAAGAAGTAAATATAAAAAGTGTGACTCATGGAGCACGCCAAACTCTGGGGTTGGTAAGAATACCCTTTAAAAAGTTGATGTGTGCTCTGCACGCTGTCCTACGTATTTTTCGCATAGAAGTGGTGGGCATAGCAGGATGGAATATTTTTAAATTGTATGACGGCCAGATTAATGCCACAGAAAATATTGTTACATAAAATGGAATTAAAATCCTACTGGAAAAGCTAGAAAACTTTGAGATTGTCGCAAGGACAAGGCAAGTAATATTTGCACACGTTAAGCAAGCACACATAAAAATAGAAATGGGCTGGGTGCCTCTGCGAAAATTAAAAGAGGAAATTTTATTCATCAATTTTGTTGCATTAAATAATGATGGAAAGATGTATGCATAGAGTCTAAATACAATAGATAAAACAATAAATATATCGGTCCCATGCGGATGTCAGCATAATTCTACTTTTGTCCTCTTATTTACCCTTACATACATGTGATTGTCCGCATAAGTCACCTCTTTATAAACATATATGTATATACAGGAGACGCAGAAATCAATACCAAATTTAACAGACGGTTTTTTGAAAGTACTAATTGCTTAAGTATTTTAATATTCGCAATACCTTCTGAACGTCACATAATGTATGTTTCTGCAAAAAATGTGTAAAATATGTAAAACTTTATTTTTCAGATAAACTGATAATCAAACACCAACTTGATCCCATATGTCACAACATTTAGGAAGGCTTATCAGTAGAGACTCTCAATAAGAGTTTAAGTGGTAGTGGCAACATATAAACTTTTTTTGAGGATTTCTGTAACTAAGAAGAATACATTTATCTGCTACTCAATTGTGTACTGAAGTATTTAGCTTCTTGTGTGCACATACAATTTAAAAACAGATTTATATGACGTAGACAAATTCTTTAGCCTTACTATATTATTTCATCACAAGTTATTTTATACTAGTTTATAATTATATAATAGTTTCTAAATAATGGGTACAAAAAAAATCCATGATGTAAGAAAAAAAATCGTGAAAAGTGGGAGTAATTTGACAAAACAGAAGTAGTAAATGCTTTTGTAAATAACAAAACTAGAATATTAATAAATAGATAAACTGTTTTTTTCATTATTATACTTGACATTTCATAAGAATTTATGCCTCGTAAGCTTTGCTCCGTTTTTGTATCATATAGCTCAACTTCAGGCTAAAAAAAGCTGTGACTTTTAGTGAACAATTGGAAATGCTTTAGAAAAACTGTGTTAAAAGTCTAATTTTCTATTTTATTTTTTTTGTTTTTTTTCAGCAACTTGCCCTGAAATTTTATCTATATTTTTGTGGAGTCTTATTTTATTAGAGATTCTAACCTGACTACGATGGCCCAACTTTCTTATATTGGGAGACTCTCCCTTATTAAAACTGTGATTTGCTAGCACATGATACGTAGTATGTAAGTCTTTAAACTATAAAATTGACTAAAATTATGTAGACATACTGACACCTTCTATGAAGTCCTATAAGCAAAAGTATGTAAAAGATTCTATAAATAAAAAAAGTAGTGATGTGCAGATGTTTATTAATGAGATCCAAAGAAATAATAATACACAGTTACTTTTTTCTTTTGCAAAAAAAGTGACTGCCCGTGTAATAAGCTCAATAATGACTCGTGTGAATTCTTGTGAGATTCTTTCATTGTGAGATATTCGAGATCAAATGAGCGAGTTACTTGTTTCAGAAATAAAATAATATAATAGGAATGTAAAAGATTATTCAGTTAAAAATTTTAATGAAAAAATTGAATTTTCTGTTCCATTCAATCAAAGTTAAAAAACTTTGTTTTAAAGCTGTAAGGCTTTCATTAGATACATTAGTCGAAAAAATTCAATCGGAAAATATTAAAGAGTATGCTAACATAATTAGAAATTCAATACAAATGGTTAGTTTCAATCTCGATGAAGATTTTTATAAAAAGAGTTACTGAGAATTTCTTAGGACAATATTGAAATTCCTGATAAAATTTTCTTATTTTCAAGTGTTTTATATAATTTCACAAGAAATTATTCTCATTCGATTACGAATTCGTATCGTAAAAGCAAAGTGTGAAAATGTCTAAAATTAAAAAATTAAAAATAGAGCCGTTATTTTACATGATATTTCATATTTCACCAAATGGAACTATGAAAACTTCTTTTCATCCAAGGAATGGCTTAGCTATATATACATTCAACATGTAGGAGTAGGACTTTGATTAAAAGTTTGAATTATTTGGGACTGAGCATTTCTTACAACAAAATTTGAAAGTGCAAAACTGGCTTATCACTGTATACTCTGAACTCATGCTCTTCTACAACACCTCTTCCAAACAAAATGACGAATCAGAGCTTGCGTCTGGAGCTATGCATAATTTTGACCACAGTGAAAACACACAGTCTGATTTGAACAGTGCTTATGACACTGTTATAGTATTTTTTCCAGAAAACTCTCAAAAATACTCACAGAAGCCTTTAGTTTTTTCTACAACGATTACTAAATCCAAAAGACTTCTTCACAAAAATTTGGCTTGCCAAACTTTCAAGCATTTTATCAAGCCTGCTGATGAAATTCCAACTATTTCTGAAATACTAGTTGATGTATTTAAAAATCTTATTGCATACAAATTAGTAACTAGTATAGATTTTGCATAGTTCTTAAGCCGTATGAATATATCAAGCTTTTAGTTCTGTATCAGGTACTCCTGATAATATAGACGTTCAAACGGTACTAAATTAATCAGCTTTTAATTTAATTGTAAGTGATCAAGGTTACTAATACAAAAAGTCCGATTTTTATCTATACTTCCGTATCCTGTAACAGAGTATTCTACGGTATACACAGCAATGAATAATTTTGATAAAATTCTAAATCAGTTAGATCATAAGTATTTTCCTGTATTATGTAATAAAGGTGTTTATCACCATTCATCACATAGCTTGATATATTCAGCTACTCTACCCACAAGAGTTTAAAAATCTTACCCTAATGCTTAAAAGTTTTTACATGACAAAAAATTTATTATCTTGTATAGGTCAAATATTTAAGAAAGAGTGAAGCAGCTTATATTTTTATAGAAATCGAAATATTTGGAGTTAATGTAGTAAAACAAGTATTGAACGGCTCACATTATGCAATATCTGTAAAAAGATCATTCTTACTATAGGGCATAGAACCCTACAACTATTACGATTAGAAATTTTTTTAAGTCAATGTAATTTGAATGCCTACGATAATCAGCTAACTACTACAAGTGCTTTACAGGGAGCTTTTTCCGAAGAGTCTCTTAAGGAGTCTTAAGTACTTTTTAAATCATTTAAGGAAAAATCAAAATAAATCTCAAATATCGAAGTTTTCATGGGAAAATGATGTAAGGAGTGACGTACGTTTCAATTTTTTAACTATGTGTTGATACTAGTTCAATTGTTGCAAGATATGATTCGAGCACATCGTTCTAAAGATTGGCTTTTCCGTGTTAACACAGTACAAAAATTACTTTCAATTTTTAGTATTTTTGACCTTACTCATAACACTTGTTGGTGCTCTCTTTACCTTCAAGATATTTAAAAATTACCAGAGACTAAGTCAAAATTATATAAAAAATCAAGTAGACTGTTTACAGTTCATAGATCATCAGTTCCTTTCATGTTCTGTTGGAGGTGACCAAGGTCTGGAGCAAACAAGCAATATATCTTAAAAAGGTCCTGCAGAATTAAAGGCTGTACACAAAAGAAAAAATGCATTTCAATTTTAACCACCTTGAACTTTTATTGGTATGTAACTATTATGGATAAGTAAAGAACGTTTTTTGCGAAAATCAAGAGTTACAGCTTCATCATGATTTTTATACAATGAGAACTAAATGCTTAGAACATGGAGTTCATAAGATTATAGATTTTATAGTTTCCCATGACAATCCTTTTAAAAACAGTAGTGAATTGCTAAGAAATGTTTTTACTCATGAATTGATAACTTTTGAGAGTAGCGAAGCTTTTGTAAATATTTTTTTCACAAGTTGCGATTTTTATTTCTAGGTTTTAGAAAAAAATTCCATAAAAAGTCGAAAAGCTTATCTGATACAACTTTTAAAATTAATTTTACAAATGTTAAAATTATTTTAAAAAGGTCAGAACTCGAACAAAAGTCTTTCAATGATCCAATAAAATAAAATAGCTCAGAAAATAATAGAATTAGCAAAAGAGAGAAATTTTAGTTTACGTCAACCATTTTTTTTTTTTTAGAATCACAAAATAGTTATTTGTACAAGTACAAGTACATTGTACATTGTACAAGTTTTACCTTAGTTGTAGATATGATGCTTGTATGCCAAACATTACAATGAAAAAATATAAAAATGTTTAAAGATATTTTAGTTAATTTTTTCAGTTCTCTCTCTTCACAATCAAAAAAGAAAATCTATCGTATTGACTTCAATTTTGACCCATTTTTTCGAAATTCTGTATGATTTGGAGAGAGATAACAAAGATATAAAAATAAAACGATAGAAGTGCATGATAATTGAAAAAATGAACCAATGCCCAAAATAAGCAAATTCATTTTGGGGATCCAACAAAAACAAAAAATCATTACAAGACGTAATAATATTATTACTAATCTGGTATTACGCATTCGAAAACAGTACGAAATAATAACCATGAATTAAAATACTATGTAGTAAAACAAATAAGAAATCTTGTGAAATTAATATTCCATACAACTTTCATAAAAAACAATGTTATTTTATTATCTTGCTGTTGGACAAAGTTTGGCTGATGTACGGCCACTTGTAGTATAAGGTGATCACCTACCAGCCACCTTACGGCCAAGTGATGTATACGATTTTTCGTCATCCCGTATAGAAAAATTTCGTTCAATTTCAATTTTAATAGTTTAATATAGGTTGGCGGAGGAAAAAGTAAATTGTTTGGTGAACCATACGTTCCTTAAGTATTGGTCATAATAGAGTGCGTACAAACTTGTTAAATATTATTTATATCATTCAATCTTGCCTTCAGTTTAAACCCGAAGATTGTGGACTACAGTCTCATACTCCTTCACAGGCTGCGGAACAGCAGATAGTCCAACTATTTGTTAGTTTGCATACTAGGGAAAGTAAAAACAAAAAAATAAAGAGAGAGTGTTCGGCTTTGTAAAATATAAATGTCCAAACACCTTTCCTTCCTTTTTTATTTAATTTTACTGCTTCTTTTGATATTTTCGATTTTATTGAATTTTGACTAATAAAATATTCTGCAAAATTTGGTATGCTTCTTTTTTCTTATTTATTTAGTGTCACAATAAATTACAATAATAAAAATAAATTTTTCAAACAATATAATAATGAACTTATCGGACAATAAAACTATGAACTTATCGAGCAACTATATAAGAAGTCAGATTAAAATATTGAACTAATAGTTAGGAACCACGCTCGATAAGCGGTAGAAAGCTATAAACTAAAACGCTGCGCAAAGAAATGTACCTTGTCCAAAGTTTGAGTTAAATTTCTTTGTCTTACTTGCTATGGGGCTGGTACTTGCTGACTTCATGTATTTAGGCTCCATGGCTCACTTCAGTTGTCACTTAACGCTTTCGAGTGCCTCGAAGTACACAGTCAGCTTTGTAAGGTAATGACTTTCGTTAAGTACGACTCTTCTGAAAATCTAAAAACTTTATGATGAAGGAAATATATATATATATATAATA
>NW_019382667.1:112641-125831 GCF_000648655.2 Copidosoma floridanum
GTTTTTTTTTTTTTTTTTAATGACAACATTGTAATACACTAAAATGGTTTATTTATTATACTATTCTACAGAAATATTACCGTTACTGAGAAGTGAGCAATTTAGAAGGATAATATGATTTCTTATGATTAGTTGTGGATTGTGTTTTTTTTTATCCTTCGGCTTTGATTTTTTTGTTGCTTATTACTAATCCGTTGAGGGTGTCAAGATCTGCCAAAACACCTGTCTTAAGGCATAGCTTGTAGTGCCAAATGTATTTAACTAGATTGATATTTTTCTGGTATGACGGACAAGTTTTTTTTAACTTCATTTTTGCTTCGCACAAAAGATTGTGCACTTCTAAATCGCTTTTTTAAATTGAATTTCCACACAGCGAATGTGAATTTTCTGACAGTTTTTGTGGAAATATCTCGCCCCATACACTTCAAGTTCTTCAAAGGCTTTTTTTGTTGATTCTTCGTTACAGTATGTAGCAGAGCTTAGGTACAGTTGTATTCCGTGATCGCGCACGATATTAAATGAATGATAGTTTAAATGGCTTAGGGGGCCAAAAGTCATTAGAAACTGGATGTACTTATCAAGTTTTGGAATGGCCGGCACTTTAAATACCACTTTCCACCTTAGATGGTCATGATCTTAGGAGAATTATTTTCACTGGTTGTGTTTTCTGTTTTCGCCTTCTTAGTGCTTACACTTTTTAGCTGCTGAGTTATACAATACATTACTATTCGGTGCATGTCTTTCGCCCATTTGGCTCATCCATATGTTATGTGAACGGGAATAACAGCTTCCCGTGTTTGTCTCTTGGTTGAAAGATGAATATCCACTATTGGATACATGTGTTGAAAAATTCGATGATATAGTTTGTGTTGGGAGGTTTTTTAATAAGGACGCTTATTTTAGTCTCAGTACGATTTACTCTTACAGATCGTAGTATTGGAACAGGTCTTTTTTCACGATCTTTTGCAGCGGTTTTTGCTCTAGTGGTTAATTTTATATTATTTTTCTGTACTTGGACGTTTTGTGTTGGTAAATGGCTTGTCCTGTCTACTTCGATGATTGCTAACTCATTTAGGGTCGCTGATATATATATGTACATAAACATTCAGCCTCATACCTGGTGTATGGAGCGGTAAGTGGTTGTTCTTTTAAGGATAACATAGGACTGAATTTATTTAAAGACATTTTCATTTGGTGTTTATTAATCGGATCTTCAGTCATTATACTTAACCAACGTCCATGTATTAATATATTGTGGACCTTTATTTGCTTCTTATTTGTCGAGGGTGCATTTGCCGTTGGTGCTTCTTGTTCGGGTATTTTATACGGCAAATGCGACAATGAGTGAAATAGCTCCTGCAGTGTTGAGACTGCCTTTAAACTATTTGCCGTGGTATCTGCCTCCGTCAGTGAACGAAACACCACGTTATAACTTGAGTAGCCCATAGCACAGGGTTCTTGGTCTATGGTCTGTACTGTTCCAAATTTCTTTAATATTTCTTTTACCATTGGCTGACTATAATTTCCTTGCAATAATATCCTCAGTCGAGATCCATCGGCCATTGCTTCGATTATTTCACGGCTTCGTTTATCCGTTGTGTATGCAATTCTGTAAGCGTAAATATGATGGGTGTTACGATGGTTATTGATTTACATGTGTATGTATACTGTTGTTGTGTATTTAGTGCTGTTATTAATTGTAATGATTCATTGGTTCAATGTTAAATATAAGTATGAAAATAAAATTAGGTTTATGAAACTATTGGATCATGGGTAGGGAACACATGGATAGATACATTCATTACTTATCATATTATGCCGAAATATTTGCAGATTCACAATCCAATAAAACAAATAATTCAAATATATGCTAAAACTTTATATTAAAAAAAAAAAAAATCTTACACTAGAGTAACAGGCAACTGTGATAAAATACAACGTGCGTTTAAATCTCAAAGCCTCGAAGTTTCTTTTTTTTTTTTTTTAATTTTTTTTTCTGATGTCTGTGTCCACCAATACAGTTTTAATACGTGGTAGTAATAATTATCTACATGTAAATTCGTTTATTGGTTTTATAAAGCTTAAAGTTAGAATCTTAGAACTAAGTAATGTATTTCTTGACGTATAAAGTATATAGTTAAATGGTGGGGTTCAGTTATTGGATTAATTATCTGCTACTTTTGATTTTTTCTCGTAAATCAATGATTTTGGCAAAGCTTAACTTTGTTTCTGACGCTTGTGTACATCGTTGTCTTTTGCATGTAATGATATGACATGTCTTTAATATCTCATTAACTTGACTTGTTGTTGACATAAAGAGTGAGTCAGCTTCTTATTTAATTTGTGTTTTGCACTCCTTTTACTTGGTTCAGCGTATTTCGTGTGGTACTTGGGTTCATCATTCGGCAATGCTAAAATACCGCTGTCAGGATCCATGTATTTCACGTATCCTTGGGATAATCTTTCTCGCCAATTTCGAATGGCATAACAATATTCTAGGATACTAAATTAAGAGAAATGATTGAAGAAATCTTTTTCCCTTTTTATTTCTTCTATATACCATGGCAGAAGACTCTAAGTCTTTTTAGATTAATGTTTTAAAAAACCTTCTCTGCTTGACAAATAGTGAATCTTATCTTAGAAGGAGAAAGTGTCTGAATTTCTTTTTCCATATTTCTTATTTTATCAGTTCTTCTAGTAAATAAATCACTATTGTATCTGAACAACAACAATTTTTGCAACAACAATTTTTATCGGAATCTATTTGTACAAAACACTCTTTACTTTCCAAATTTTCTTTCAATTTTTTAATTGACCGATATAGATGCAGGATTTTATATTTGTGATCTAGTAATGATTGGAGTTCATTTTTGAAGAGGGTATCGATATCTCTTATTTTATTACATAATATTTTTTTTTTCGTTCTAGTTACTGTAATAGGTATTCCAGTCTTTTCGCTAATTTTATTTTCTTTTTTATTAATCCATTTCTGAAATTCAATTTCTTTATCTCTATCAATACCCTAAATACTCAATACAATCTCATTTTTTTTCGCGATACTTACAAGTTCTTGAATAACATTCCTCTGTTCAACGTTCGCATAAAATTTTTTAAATTATTTTTGCAGATGTATTTTTATTAATTAAATTGTTTTTATACAGCCCTGTCACTATTAAGGAGAAATTTTCATGTTTGAAACAAGCAGATGTATCCGAGCTGTTATTTTCAGAGCTATGCGGTAAGAAAGTTTATACGTAGTAAAAGTTTTATAGCATATTTTTACTGATTCTTCTCAACAACATTTGTTGTATAAATCTATCAATGAATAATTTAAATAATGTATTTAAAACTTTTCATTTTGAAAGTTTTTACCAACTTTTTTACCAGGATCTATTTTAATACTTTCTGTAAAAAATCTTCTTACTTCGACTGCAACTGAATTTTGAACTCTTTTAGTGTAATGAATATCTAAAGGTTAATATGAACTACGTAACGCTTTACATATTTTATATTTTTTAATAATTTGCCCACTCAACTTGCTTTATAATCCACTTGTAAGCGTTTTTCGTAGTTGTAGCATAATTGTAGACGTATCTACCATTTAAAAATTTAGTTACTACAGCACTGGGTGACGATAAATCATTTTTTTGTTAGCACTCCTGACCTCTAATCGTTGTATTTTTTGAGTTAAAGCAAGAAATTTTTGACGACACAATTCATTTTTCGTGCGTAAAGCATGGTTGTCTTTGTAACATTTATTTTTTTTCATTTTGGTTCAACTACTTGGTTTTAAAGTATTTTGACTTATATCTTTAATTTTATTATCAGCACTTACCTTGTTATTCAAGGCATTTAATATTCTTTTCGTAATCTACAGCGCCTTTCACATTCTTTGTTCTGCTTACGTCGGAATCGTTCTTCTCTTTCCCATAAATCCTTGATACTTCTTAATTTTCTGTCTTCTTTAAGCTTGTTGTATCGAACTTTTTCCAAATTAAGATAATTTTGATGTTTTTCAGAATTTTCTTCAAGCTTATCACGTCACTTTTTCACTTTTTCTTTATTTTTGGCTAATTTTATATCATTTTCTGTGACACTTTTTTTTTTAGTCTACCAGTTAAATGTTCCACTTTTTTCACTTTTGATTTTCTTTCTTCTTTATTAACTTCGAAATTATTTAATTTTACGGAACTTCGTATACTTTTTCTTAAAACCGGGGCCATTCTTAATCCTTGAATCTGTTACCTACGAGAAAAAATATATATTTTCAAATAATTAACAGTAACGTTAAAATTCATTTTATAAGGTCACAGTAATGACAGTTATGGTAATGACAAATCGTCTTAAAAAATTGATTTCTAAACCAAATAATTATTTTAAAATGTTTTACGTGCACTTATAACTTGTATTTACCGTCTAATTCAAGTTCTCACCACTTAAATTATGTACGTGCACCTTGACAACAAGAGACAGCTTGTTACGGTAATGATCGAATTAATTATTTTTTAGTGCAGTTGGAAAAATAATGAAATCGATCGATCATCACCGTAACAAGCTGTATCTTGTTGTCAAGGTGCACGTACATAATTTAAGTGGTGAGAACTCGAATTAGACGGTAAATACAAGTTATAAGTGCGCGGAAAACATTTTAAAATAATGATTTAGTTAAGAAACTCATTTTTTAAGACGATTTGTCATTACCGTAGCTGTCATTACCGTGACCTTATAAAATGAATTTTAACGTTACTGTTAAGTATTTAAAGATATACATTTTTTCTCGTAAGCTATAAATTCAAGGATTAAGAATGGCCCCGGTTTTGAGAAAATGTATACGAAGTTTTTTTAAATTTTCAACCGCCTTGCAGGCTTGTGAGCATAGTCCACGCAAATAATAGTAGATGGCATCAGTAGCGATCCTACTGAAGTCGAAAAAGCGATTGTGCTGATAGAATTTAGCGCGGGAAGTTTAAAATCATCAAAATAGAGAGACCCAATTTGAGAGCCAATATGTACTACAGAAAATTTTTTAAGAATTTTTTTTCCCATACAGTTGAGTAGGTGAATGATTTAACTTTAAAATATCTTGGTATAGAAAATTAAAAGAATCGAAATTTTCTCAATTAAGGTAGAAAATGTAAAATTTTTGTAGGAGACAGGTTACTGTAATGACATTTTAACACCACATTCTTTGTTCAAGTTTAAAAATCATATCTGATACGGGATTTTTCGTATGAATATAAAAAAAACACAATTATTCTGAATAAAATTTTCGTGTATAGACATTATTTTAACAATTTAACCGTTTGTAAAGAGCAAGGAGATAAAAAGTTCAAGTTTTTTTACAATGACCCATATATATATATGTAACGCTTTACATATTTTATATTTTTTAATAATTTGCCCACTCAACTTGCTTTATAATCCACTTGTAAGCGTTTTTCGTAGTTGTAGCATAATTGTAGACGTATCTACCATTTAAAAATTTAGTTACTACAGCACTGGGTGACGATAAATCATTTTTTTGTTAGCACTCCTGACCTCTAATCGTTGTATTTTTTGAGTTAAAGCAAGAAATTTTTGACGACACAATTCATTTTTCGTGCGTAAAGCATGGTTGTCTTTGTAACATTTATTTTTTTTCATTTTGGTTCAACTACTTGGTTTTAAAGTATTTTGACTTATATCTTTAATTTTATTATCAGCACTTACCTTGTTATTCAAGGCATTTAATATTCTTTTCGTAATCTACAGCGCCTTTCACATTCTTTGTTCTGCTTACGTCGGAATCGTTCTTCTCTTTCCCATAAATCCTTGATACTTCTTAATTTTCTGTCTTCTTTAAGCTTGTTGTATCGAACTTTTTCCAAATTAAGATAATTTTGATGTTTTTCAGAATTTTCTTCAAGCTTATCACGTCACTTTTTCACTTTTTCTTTNACAACGCTAATAATTTTTCAATGAATTAATTGATTTTTTTAAAGTAGGAATTAAATAATTATTTCAACATATATAAATTAGAAATATTATTCCGAGACTTAAATATTTTGTTATAAGGTATGCCTGGTAAGTACTGGAAAATCATGTTTCTTTTTATATAACTTTGTAATAATAGTTGTAATGACACAACTACTGTATTTTATTTTTAAAGATGTATGTGCAATTCGAACCTTTTGACTTAAATAAAAACTTAAATAATGTTACGCTATTACTTTTCTATTGAGGCCCTGTATGTTAAAATATGTATAGAAGATAAATGCATGTCTATACATGTAATATTCCGGTATGATATGATTTATTTAGTATTCGTGAATTTTTGGGTGCCCTATTTACATGTGCGCCCAAGTTACGTAGTTAAACTCTAATAAATAAGTGTCAATCTATACCAGAGCAGCTTAATCGAAATTCCAGTGGCCTGCACAGAAAATAAGCGTTAATCTAGAGCAAGGATTCACGTGTGCACTTGCACCGCTTTTTTCTCTGCTGTGCACATTTGCTTAGCCCCCCTACCACACACGCTGCTTTTGCCAGCAGCACTGTACCACCTTTATCTGTGACCGAATCTTTTTATGTACTTCCAGCTTTACATCATCTTACTGGTGCTGATAATACCAGCAAAGTTAGTATCAAATATGTGCTTTTGCAGTCTCACCCTGAAATGTTTCTTACAACTTTTCCTCAAGGTTTTGTATCATTTACATATTTAAATAATGCGATAAAATTTAAAAACTAGATTGTATTTAAAAACGATGACATTATTTTTTTTGTAGGTGTATCTGATTTGAAAATTAATTTATCAGTCTACAAAACTGAACAATATCTTTTACACGTTACTAAAAAGAATAATGTATTTACAACGTTTGACGATTTCAGTTGTTGGATACGTACCACTTTGCTGATATAGTTTATGTTCATGAACTCTCATCAACTAGTCAATCAATAAGACTGCAAATTTTGATAGCTTGAATGTAACATACTTTTAAATTAATTTGTTGCAATCTGATGTTAGAAAATAAGATCCTTTTAAGGTGGTTTGCCAGCGCACGCTCTGTATAACGTCTGCTACACGTAATAGCCTCAGCTGTATACCTACATATGGCGTCCATTTTCACATTAAAACCATAAACAGTCATCTTCTTCGTTAAATATCTGAATTAAATCTACGATAATACCCCATTTATTGGTTATGAGAAAAATGTATACGTACTGTAAGTACGATTTTGCTACAGCTTTTTCACCACATTTGACATGCTAAGGGAGTATAATTTTGAGAGTAAGTACTTTGAGACTTCAATAACAATCTCTCAAAATTTCATCGAGTTCGTGAGATTTTTTAGTTTACTGGAGAACCACCTTAAATTTGGTTACGTTTTTGAAGAAAATAATATTGTACCAGACTAAATAAATTTACTATCTTCATCTCTTGAAGAATTATCACTGTAATATAATGGTAAAAAAAGCTCTACAAAACGATAACCCTTGTAGATGATACGAAGCTGCTTGTACTTCATTTTGTGTATATAAATCAGTAAATACTTGTAAGAATATATTTGAAGTTTTAACCAAGGCAATTTTCTTCAACTCATAGGTATTTAAAGCTTTGAATTTTGGAATATTATGGCCTGGACAAAGAAAAATTTAATTTAGAAGTTTCTGGTTGAAATAACATGGAAAACTTTGACTTAAGCTTTTGTTTGTCCGGGTCCTTATCTGAGTAACATACCTACGACATAAATGAACTTATATTGATTTTTTCACTTTGCAGCCTAAATATTCACTTTACACATTAAAAAACTATTTAAGAAAATATTTTAATAATGGAAACTTATTGTTTCAAAGTTGAAAATTATAAATTTTTCCACGAATTATAAAAAATCACGATATTGGGCCGAAAATAGGCCCTTGCTGAAAACAGGACCAGAATCGTCTTAAGTATCATCGAAATTTAGTATTAGTGACTATTCGTTGAGCGCTCTTAAATAAAAATTGTTTTAACCAAAGAAAATCTTTTTAACATTAAAATTTCTATTGTACTTAGAATCACTTGAAATGTCGATAATATTTGTAGTTAAATATTGATATAGGTAATATTAATTATAAATTATGTGTACAACGCAGGTATTCATGATTTTTATTTTTCTACTGAACATGTTTTGAGTAATTATGATTTTTTTTAACACTTATTTCAATACTTTTTTATATTATTATCAAATGTTTTTGAAACAAATACGTAGTTTTACAGTATTTTTTGTCAGATGAAAAAAAAGATGGGAATTCATCTAATTACGTCACTGTTGTCAATCTTTGGTGTAAAAAATAAGTTTCTTACACTTTAATTATAGCTTACGTTTGCAACACAAAAATGAAGATTATAAGTTTTTTCAAGTATTTGGTTTCAAGTTGTATCTTAAAACTATTGTGTACTTAATAAAAGTCATTTATCGATCGAAATATATAAGTATATGAAAAACAGTAGTAAAAAATGTTTCAAATAATCTTTAAAACAAGTTATCTCTCATAAAAAACACGAAAGACCAACCTTAAATTTTTATAATAGTCTACTAATTTGTTTGATCTTCAAAAATTTCGCTGCATTACCGAATTCGTTTTCATGAATATCAAAATGTTAACTAAAAAACTAACTTGCAAACTAATATTTCAAAACTTCTTAAAAATCTTCTACAAATCTGATAGGAAAAAGGTTTTTACTATTAGGCTGTTCAAATCATTCTTTTTTTTTAGTAGAGGAATTTATGCAGTATAAGCTTGCTTTATCTGGTCATTACAAAAGATGCTTAAATTTTTAACTTATTCCAAGATCATAATTTTTTGATAAAAATCAAAAAATCGTATTTAACAAATACTATGCTACTTTGTAAAACAAATCTTATTTTGCTGACGTTAAAAATCTACACCAATTTTCAGTTTACATTTTCATGGCAGTTGATGAAAACTGTAGGTATTCTCTTGCTGCATGTACTTAACTTTTTACTTCTCCTTATCTTTACTGTATACGAGTCATATGATATAAAATTGGCTAATGTTTACAGCTATTTTTTATTTGGGCGTGCACACTATAATTGTCTAACTGAGTATGTTCCACTTCCATGTATCTATGGAAAAGATGTCTTGCTCACAATTGTACAATCTATTGTCATTACTTATTTATTGATTCACTTATTTACTTGTTTTGACTAGGGTATATAGTGAGATACATAAAATACTAGAAAATAATGTGGTGCCCTTCATTCTGCAGAGATAAATTTAATTATATGTGGGCAGGCTGTTACAAATCTATAAATATATAGACAGGTCCTGTTACGGAATGCCATATATTGAATCTAAAGTATTAAGTGAACAATGAGAAGTCGTGTGTGTGTGTATGTGTCTGTAATTAATTATATAATACGTTATAATAAACCTTGGTGAGGAGACCGCTGTCCCCCCATATATTTATAACTGTAATCGACGTACAACTTCCATGTCCTACGCAGCGGGCAGATCTCGCGAGCTGATACATAAATCTTACACAATTAATGAGGAGTGGACTTACTTTATCTTTCAATGGCTACAGAGTGTGAATTCAGGGTCGAAATGCACATCCTGAAGATGTGAGAACTGGTGGGCGTCCCCACCAGCCAAGTATCCTTTCAGATTTGGTTGGTAGCGCTGACCCGGGTGACTCAATACCCAATACTGGCAACGCGTATCCTCACTATTCGGGCTCCTGGTAATACGTTCATCCAGGTCCCTAACCTTTTCGCGCCTTTCACCACTTCCCAACTCTCTTCGCACGTCCCGCTCGCTCGCTATCCTCATCTGGTCTCTCTAAGTCACCGCTTTCTTTTCGCTTCATCGCGTCCCTTCTCTTTTCTACCAAAACTCCCGCGAACCCCAATCAGTGGTGCCGTTACACCCCCCTCCGAGACTTTGAGTACTCGCTTCTCAACTCTACCAACCTGTAGTTCGTGGATCCAACCTTCGACCGCTAAGGTTAAGGGAGAGTATCTATATTCTTGGAATCATGATACGCTTACCTTTTTGGAGGTAGAAAGGGAACAGAGAATCGATTTCAGGTACCTATCCAGCGAAAGCTTACATTTTTTTCCTTTCGTTTTCTAAGCCTCTGGATGTCGTGGTATGTCTTTGAGTTACTCAATTTGGTCTGCCCAGCGTCACGCTTTGCAGGCTAGTCTGCTTCGCTCTCATATATAATATTCGCCTCTGATGGGTCGCTCATCACCGTATTACCTACATCCATCGGTGGTAGGGAAATCTCGACAGCGTCTTCTTCTTTCCATAGCGTTGTTGTACATGTATTGAGGCAGACAATTGGAATTGAATACGTTTATTTACTGTCTGCATCTACGAATTCATACTTATTTTCTCCTATAGATCTTGATTATTACATACTGGAGGATATATGGGTGATAGTTGGACCAATGGCATAGGCGAGAGAATCCAATAAAGGTCTTCTGGCCCAAGTGACAAGCCATTAATTCGACAGGGCACTTCCAAACGGCTATTTTTAGGTGCCTCATAGGAATGACCAGTTTCTATGCCTTTTGATGACCAAAAGTGTTTGTGGAGTGGCCATCAACCATAGACGTAGGACGCATACTCTGTCTACAGGCATTGGCGATCTGCCGTTCGACGGCCCACGTCACTGTATGCGTAGAATCAGGGTTATACAACTCTCGAAGTTTTCAGCTTTCAACCTCAAGTTGTAACCACCCACGGTGGTCATCCACGTCCTTTACTTTTGATGAGAGGCATTTTCCTGATGACACATAATTCAGCGAGGGTTTGGTTGTGGAAGGCGGCGTAATACCCTCGTTTACGCCCACCTTGCCCCGTTTCCCTTCCTTTTGGGGCATCCAACAGCTCAATGGCCTACTTCATCGCAAGCGTGGCACCGGCCATTATAGGGGTGTGGGCCTTCCCTTTTTTTCAGATTTTTCTGCTTTGTTTCCTCTTAAGGGCTCAAAGTGTATCAAGTCTGACCATGAGGAAGAGCAGCTTTGACCACTTCTTATGGGTAATCGGGTGGGTTTTTTATTATTGTTTTTTTATCAATGATTCTGTCCACCCGTCATAGCTTTACTTGGAAACGGGCCACGCCTGCCAATGTGAGTCTTCTTGCCGTATATCATATTAATCAGACGCTTACGCATGTCCGTAGTGACGTGTGCTTGTTCTTTCTTTCTTTTTAAAACGTTTTTTCCAAATTTTCCTTTTCATGTGGCTCCTGGGAGTAAGGAAACAGAAAGCTCTCGGGTGAAGGTGGTTCTTGGAACGTTAATGGTAATTTTCTTCTTCTCTCGGCCTCTATAGCTTTATGTAAAAGATCCCTCGTATGCAGAAGGTCCTTTCATCTGACCATGGCTTAAAATTCCAGCCTTATATTATGATAGTATAATTTAAGTTGTTTTTGCTCTAGCCATAGAGGTTCAATTCTTCTTACGATGGACTTGAATTGTACCAAGTAATTACGTACAGGCTCACCAGCATATTGAGTCCGTAACTCAGAGTCTACAGCCAAGCGATATTGCAGTTCATCACTTGTTCCAAACCAGGATCTCTCATCCAACACAAAGTCCTTAGAACCCAACCAATTATCCTTCTCGTTGCGGAAACAGGTAATCGCAATATCCGTGAGGAGTTCCGGCAACGCTAACAGGAGTTCCTTCTGCGTGAGGTTGGCAGATAGTCTACACTCATCTATACGTGTGAGGAATGTGTCAAAGTTCTCATGACTACCGACAGAAAACTTAATTTGCCACCTCCTTGCAATTTTTTCAATATCTCGGAAGCTCCTTTCTCTCAGCTGTCCTGCAGGCGCATAGTTTTTGTAGTTCCTACAAGGAGCATTCCCCCCCTTTTATACTGGAGCGCCAGGAACAGTCGAAAAATGCGACTGCAAGGCATTGGTACTAGAAGCTTGATACAAGTTTGTCTCTCCTAAGAACTGTATTAGCTTTGGTTGTTTCGTATTGGCTTAAATATCCAAATCCGCTGACTTTACAGGAGGGGTTGATGGTGATAGGATATTTCGCACCTCTTCGATCAGCATTGATATTTGCTTTTCCAAGCCATTTATTTTTTTCATCAATGACGTGATAAAATCATTTAACAGAATATCATTATTTCCTTCTTGTTTCTTAACTGCATTTTCTGCCTTTGTTGAATTTGCTGCTTTTACCGTAGAGTTCTTGAAGTATGATTCCTTGAAGTTAGTGACATTGCAATCCTGAAACTTTTTAAACTGATGGATCAGGTAACCTATTATTCCTAATATCCCACTCATTGTTAGTGCTTCCATCCTAAAAGTGTTAAGGTTGTAGCGCAAAATTATTCCAGTTAACTGATACTGACTGTGTATTCAAAAGCAGGAGACCAGCTTGGAGTAGACGTTGCTGTGCAGATGCACTTTGCGTTCCATTACTATATTGGTGCAAACGAACTTCTGTTCCTTTTTTTTTTAAACTTATTATATTTCTATATAAGCAAAAGCAGAAGAATGCAGTTGAAGTACAAGCATTTTACAGCAACGTCCAGGAGTGTTGTGTGTTTTGGTAGCACAAAATTTAATTTTTATACACTTGTTTCTGTGTACCTAAATGAACACAGCCACTACAGTTACAGTGCTTGTAGCACTTACGAGTCGAGAGTGTGACGTGTGTGACGACTGATTTGGATTGATCCGAGATATGCAAATACGTGTGATGCATACCTCTTAAGCCACTTACTTGACTTAAAATAGTAATAGTTAACTACATGTTTAATAAAAATCACTGTACCAATATAAGACACTTGTCTATACCTTCTTTTCCCTCGAACCAAAAAAAAAAAAAAAAAAAAAAATACTAGACACCCACTAGTCAACCTGGCGACCAACTCGTTGAGGCCTCTACGAATTACCGCTCAATCACCCACACCTCTCCAATGAGTTGGATTCCGATGATTCCGATGAATCAAACGGAGCCACAACGCCAACAACATCGGAAGCAGTGCCACCATCGTTGTTCGACTTCTTTTTTTTTTAATTTCCTGATTTCCTTATGTGTTTAGTTTTTAATGTCACAATAGCCAAACGATTGATTTACAAAAAAAAAAAAAATTTATTAAAATAGCCTAATTTTATCATCGTTAATGATTTTAATCTAAAGTTGTAATACAGCACAGTCATTATA
>NW_019382667.1:125913-168021 GCF_000648655.2 Copidosoma floridanum
ATATATATATATATATATATAGTTGTACAAAGTTATCAAGGTAAACAGCGTCACGTATTTTAGAGAAACAAAACAAAATGTATCTGAAACTTGGATGCTGTTAAAAATTTGGGACTGAAATCTTAGAAATTTTTTAACGCAAAATGCTTTAATAAATGCATACATTGTGATTTCCGCATTTTATTCAAGATTTTTTTTATTCTATAAAAATAGATAATGTTACAAGATTTTTTTTAACATTCCTAAGAGCGTCCGGACGAATATTTTATTTTTAGCGTCAGCATAAATTTGGAGATAGGGTCTTCAGGCGAGCGTGACACGAGGAAAAGGACGGTAGCGCAGGGTGTCGTCAATAAGATGCGACGCTCAAAGAAGACTTCTTGGTCTTTATTGATCTAATACAGTCTCAGATACTAAAGCACAATCTCTCTAATTAAATATTTAACAAAAGATAATACACCAAAGTAGATCACGAAGCAATGCTGCTATCGCCGTGCGAGTTTAAGCTGGACTGGCACAGGACGGCGTTGTTGCCAGCTAAACTGGCAGTGCTGGTAGTTGGCCTGTTCACGGGCGGTGGCGCCTCTCAGTGAGTTGAGTACACCTCACGTGGAGTAAGTGTCTGCTTGCATCTTCTCTCGTTGGAGTTGCGCTGGCTTTGCTGAGGCGCCACAGATACCCCCCTTCTAGGGGCTTCTGCTCTGGGCAGAAGAAATGAGATGCGTCGAATGGGCTGTGGCGTGAAGGCTGGGATCTCTGAGGTGACTGCTGGACTTTGATGAGTTGGTATTGTTCTTGTGGCAGGAGGTGCAGTGGGAGCAGAAAGAGGTACTGCTTGATGATTGCTCTCTGGAGTGATTTTGTCCAAATGAGCTGGCTTGAGAGAGTCAGAGGACACTGTGATCTCTGATCCCCTGTAGTCGATGACGTAGTTCTTGTCATCTATTCTCCTGACTATTATGTGCGGGCCGGAGTATAGAGGGGTCAGGGTACGTCTCACCAAGTCAATCTTTCGAAAGACATATGAGCATGTCTTCAGGTCCTTGTGGAAAAAGGGACTGAAATCGGCTGTGTGGCGAGCAGTGAGCACTGGTTTTATGGCCTGTGTCAGGATGCGTAATTTGTCGACATAAGGGGCTGAGCTGGCTGCTGGATGACTGGTGGTGATGAAGAAATCTCCTGGCACTCGAAGCGTTGTTCCGTACAGCATCTCTGCTGGGGATGCCTGTAGGTCCTCTTTGAAGGTGGATCTGAGGCCCAAGAGCACTAGTGGTAGAGCTGTTGGCCAAGGTGTCTGTGGAGAGCACATAAGGGCAGCGGACAGTGGTCGGGAACCGTGACTGCATTGAGACACCTGTAGTCTCCCGTGATGCGCCAGCTTCCGTTAGGTTTGGGCACCAGGTGGATCGGGCTAGCCCATGGACTGGAGGAGCATCGGAGAATGCCTTGATCAAGAAGAGCCTTAATCTCTCTCTTGGCTGCAGCTAAACGGTGACCGACGAGCCTGCAGGCTCACTCGTGCCCAGGTGGGCCATTTGTTTAGATGATGTGCCGGACAGGCAAATCGGGCACGGAGGCTGCTGAGTTGTCCTGGGCCGTGATTTCACGGAAGGCTTGGAGCAGCTCCTCGTAGACCACGCTGCGTGGTCCAGGTGCTAAGTTGTGCACATCTGAAACATTGTAGAGGCTGGGTTCATAAAGAAAGCAGGCTGTAGGCAGTTTGGTGACTGGGTCGACCAGAATTCTGCCTTTGACGTCAATCAGGAGTCCTGTGGCGTGGAGCATATCGGCACCAATGATGGCTGAGGACACGTCTGCCACTATAATGGACCATTTGAGGGGTCTACGAAGTCCCAGGTTTACTGTCATAGAGTGAGTACCGTAAGTCGCGATGTCTGAGAGGTTGGCTGCCTGTAGGGTTAGCTTCTGCTCCACTCTGAGAGTTTTGAATAAACTCTTGGGTACGATAGAGACCTCAGAGCCTGAGTCAACTAAAAAGTTGACTTAAGAAGCTCTGCCAAATATGTGCAGACGTTTACCAGGTCCTGACGACCGTCCTACCTCACTCGTCTGTGAAGGGTGAGGAAAGGCCGCTAGTTTCCCTGGCCCGTAGGGAAAGAACATGGGTTAATACAGTGGTGGACCCTGGCACCAAATATGTGGTGATACTAGCAGACACTATTGACATGTGGACGAGCCCCATCAGCTTGTCTGCTCATGGATCTGGATCTGGACCTGCTCCTTCGCTGTGAACCACCCGGACCTCTCACGGAAGCACTGAGCTGACTGACTTGCAGAGTCATAGCTGCGACTTGATGTGCGAGACTGCTATCCTTAAGAGAGATTGATGACAGGCCTAAGTCTGGAGGTGCCGAAGAGCCAGACAAGGGTGAGCACGAGGAGTGTTGTTCACAGAGAAAACCACCGGATTCAATTCTATGAGCTCATCCGCTGCTGCCCCCAGTTCCTCAAGGGAAGGGGTCTTCAAGATCTTGAGAATGCGGGAGACTTGAGGAGGCAGAGAATGCAGTGATTCAACCTTCAGCACATCCTCTGAGACCTTTCTGGCAGCTAGTGTTTGCATGGAGCGAAGGAGCTGAGAGAACCTCTTGTCGCCCAGCTCGAGCTTGTTGAACAGCTGGTCAAGCTGCTTCTCCTGAGAATCTGTCAACCTTGTTAAGATTGACTCTTTGAGAGTTTTATGAAGTTCGGCTTCCGGAGGGTTGGACAGGATGTCAAGGACGTCTGACACTGTAGAGGGATCCAAGGCAGCTATGACCAGGTCGTACCTGCTTCTATCGTCTGTTACGCCATAAAGGTTGAAGGCCGACTCCACTGAGATAAACTACACTGCTGGGCTGCTTGGCCAAAACCGTGGTGGTGTATAGTTTGATCTGAGCGCCTGAGTGGGTGTAGGCAGGTTGTCCTGATCGCCCGGGTTATCCATGGCCGTGGCTGGGGCCTGTTATAGCTGGAGTAAGAAAAACCGTTGCTCTTTTGCCTCCTCGCAGTGACGGGCACGCTCGATACGCTGCAGACGCTATAGTTCCTCGGGCGATGGACCCTCAGCTTCGGAGTTGTTGACGTTAAGGACGATAACCTCGTCACCAGATTCCGCCAGAGCCATAAGAAAACGCTGGTGACACTTGTTGCGACAATGTGCTGTGAAAGTCAGCTAAAAAAATCTGTGAAGACAAGTCTTTTCTTGCACTTACTAGCTGTCACTTCCATGAAAGAGAAAAAAGAAAAAAAAATCAGCCTTGATGGACGCGAGTGAGCTAGACACGAGCGAATTTGGAGAAACGGAAAAATGTGCCAGGGCGCAAGATGGCTGCCGGTTGGGGCTCACATTGAAAATTTTTCATGGGACAACGCGGGGTTTGGTGCGAATGAACGATGGTGATGAACCGATGAAGAGCACTTTCTTGTTTTACTTTTGGCAGGCGAGTAACGGCTAGTTGCTTCAGATCACGTCGTGGTTACCACTTTGGAGATTGGGTCTTCGGGCTTGCGTGACACGAGAAAGAGGACGGTAGCGCAGGGTGTTGTAAATAAGATGCGACGCTAAAAGAAGACTTCTTGGTCTTTATTGATCCAATACAGTCTCAGATACTAAAGCACAATCTCTCAAGTTTAACATTTGACAAAAAATAATACACCAAAGTTAATTACGGAGCAATGCTGCTGCCGCCATGCGAGTTGAAGCCGGACTGGCATAGGACGGCGTTTTTGTCAGCTTAGTTGGCAGGAGTAGCGTCTCCTCTTGTTAGAGTGGCTCTGGCTTGGCTGAGGCGTCACATAAATGCAACTAAATTTGAAAGTAAAAACCGGTATTCCAACGACTTTGAAAGGTATTCCTTTCAACATTGACGTTACTGCATCTAAGTTTTTATTGAAAATCTGGACCTCATGTCAGAGTATTTTCATAAAACGTTATAGTGATCGGGATTACATAAAAATAATTACAAAAAGTTACATAGGGGGCAACTTTCCCACTTTACGACTGTTTTCAACGTCCCCCTCCACAAAAATTTAGAATGTATTGTAAGAAAGCTCGTGGTGGCTCAGTCATCTAAGTTATGAGTTGGCACATGGGAGACCTCAGTTCAATTGCTATCCAGTGCGACTTTTTCGGGCAAGTACCTCTGTCAGTTCTTACAAGTGCGTTTTTATCACACAATGCAGCTTGAGAAAGAGCCTTGCAGTAGCCACAAGTAGTGCTCTTATTAGGATCTGAATGTTAGTACTTTAATTTTAAAAAATAAATAAATTAAAGAATGTATAGTAAAGTTACTTTATTGTAGGGCCACTATTAATTATTTTTCCCAACAGCCCCTCTAAATCTACACCCCAAATAACGTTATAATTTTTTTGTTGGATTACTTTTTAATAGGGATAAGAGGGGCTTATTTGGCTACACCTTTTATCAAAATATAAGAATTTTTCTTTTACACTTGCTTTTTTTATATTTGTTGCTACCATACCTCCAGTGAACAGGAACCTCAATTTGATTCTTTTTTTTTTTTTATAATTTCTGTCAAAATAACAAGAAATTTTATTATGAATGAAAACATTTTAAACAAAGGTTGTTGCTAAAGTAGTAAGTTTCGATGGTATATCACGTTACATAACGTTTTTATATTATTTATTCCCTTTAGTAGGTACGTCTCTTATTACAATGTAATTTTTTTTTGAAACTTTTACAATGAATGTCTTCTATTTAATTATTTTTTTGTATGCTACAAACAACAAATTTTTGAAATTTTGTGATGAATGTTTCTCAATACAGTATTAAATAATTTTTATTGCTACTTTTTTTTAAATAATAAAATACCTTATTATTAGTAAGTATATAGTCATTAAATTGACTTTATATTATTTTTTGTTGTTCATTATAGTATGCGGAACGTGCAAAGACCATCACGTAATAAAAAATTAATTTGTGAAAAGTATTGCTAAAATTATACAAATTATTTTATTTGTAATATTTTATAATGAAGTTCAACGTGTTAATTTTTTTGATTACTGAAGTTACTATTTGTTTAAAGACTGTGAAAAATAATTAAAACCTATTGCTGTTACTCATTAATTTTATACTGCAAACAAAAGGTTGGAGCACGGGGCATGCAGGGACAAAGCTCTACTGCTAAATATATATTTAAAAGATTGTAGCAAAACAATTATTTAAATCAACTGATGTAAACAAAAAAGATAAGTAAAAAAAAGTTTTATGTCAAGATGATTAAGCAGCTGATTATTGTTATTTTTATTATTCTTTTTAAATACAGAGACGTATTCTACAAATTGTTAAATAAAAGACTGAAAGATTTTTTGGTCTTTCACGTAATGATTCAAATTTTTTCTTTGCTGCATATTGTTTTTCTACTACGAGTATTACTCCTGGTGATTTCTGAGTAGCACATGTTGATACGGTTCTTCAATCAACGTTTCTTGTTGATCACTGTCAAGTGCTAGAGAATATGTCACTTAATCACTACTCATAAGAGCGTTGACAGCAGTGGTAACGGACATCCTTAAATCCAACTTAAACCCATATCTAAACAAGACAAGACTTGCTCTGGTTTCTTTCTTAAGAAGATTTGGGAGTATCATTCAGAGAGGTGAGGAACAGGGAGTCCCCCGTGTCCGCGCACCTTCTCTTGCACTCTACAAACTTTGAACTGTACGACTGTAACTGCTTATATTTCTGAAAAATGACTGGCAAGGCTTAATTTTTTTATCGAGCATCTTGCTCTTGTTCCAAGTTATCTATGAAAACGTTTTTTTTTTCATTTCAACACATTATGAATATACCTCGATTTCAATTAAAAGGCGAACCTTTCTTTTGAGAGACCGTGTTAAACTGTCAATATTTCATAATTTTTTTCTCGAAAATTTCTCCTGGTAAAAAATTTGGAAAAATTTATGTGCACTCCTAAAATGCTCAAATGTAACATACATTTTTTTTGGCACGTTGCTTCATTTTAAACTTTTCTTCCAAACCTTCTTAAAAAAATTCTTTTTTACACACTTCATTGTAGCTTTACTGAGCTTTTGCTAGCTGTCTCTCTTTTGCAACTATCCCACGTACACGCTGCTATACATCGGTATAAAATTAGCATTTACATCATTTAAGTACGAAGGAGCTCGTGGTTAACAACATGGATCAAATTTTTGAGAATTTCAACAATACTGATGTTGAATGTTATGTCACTTTCTGTGATATATTGTGACTTGAACGTTAACGTTTACTGAATGAAGAAAATACAACTAGTATTTGATATATTATTAATAACTATAAAATTGTGTTAAAAAGTATTTCAGATAACTAAAAATCTTTAAAATTATCATCATATATTGAACAAAAGTTATTAAATGTTGAGTGTCTGATATTAACTTTTTAATAACGTTTTATGAAGTGTCTGTATCACGTACTTCTACGTCTGTTATGTAAAATGATCAAATTGTTTCATGGAAAGAGATCAAGAGCGCATTTAAGAATCTTATTAGGACCACTGTGGTTTAAAATAGTGAGCATTTAGATACAGTAAATCTTTTTAAGTCTGCTGAACAACAATTCGTTTGAAAAGTGCGAAAATAATTATAACGATAAGTCCTGAGAAAATTATACAGACGACAGGACGACAGAATTAGCAATAGTAAGATGTGATAGTGAGACGGTTAAAGTTATTTATTCAAATACTTAATCTAATAGCGTTTTAAATACGACAGAAAAAGATTCATAGCTTAAAATTAAAATACAACAACAACTAACTGTTAGAGTAAAGGAATGTCGACACTTAGATTCTGGTTAGAGTTTTGACGCTAGATAAAATTTAGCAGTTAATAATAATAAGGATTCCGCAATGATGGGTAGTTCATTAATTAAACTTTTTTACTCCATGATTAAAAAAAGCTTCTTGAAAATGCAGATCAAAAATGTTTTCTGTAACCAGTTTCATCCGCCCTTTACAATGCACGTTGTAATATAAATTCAGTTTCTAGTTACAAATAATGAGAGTAATTATAGTTTTAGAGAAGTCACATTTCCAGTAAGATCTAAGCAAGTACTGAAATTAAAAAAAAAAAACAATTTTTTGGTTAATTTTTTTTTATTTTTTTGAAAGCAATGATTATTAAACTGCTTTACCTCTTTCCCTTACACCAAAAAACCAAAATGTAAGAATTTATCTTTGCTTCTTACGCAAAAACATTACACTTATATGTATAGTAAAATAAAACAGTTATTTACATAACAAGTGCGGAAAAGAAGATTTCCCGCACGAGTCGTGATTGAGTCGCACGAGTGGCCGAGGTTGACGGGGACGAGTGCCAGTTGAGCACACGAATGCAGAACACGAGTGTGATCGCACGGCACGAGTTACCGTCACCGGCCGCGAGTGTGAGTCTATCACACGAGTGCAGGAAATCGTCCCACACGAGTTGCGTACAATTTAATTTTTGATGAGAATAAAAAAGGCAATAAAATAATCAATTAAAAAAAGAGTCATAACGATGATAAAAATGATATACACTGTTATCATAACGTTTGGACTAAAAATTTATCTTGGCTTGTCAGTAGCTCTCTAAGTAAACACAACCATAAAAAATATATCTGTGATCACTGTTTACACTATTTTTAAACTCATAAGAAATTAGCATCTAATGCAGTTTAATATGTTCAAGTTAATTTTTATAAAGTTTCTTTACTAAGAAATTATAAAAATATATAGAACTTTAAAAATCACAAGAGTAAAACTATTGTACCATTTATTGTTTATGGAAATTTTAAGTACATGTTAAAATAGTGAACATGCTGTACAACACCATAAGCTCCTAGGTGCAGGATTATCAAGATACATGTGCAATAGAAACATGTAAAAACAACAATGATTCAGCTACTTGGTTTGACATGACATGAGAGTTATAAAATCCATATGACAATCAAGTACTTTTGTGACCACCAACTAATGCGGAAGATTTTGACTTTTTAAATGCTGATAGATTCTACATATTTGTGAAAAAATAAATAATAATATTGAAAAAGCTTATGGCCATTGCCATTTAATTAAGAAGTAAGTATTAGATTTTTTTTCAAATAAAGCTTTATTACCAACTTTAATATACTTTTGCTATTTAAGTATAGAGAACCTGCTCATAATGGTTGCAATCCAAAATATCAAGACTTCCGATTAATATGAACGGTATTAACTATAATGCACATTTATTCCTTAAAGAACTCGTCAGTTGTTTTTTGCGTCGAGTAATTGTTATATCTCCAACAAAAGAAAAGTATATTTTTTTGAAAAGTATAGAATGAAAAAACAAGTACCAATTTATGTTTCTTCATGCAGGGCCAAAACATCATAAAAAAGCAGAGGATGTTAAGACTCATATCGTAAAAGCCACAATAACTTTTGACGATTACGTTGGGTGTCTACGTGACTTAAGCAAAAGTATTACACGAGAACAGATAAGTATTAGATCTCGACATCATAAAATCTTGACCAAGAAACAAAATTAAATAATTATCAGGTCATATTATTATAAAATATATATTTTTACATCTTTTACCGAGCAATGCCTTAAAGAAGTTATAAAATAACGGATAAAAAATAAAGAATCATGAAAAAAGAAGAGAAAAATGTGACAGAGTTTTCAAGAAATACATAGTCACAAGAAGAGTAATGAAAACCAGTTTATTGTAGAAAATTTAGCTGAAAATAGTGAGAAAGAGCGTGAAAGAACACGTTTTATCTCTATACAGTCTGAACTCAAATAATAGGAAAGTGACTTATTAAAGAAAAGAAGTTAAGGTGTTTTACTTATCATTACCTAGGGAGCTAACAAAATTAGTAAACGGTTGAGAAGAATAGGGCAATAAAGGAGAAGAAAATAGAAATGTTAAAAAAAAGTAAGTAAAGAAAGCATGGATGAAAGCGCAGTAATATTTTTAAAAGTGGTAAAGAGTTCTCCTTATAAGCAGCTACTAAAACCATCTCAGATCACTTTGATAACAAACATCAATCAGCATTCTCAAGCAACGGCAGTTTCAGCTGTTGAGGTTAAGAGCTTGCGAAATCAGGGTTACTTATAGAGTTAAGAGTCATCAGTGAAAAATATATTGAATTATCCAGGTATACCTTTGAGGTAAGAAAACTTTTTATTAAATAATTACTATTTACCTCTTTTCTTAACTATCATATTTTTTTAGTAACGTAGTTTTAAATAAAAAAATAAATATCCAGAAAACGTTTAATAATTTATTCTTTTTTTTTTGAGCATTGGAGATGGCGGATCTACCAAAACTTAATTTTCTGGCCAGGGAGACGGTTTCTTCGAACACAAAGTATAAGCCAATTAGTTGTTGGTAAAACTTTCATGGTAATAATACTAAGGAACGTAAGAACAAAATAAAGTTAAAAAAAATTATAGCGGTATTAAAGGATAAACTTCAAATATGCTTTCCAGATCGCGTCTTAAAAAATTAAGTATCAACTAAAGTTCTATTGAATAGCTGAGAAAATTAAGTACATAAAATAGACTTATTTGTTAGGTTCAATGGTGCACATCTTTAACTTTGTTTGAAATAACGTCTTTAGTCATTCATTTATTACATGTAAGAAACTTGTACAATATTTAATAATAGGAATGCGTTTTTTCTTTTTAAGTCAAGAGTTTCGTGACAAAAAAGTTTTTGTAATAAGAAACATGTAAGCTCGCAATAACACAATGAATATTTCTTTAAGCTGTATTATTTATTAATTATAATTATTTTTAACATCATATAACTTTTTACCATTTATTTACTTATTTATCTAACCTACATAACATAATTCTTATAAATCCAAATATTACGAGGGTTGTCAAAACCTAGCCTTTTAACAAAAATCTTCTTTCCTCGTTGTTGGAGGATTTTTTCCACAAAGTTGATATCAGGTTACTGAGTCTTTTGTAGTTCCTGCTCATAGAAGCTTCCAGAAATCAGCTACTTTTGATAATCTTCAAAATAATAAATTAGTGTCTTAGTACGTGCTACTCCCGTAATAGTAAGTACCTTATTTGCCACATTAGAGATATATTCTTTTTTAAAAATTTGTTTGGAATTACTCACTAGCACTTTATCACCCACTTCAAATTTTAGTTCTTCTTTGACTTCTAACAAATATATGTTTTTTTTAAAAATAATAGTTTGATTCGTAATTAATACAGTTATAGGATTTATTCTTATTCTTCGATGTTTTTGATTATTATAAAAAATAATAAGCTGTCTTAAAATATTAATTCACTTACAGCTGTCTTGTAAACTAAATTTTTTTTACATGCTATATTTTAACGGACGATTTAATCGCTCACATATAAATGATTTAAGATTACTATAAGTAAAATAAAAACTTATTTCTAACTTTTGTATGAGACTTTGAAAATTTAAGTTGTAAAATTTTTGTCCACTATCAGTTTTAAAATTTTTTCGTGCGCGTCCTTCAACGAATATAGATTTTTTAGCTTCTGCTACGCTTTTACTTAATTTACTTTTTACAAGCACAGCCCGTGCATACTTGGAGAAAACATTGATGACGATCAGCATACATCCATAACCATTATTCTCATAAGCAAAGGACTGAATGTCAACAAGATCTGCTTGCCAAGTCTCGTCCAAGCCACGCACGTTAAACTAATCCGGCAAGGATGATTATGTCCTTGTAAAGTTCCTTAAAAATCCCTTCAATTTTTTGAGTTGTGAAAGCCCGAATAAATAAGAGTGTATTTTTGAGTTGTCTCTGACAACCGGAATGTTATTGATTTTTTCAATAATAATTTTAAATCTTTTATTAAAGTACGTATAGTTTACTGCATCTAGAATCTGTATCAGTTTTGTAAAACTTCACAATTTCATGTTATTGAGATTATTTTGGCCATCTAAAGTAAGTCTATATCTAATGCTCAGAGAGCCTCAAACGCCACCATCCTTAGTTATACCCAACTTACGTCCAAGCACGCCAACGCTTACGCTGATACTGAAGTCAAGATTAATTAGTAGCTTCATTATATATTGACATATCACCTTCCTACAACTTCTTGATTATCAAATGAATTCCATTTGTGTGGCTAGGATTACCAGCTGATCTCTTAGCAATTAACAATTAAAGGCAATTAACTACCTCATTGGGATAATTCCAATACATGCATGGTCTGTCTGCGTATTTAAACGAGCAATTTTTAATTCGGGTAATAGACTGCCTCGTTTCTTACAACAACCTTATCAAACAGTGTTTCAATTACTTCATCAAATTTAATACTATTCAGATTTTAGGCACTTGCATTTTTGTCAAATTTTTACCTATGTACGCTTGAAGTTTCCAAAAAAAATGATCATTCATAATATCCTTATTTATGATAAAATTTGTATCAAAATGTTTTTTATTGAATTGCTCTGGTAGTCTAACAATTATTAGATATTTTTCACTATTTATTTAAACTTAACTAGTATTAAAAATTAATTTTTAAATTACCAAGTGTACAAACTCTATTCTTCTCTTTCTGTACACCAAAAATAAAATCTGATGGGTCTAATTTGTTTTTATCTAATATTTAAAGATACTTAGCATCATTAGATACA
The DNA here is from genome assembly GCF_000648655.2 of Copidosoma floridanum. The sequence goes on from NW_019382667.1 coordinate 137,534, forward strand.
TCATGTTCAGTGTCATCAAGCTCAACCTCTGTGGCATAGCCTCCTCAACTACTATCCAATGTATCATTGACATCATTAGTGCTGTGACTCACAGATGTTTGAGACATTTGAGTTTGGAAAGTATGCTTGGCCAAATAGGTACTACTATCGCTAGAAACGTCATCGTCACTCGTAGAAATAATAGATGACTGTAGTTTCTTTTTCTACATCCATCTACCTAATTTTCGATCAAATAAATATATACTCTTAAGACAAACTATTTCTCATGATTTTCTTCATGATTTCTTAAAGAGGATCAGTAACTGGTTCAAATGCTTCACTGATATTCGAAATGCTACACTTTGCTGAAATTTAATTTTTTATTTTTCAACAATTTATGCTTATGCCTTATAGCTACTTCAGACTTTTTAATCTGTTGAAGAACTTCTTTTGCTTATCAAAATTAAGATACATTAACTGTTTGCTAAAGTTTCAAAGACTAAAATAAATTTAAGGTATGTGTATTACATTTTTAGCAAACCAATCGAACCATTTCCCATATCTTTTTTGGAGTGAACTTATGTGTAAGATTAAAATAATCAACAATAATCGGCATTTCTGTGTCTTCCCATACAAAAAATGCTTTAACATTGTCTTGCATTTCACACGCTTGATTGTCGAAAACCATAATAGAAGTGGGGAGTGCTGTGTCCAGTGCTATTACAACTTTATGCTCACTAAGTGGGAGCAATTAAATGTCCTTAATAGGTTCTAATAGCATTTTCAAAAATTAGTATTTTGGCTGATTCAGTGATTTATAGTTAATATATACATTATCAAATCTTAAATCATTAAAATGTCGTATTAAACTAAGTAAGCTGTTTGTCTTTTCGCAGTTTAAGGGGCCACAAAAAATAGCCCTAATAATGTTGAAAAGTAGATCTTTATACCGTTTTATTTTTTGCTTTTGTTTAACAAGTGTGTAAGAATTTTTAACGCGAAGTTCTATTTTTTGCTCAATGCGCAATGAGTCACGTACAACTGATTGTTTAAGTTATGAAAACGAAGTTTTTATAGTTTTAACATTATTTGCAATTGAGCTCTTAAACAGTGATGCTCATTCATCAAAAAAAAGATCATGGAGTGACTCATAGACTAATTAATACTTTACTTGTAGAACTACACATACCAGATTATCGATACTGTAGTTACAAATGTAGTAGACAAAATTCTAGCTAAGAGTGTGGTTGGTGGTGATTTAAGGCAAAAGATTAAAGTGTTAGTGAGAAGGCTGCTGCTTTAGCTGTAACTGGTGTTATAAAAGCAAAATGAAAACTTGGAATGGGTTTCTCTAAGAATAAGACAAAAAAATTGTGAATAAAAAAGTTAGAAGTACAATTACTTAGGAAAAATTAATATATTAACATAACTTAAAGTGAGTTTATAAAAATCTTTTTATCCACTATTGAATTTAATGATAACTTGAGGAAAAATGGTTTAATTAATAAATAGTATTTATGCAATTAAATAGTGGTGTCCGACGACGGCAAAAACGACCAATTCTTCGTTAATATAATAGATTTCTGCATTGAGAGCGAAATCATAGAGAGACTTACATTGTATAATAAAAACAAAGAATTACGATTGTTTCGTTGTTTCTATATAAATAAATGATTAATTTTTAAGAAAAAAAAAAATTTTGATAAAATATTATAATTTTATTGTTTAAATTAAAAAGTGGTTACTAAACCCATCTACCGATCCATTTTTAATTACCGTGGGGTTCTGACACCAGACGACGTAACCACAAAAACAGTCGTCAACAAGTAGGTACTACGCCAAAGTTTCGTAAAAGTAACTAAAGAATATTGAAGAATGGTGAAAGTGAAAAATAAAGGAGAAAGTAAGAAGAAATGTAAAGTGAAAAAGGAAAAGAAAAAAATTGTTGGATTACATTATGAAAAAAAAAAACGTGTCTTTAGCCTTGGAAAAACTAAAAGAAGGCCAGCCGCTGGTAGCAACTTTAAAAGAATTTGATATACTGGAGATAACTTTGAAAAATAATCGAGTTAACAAGTATGCTGATAAGAAGCTTGGGCCGTCTTCTTATTTGTCTTCGAGTGTTGAAGAAAGACTTGTACTCTGGATTGTCGAGCGTGCCAAATGAGGCTTTCCAAACTTCAAATAACAGTTGCTGAGCAGTGTCTAAATGCTTTGTATGCTAAAGAAAATAGAGAACCCGTTTGTAAAAAATAAACCAAGTGAAACCTAGTATCAATCATTTTTAAAACGTCATCCAGAGTTGAGTTAGCGTGTAACAGAAAATATAAGCTTGAATCGAGCAGTAGTATCCGATAGAAGCCCGCGTTAGTGGTTTGCTGATGTTGAACAGTACCTGACAAATAATGGTTTACTATCAATTGAACCTAATTGAATATTTAACTGTGATGAAATAGATAAGTGTAATTTTAAAGTAAGAAAATGTATGTTATTATGTAAACTTTACTTGGCAACAACAATGTTATCTTGTAGGTATGTCTCTGAATCCTTAACCAAAAAAAGTGCCCACTCCTAGGGATTTTAAAAATGTTTATAATGTGGTGGGCAACAACGAAAAAAAAAATATATCTGTATTAGTGACTGACAATGCTGCAGACAAGCTTGCACCTACCCTTGTACTTTTTATAAGAAAAAATTTACCCAAAAATGCAGCTATCAATGCAACTCCAGAATTTTCCTTTAGGTGCAGTAAAAATAGATGAATGTTGGCCAAAAACTTCTACGAGTTTATTGCAAATAAATTTGAGCCTTGGCTGACAGAAAAACATATTAAATAATCAGTGATTTTGTATTTTGAAGGGCATTCATCTTATCTAACACTGGCACTAAGTTCATTTTACTCTGAGAAATTGTGCTTATGGCATTTCACCCAAATGGTACACATATTTTGCAGCCACTTATTGTGTTTTTTTTTAAGCCTTCTAAATGTAAATGACAAGTAGTACACAGAGATGTATGTGAAAAATCTATTAGTATTGGTATGTACACAAACTAATTTTTTTCAAATTGCATTTGTTTTTTTCAATTTTGAAAATATTTTTTACGAATTTTTAGCTTCTTGCAAATGGATTTAAAAAATGTGGTTTATACCCTTTTTTTCTTAATGTTGTAGACTTAAACAAGTATTTTCTACAAAACTGCTCTGAAGGGGATAGTTTAATAAGCAATTTTGAGAAAGGTCCAGAGGATAGAGATATTGTACATTTTTTTAAAATTAATACCAGCACAAAAGTTGCATCAATTTCAGGCAAATCTAGGTTCAATGTAGACTGGTGCAGTAGAGAATAAAAGTCTTTTTAATATTTGGTACAATACCTCTAACTTTACAATGTATTAGTCATCTTCTGAAATACAGTTAGTACGTGTCTACCTTTCACGCTTAATTAACTAATATTTATTGCGTTTTGAAGTGAATGTACAATTTTAAAACTTTTTTTCGGCTAAAGAAATAGTAACAGTTCGACTAAATATTACTATACTTAAGGGAAATACGGATGACAATTATTTTGATACATCTCCGTTTTATAAAGTAATCATCTAATTTTTTTTTTTATCATTCTTCACAACATAGATTTGTATATCTATTAAATATTATTGATTTCTTTTTATTGCCAATTTTTACAGTAAATTTATTGTATGATTCATTTGATAATTTTAATTTATGATGAAGTAACATAATTTATAACACATAATTTTTTTTTAATTTTACCATTTCCTTGAAAAATATATGGGTGCTCGAAATTTGTAGGATCAAGAGTTGCAGGATAATAATGAAGAGAATATTCTATTTCAATTTGAATTTAAAGAAAATGGAAGTGGGGGTTCTATTTGGAGCATAACAGACATGGCTCCATCGTTTGAAAATGGGAGTTCATTTTTAAATAATATTGATAAACTAAGAGCCAATAATACAGTTGACGTATTAAATCAAATCTCATTAATGTGTACAACAAATAAAGAAAAACAGCACTCCAATTCTCAATCTGATTAACACACTAAGAAGAAAATTATTTTATTGGAAAAAAAAGGTCAAGTACAATTACCAAATAATTCTTCAATACAGCCTACAACAAATCAAGACAAAAAGCTATCTGATTATTCTGGGTCCCATGTACACACTGATAGAAAAACAATGAACTTTAAAAATTTTAACCAACACAAAAAACAAGTCAAAAGATTTATTAAAACATTTTTTACTATGGCCAAGTGTTAAAAAAGGCATCAAGAAGTCCAACAAGTCTCGGTCATGCATTCAACTTTCTCCTATTGTATCTGGCGATGAGTGAAAAATGATATTCAAGCAAAAAGAGCAAGAAAAACGTGAAAAAGCAGAGGAACTTGCTTTGAGACAAGAAATTAGACTAGAAAAATCATTTAAGTTGAAAGCACGAAACGAAGCTAATCAATTGGAAAAACATGATGAAATAGTAATGAAAGAGAAAATAAAACTAGAAAAAGAATAAGAAAAGTTACTAAAGCAACAAAAAAAAAGAAAATTGATTAAGGAAAGAAAATTGTTGCAAAACAGATTGTTACAAAAGGAGAAAAAAAGAAAGATTTGCTAAAAAAATCAACAAAATTAAACAAGAGCAAGAAAATAAAGAGAAAGAAATTTGATACATGCACGGCATTAGTCACTGTTATCCATTCAATAAATATTTATTAAAATGTATAGTAATTATTTGATTACATACCTATTAATTTTTCAACGTTTTATTTGTTTTTTTAACTAGGAATATTTTTACATTGCTTACATTTCCATTTTACAGTCATACTATTGCTTTATTTTATCTAAGTATTTTAGCCACAGTAATTGGGTCACGGAGTCTTGGTAACTAGATGAAGCCCCATGGTAACTGATTGATCTGATTTTAAAATTTCGAATTCGTTATATTAAATTACTGTTGGGTTTAAAAAAATTAAATAATGTATTTTGAAAACCTCGAGATGATTATTATCAATTAAAATAATAAATAATTTATTTTTTTAAGATTAAAAAATTTCAATTCACGCATTAGGCCATTTTCATGTTTAAGCCCGCGGTAACTAGATACTTTACCCTATTATTTAAAATATGCGGAAAATTAGTAGAGGGTATGTGGGCAAGCCAACATGAGGAAAAACAATTAGTTGTCAACGAACAAGCAAAGTGTCAACACATCAAATTGCATAGTTCCTAAAAAGCCTAAATTTCAACGTAATTGTTGACTAAAATTTATCTGCATATTTTTCTGCTGCCTTGAAGATCGAAGAAATTCAAAGCACTTAGTCATGTGTTACATTTAACGGGACAATTGCACATAGTAAAATCCATACTCATTAACCATACATTATATCGGAATTAAACAATAGTGATAAAAATCATATTTTGATTCAACATCAAGATGTACGCCTGTTACCTTTGCACAGTGCTCTACATATTTGTGGGAGGCTTACATTGACTATTGATGCTGTAGTGACATAAACTGCATTTGTTAGTAATGTTATTTGTCATTTGTTTGAAGAAATATGCTCTAAACTTAACAGCTTTCAAATATATGAGTGCAGAGAAGTTATTACAACAACTTGAATGGAGAATTGGGTGTCCCACTACCCCACTAAAAGTTCAATGCTAGAAAACGTGGGCTAGTTAAATATTGTACAGACGAGCGAAGTAATTAATGATGCAAGTTATTTTAACGTTTCCGTACCTTTAGCATAATACTTGGCTTTGCTGAAGAATTTCGTAAAAAAAACTAAAGTTGTTATAAACGCAAAACATAAATGAATTCTCACAAGATTGAAAAATACCTTACATGCAGTCATAAAAATGGCTGCTGATGATGCTTACGAGGATTTGAAAATTTTATTGATTCACATTGAAAGGCTCATTCCATATGTTAATGCATCAGGTATGTGTCAAATTCGCCTTCTTAATGTGATTGCAAAAGACCAACCTATTACGATGAGTTTTCGTAATTGGAAATGGGACAAGTATCCTGCCCTCCTATCAATATTCAAATATATTTAGACTTTTAAAACATTAAATCAGCTCGAAAAACCACGCTTTATTATTTTAGAGTCTCAAACAAATCGAAAAGGTTAAAAAGTGATAAATGCTAGCCATTTTTATTATTGTGGTATAAATAATGTTAAATTATTCCTTAACTCGCATTATTACTTCTATGGTAATTTCAATCTCAATATTGATAAAATTTAGTATGCATAACTCTGCAGTACGTATAAAAATTTTCAGAATTTATATTATGGTAAAGAAACAGAACTTATGCACACTAAAAAAGATTTTCATATACACGTGCCACTCATCATTATTGACTGCTCAAAACAAAATAAATCTTTCAATAATCACCAGTCAACATGCGTTTAGAACTTAAGTCACAAAATAACTTCCCACAAGAAACAGCTGCCTATTGTCTCATTTTATACGATCCCATAGTTAAACATAATGCTGTGAGTGAATACGTAAAAAATTTGTCTAAATTGGTCTGGGAATTAAAATACTATGGCGTCAGTCATTCAAGTTAGTCTCTATCGTGATCGAGCACGTAGTAGACATTCAGGGCTTCTGGTAATGATTATGTGTTAACTCAAGGCACCATTTTCTTGGTGAAAATGAAGTCATAAATACAAACGATTAAATTTATGGCTTGAGTTCAACTATTATGGATTAGATTGGCTAGCAGGTGATATAAGCTTTACAAAAATTGGCAACGTATTTCGAGAGAATGTTAAATATTCTTTAAATATTTTTGTGATAAGTGAGATGAAGAAAAAATTACTCGAGTGATTTAACTTTCAAGTTCGTGATATGATGGACTGTCTGCCGTTTGAGCTACCACATTTGCCAAGCGTATGTTCACATCGTAATGGTTCGTATAAATAAATGTTTGCCATTCACATTGTAAAGAAAAAGAAAAAATTTCATATTCAAGTGAAATGGTACGATGTCGCTAGCTCTGATAACGAGAATTTATATATAACAGTTGTTTAACATATATCCTGCAGTTCTTCGTGATGTGCAAAAGAGGTACAAGCGATAGAAAAGATTTAAAGAAATCCCTTTATTTATGAGAAGAAGCACAAATTTTTTTTTTTTAATTTGGAAAAAATCAGAACCAATACTCATTGAATAAAAAATTTTTTTCCGAAACTAAAGGTTACAAAAAAGTGTAGCAGTTCTAACATCATGGATTTTATCATAGAAATTCAATGCTTTTGCGTTGTGCATAAAAGTTACATACCAAAAGAAGTTTCAGTAGTGTCATCACATGGTAACATCTTTGGGCATTGAATGATCAAGCCACATTGCGTTTATAACGAATTATGGTACAATGTAAAATTATAAAATAATCATGACCATACGCTAAAAGTGCATTGTATTAAGTAGTACGATAGAGACACTACAGTATCTGATTTAAAGTACTATCTTGCTACTCTTGCTAAGAATTACAAAAAAATTGATGTGTGTGGTAGTGCTGAAGCTAAGTACGTTAGTTCCCTCTTACAACAAGAAGTTTATAATTTGTCAACTCTTTATTCTTTCTTGGAAGGAATTGAGAATAACTATTTACCCTTAGGTCTTAAACATGCACAACAGCAATTCGAAAACAAACAGTTATTTTGTGCCCTACATAAAGCATACTTAGTAAAACAATGAATCATCAAGACTATACTCTCAAAAATCTCAACCTATAATTGTGTCTTATAGTGCATACACACATTATAAATTAAAAAAAAGTTCAGACTCGTTTACTAGTGATGATGTCATTGATTGTGCAACAAAATGTTAGAATGCATTGATAAACTATTACTTATACATGTTTGAAGTAAAGGTATGATCAATGAGAGTTATAAACTAACACATTATGTTTTTAGTTAAGTTACCTATATGCAACTTTTTTTTATAATTTGCTAATAAGAACTTAAAATTATAAAAAGATATAAAGTTAATTTATAAATTAAAATACAAGGAAATTTAAAAGTTCAAGTCTTCAAGAGATCGATATGATTAACTACTATAAGCTAATGAGATGGAAAACCAACTGAGCTGTAGAGGACTTCCATGTTACAGATAATAAATAAGATCTACGTTTCACAACAATGGCATGTAATGCACAGAAGTAACGTGTAAACATATGTATTAGTGTGTATGAATTTACAGGTGTATGCGCAAGCGTGTGCATGAATTCTCGAGAGTATGCATGAAAGGTTAAGTATATATACATAGCTGCAACACCTACACAAAGCACTTGAACCCTTGTTTAGAGGCAGGAGAAAAAAAGAGAGAGTACTCTGGGAAGCTAGAGATAGATTCACATATATTTGAAAAAAAACTACGCCTAATCGCCCTGGCAATGTAAACTTTTATAGGCTTTCAAAAACAGCAGTTCCAACCTCATATTTTGTTTCCTGACTTTTTGTAGTTACAATTAACTCTTTCATACAATTAACCATCAAAAAAGAATTTATAAACTCTTATAAAAAAACTAAAAACTATGTCTAATGGTAGTACTGTCATATTTTTGTATTTATATAAAACAAAAACAACATGTCAGTCATGTGGACAACGTCCCGTCCTTCATCAAGTACAAAAAGCTTTACCTCTTACGAAAGGGATGTAAGTTCGTAATAATGTTATTAACGGTATTAACCCCTAGAAAAAAATTTTTTTTTTAATTGACTATACTATTTACCAAAAACTTCATCTTATTTTAGTAAGAATCAAAAGACCAAACACATCAATTAACTATTACTGTTTATAAAGCTTTACTATTTGCAATCTAACATTGGTCTTACTCTAAATTACATTTAAATTAAGTGTTCCAATGACGTTTACCTGATTAGTAAGACATTTTATAAAGAGAAAAAGGGAACGGTCTCTAGTGAGTTAATTAAAATAGCTATGTGGTAGCATACTTGTTTTTTTTACATCATAGCTACTGCGTTAAAGCTCATAAACGGAGTGGTGTTTGCTTTGTCAACCACCTTACTAAATATATACATACATACACGCAGTAGTTAGATCTGAATTCTACGTCCATTAAATTTAAATGAGTTGAATGTTTTATGGCAAATAAAAGACACATGCTAATAAATAAGGGGTCATAAAGTTGCTTAGCTTTTGTTTGTGTGGTAGTTGTATTATTTTAGAATCGTTATTTTATAATACCTTATAGTTCTAAATTGTGTTGTAACATTGTAAATAATTATTAGCATTTAAGTTTCACGGTTCTAGAATTAAGACATGGTGACTGTATGTCAATAGGATTCTTAACTTAGATGGTAACTAAGCTATAATAATAATAAAAAATCAATATAAAAATCATAATCTCAAGAAGAGGGGTAAATAATGTTAAATTTGAAATATACTTTAAGTTCTAATTGAATGTTAAGATTTTATGTAATAAAGAGAATAAATAGTAAAATAATAAATTTAAAAATGATTACAAGGATTTTTGAAGTGTAACTTCTTATTTTGGGCTGTGAACAGCCACGTAAGGGTAAATGCGTTACGAAGCAACGTAGCTATACATTCTGCGGCTCAAGACATCTCCTCAATCTCCTCTCTTACATACTTCTACCGCTCTATCTTTCTCTCTCGCAGCGCGCACCATTCTACTGTCGACTGCTCTATCCCTATATGTCTCGCATGTACGCCATGCGCTTCCTTTCCATCATGCTGCTACTATACCTATATATGTGTGTGTATGTGTATGTATAAACCTATATTGGTATGTATATTTTTACGCTACGACTAAACCGATGCGTTTGCTCAGGCTAAGATCTATGTATAAAACAAAGAAAAAGAAAAATAACAACTGTAAATATAAAAGAGGAAAAGTATACATACGTATGTTGTATACACATATACGTGTTGCATGTAGTAAGCTTCAAGGAAGTGAGTGATAGAAGAGCCGCCATTTGGTGCAAAATCTACAAGTCGTATACATATAGTTTTCCCCTAAGAACTAGAATCCTGTGTTCATCTTACAAGTCATAACAGGTAATCAGCTACTGTTCTGCGTACTGCTGCTGACTCCCTTAAAGCTTACTAGTTACACGTCCTGGTCTTTGTGAGAATTCCGTAAGTGAGAGGTGCAAAAATTAATGCTATACGGATTCATTCAAACAGTCGTAATAATTTTAAGAGTAATAAGTCGTATCTCAAAGGTAAGGTGTTATCCTACACTTATTCTTGATTCTCTATCATGAATTATAAGTATAATTGTCCACTGTCTACCACTTCATCTGTTTCGTATGTACGCCACGCGCTCCCTTCCCCTCATTCTGCAACTATACCTATATATACTCCTATATTAGAGACCTATCTCGGTAGCGCATTCCACACAAACCCCCAGGTCCCCCATAGATCCTCATTCACCCTCCCCCCCCCACAAAACAAAGTAAAAACTCGTCATTTTCTCCCTTATTTAAACACATCGCAGTCTTTCCCAAAAACCTCCACAGCTCCCCACAGACTCCACGTAATTATACGTGACTCTACACCGCCCCCCTACTTTACTTTTGGAGAATCTGACAAGGGTCATACCATCTTTTTCGGACCTTGATGTGTATACAGACGTGTTCGTGATGTATATACTAATCTTCTATTTTCAATCTGCTTCATTACTGAATTTCTTTAAGACAAAACTTTTTTACCGCTATGATTCATTTCATCGTCAACTAAAAATTTAAAGTCATAATTGATTTATAAGAAGTTGATGCGCAAAGCATAAATGGTATTTAGTTTATCAATAATACGAACCATGCAAATTCCGCATTAAGATGACTCCTTTTGTAAGTCAACTAATAAGACCCTATAACACCACGAAGACTTAGGTCTATTCCTATTCTGTTTAAATTAAATGCTGGAATTGGTATAAGACATTAACATAATATACATTAATGTAATCAATTATTAGGTAATAAGTTTTGTCTACACATATAAGAATATTTCAATCTTGTCGTTATTATAAAAAACATTATTTCTCGTGATCAAAAAATGTTTTCAAAACTATATTTTAAACATTTAAAAGGTTTTCTCTATTAATTTCAACAACAATTTTGATATTAATTATTGCATTTTGACAAAACCCCATACAATTGACCATGAGAAAATGAAGATTTTTTTTAGTATAATCCCACATAATCAAGACTTGAACATGATAGCAAATGCTACAATTAATGAGAATTATTTTCTATATAAAATGGGAGGTCATAACAAAGTTGTTCGGGTATTTAATGTCATTCTTAAAATAAAAACATTATAACCAGCTTTTTCTCCCATACCTTTTTCGCCTTCTATGTTATACTTCAACAATTAGGTAATTCGCAATCGTGTGCCGTTACTTAAGCCGTCTGATATACTTAAATTTTAAATTAACATTACTATTGCACCTATTTTTAACTAAAGCTAATGAGGTGGCAAGCCTTCCCGAATATTTTTCTTAAGATAATTTATATATATTNACGGAGCAAGCGCATAAAGGCACTGGCTTTTTTTCCATCGTGCCTATGCGTTTTTGGAAGAGAGGGGATACCGTCCTATAGCAGTCAGGATAGGTACGTACATACTTCTTGTCTGCTACGTACTATAGCTGACTATAGGACGGTATCTCCTCTTTCCATATATATATACATAATACATAGAACGAAAAACAGGTGGTAGTTGAGGTTCTTCTGGAATCGGATATAAGCTCACCTTAGATGGTCAATTGGACTTTGAAAATAAAAGATTGTCCAAAGTAACATCAGCTGCTCAATCTAATAATGCTATAAATCTTACTACTTCACAGAAGGAGAAAAGTTTCATTTTGGATGAGCAAGAAAAAATAAATTTACCAATGAGTAATTTCAGTAATGTATTTACAGGAACAATACTGTATTTGCAGCATAAAATAAATACAATTAAAAAAATTTGGATCCAGATATATAGTATAATCTTAGAAGATAATAAGGAAAGATAAAAGCAGTCGTTTAAAAGCTTAGCAAACCTGTGAGACGCAGCTTCCTCTGCCGAAAGTTTAATGTTCTAGGCTTGAAGAAATATGGCTAACGGATCTTGTAAAGATGATGCCTCTTACTCGTCAAAATAAAGGTTATAGATATTTGCTTCTACTTATATATGTATTTTTTCAGTATTCATAGGCTGTTCCAGTAAAAAGTAAAATTAGTACAGACGCAACTGTATAAGTTTTATATTAAAAAAAGAAAGAGATCTTATTAATTTGCAAACCTATCATGGTAGAGTCATACATCGCAAATTTCTAAAATCGTATGTAAAGTTACAAAACTGACTAATATAATACGTACAGTAAACTTAAGGTGGCTATACATAAACGATTTAATCGTACACTAAAGTACGCTACCTGAAAAAAGCTCAGTGTCAAAGGTAATTAAAATATTTGAAGTGCATCAGTATTTTATAAAAGCTGGAAACTTCTCACAATAGTCAAAAACACCAAACGATCGGTGTGAAGCCAAAAGATGTATCAGTAAGAATAAAAAAAGAAAAAAATAAATATTGAAAGTTAATGATTCAATGTAAGTTAATAAAATTAAACAAGTCTTTCAGAAAAGTAATACGCCTACACGGAGGAAAAAATCATGGCGCAAACGCATAGCGGCGATGGAAGTGCCCCCCCTTTTTTGAACCTATGTGATTGACTCATGACGTGTGTGCCTATAACGCATGTAAGCTATAGCCCAAAAGCATAAGCCCTAACCACGGAGCAAGCGCATAAAGGCACTGGCTTTTTTTCCATCGTGCCTATGCGTTTTTGGAAGAGAGGGGATACCGTCCTATAGCAGTCAGGATAGGTACGTACATACTTCTTGTCTGCTACGTACTATAGCTGACTATAGGACGGTATCTCCTCTTTCCCAACTACGCATAAGCACCATGGAATAAAAGCCAGTGCCTTTACGCGTTTGCTCTGTGCTTAGTGCTTATGCTTGTGGGCTATAGATTACATGCGTTGAAAGCACACACATCATGAGCCAATCGCATAGGTTCAAAAAAGGGGGGGCACTTCCATCGCCACTATGCGTTTGCGTTTGCTCCATGATTTTTTCCTCCGTGAGCTGATTGACAAAAATGTTTACCGTAACCTTAGTAGTACTAACAAAGCCGTTCACTTACCGTTTGGAGAATTATCAGCAGCAGCCAATCACTGGCGGCTTTTATGAGCAAGAACTGTAGAAAATCAAGCATCCCGATACTTATCTGAGCAAGAAAACCTTAAGTTTATACGAAAATTTTATTTTTTTTGAACGGTTGGGTTTTTACCATACCCTGAATAGCAAAAATTTAAAATGTCAAGTGTACTCGAAATATCAACGAAAATACGATGTATACAAAATACATGCTAAATGTATAAAAAAAGGTAAATAAAAATTTTTTAACATTTCTTTCATTTCACTTACTTTAAGCAGAGTATACAAAATATACTGAGCAGTACAAACCTCGAAATTCCCTTGCAACCCTGCAGAGGTATATGCATATATTGTTTGCAGGCCTTACCTTAACTCCAATTATAATGAATAAAAAAAAAATAATAATAATAAAACAAATCTTATAACCTTTTTACTATGAACTAAAGCGCCAATTTGATTAACATCCAAATATTAACTCGCATTATTACTTCTATGGTAATTTCAATCTCAATATTGATAAAATTTAGTATGCATAACTCTGCAGTACGTATAAAAATTTTCAGAATTTATATTATGGTAAAGAAACAGAACTTATGCACACTAAAAAAGATTTTCATATACACGTGCCACTCATCATTATTGACTGCTCAAAACAAAATAAATCTTTCAATAATCACCAGTCAACATGCGTTTAGAACTTAAGTCACAAAATAACTTCCCACAAGAAACAGCTGCCTATTGTCTCATTTTATACGATCCCATAGTTAAACATAATGCTGTGAGTGAATACGTAAAAAATTTGTCTAAATTGGTCTGGGAATTAAAATACTATGGCGTCAGTCATTCAAGTTAGTCTCTATCGTGATCGAGCACGTAGTAGACATTCAGGGCTTCTGGTAATGATTATGTGTNGTTTAGAACATATATACATACGTATAGCTGCTTGTGATTGGCTGAATAAGATAGCAGGAGAGGATCGTCGTTCTCTCTCTAGCTTGCCAAGTGCCAATCACAAGCAGCTGTACGTATGTATATATGTTCTAAACCGTTTGTTTACATGCAAGAAATGTTGCCTGATTTTGGCTAGAGGGGGCGCAACCTCTGCATCGGCTCGGAGCGAATAAAGAGCTTTATTTTCTGCATGAAATCTAATATGTTATTCTAAAGCATTTCTTTGTCAACAATACTTTTTGACACTGCACTTGGAAGAATATTTGAAACTTGTCGTTGAGTTCCACAACTTTCTATTATTTAGTGTTTACTTTCTTTAATTCTTGTAACCACATAGTTGTGGTTTACTATAATTTCAGTGATCTTTTTTTTGTATCGAAGGAATTCTCCAGAAGCGACTTTAGTCGAAGCTGCGAGATCAGACATTGGTAGCAAAGAAACACGTAAAATTTTTATTAGTTTTAACATTTATAGAAAAAGAAAGGTAAATAAAAAAAATGGGTGTTTACGTAAAATTTTGTTTCGTCCTTTTTCTCAGTAAAAGTTCTTCAAAATTGTCTGTCCCCATATTTGTTATCTTCTGAGGTTGTTGATTTGATTAATACCTCTTGCTTCAAATACTCAATGATTAATGATTTGATTTTAGTATCTAGCAGCTTAGATCAAACTAGTCTACAGTTGTTGATGCGCTTTATTTAAGTAGATTTCTACCATCACATGAGGTAACTTTACTACACTAATTTCCCTCCCACTCATTTTTTTTGACAAGTTATCTCTTGCTTGTTGTCGTCACCCTTTTGTTTTTTTCTGCTAAGTCCTTTATTTATTTTATCTTTCACAGAAGAAAATAAGTCAGTGATAGAAGTAACATTACGTTGCTTACTATTATAAAAACTTAAAGTTATCATATTTTGCTTATTGTTCTGTTATTGATCATGTAGACGCTTATTTTGAAGTGGCTCTGGATGTGAAAGATACTCTTTTTCTTTTTGTGATGTCAGTAACTTGATCCTTTCTCGAATCCTTTTTTTTGTACAAGTTGTTTCTTGTCTCTCTTTGTAATTGTTTTTTTTTCGTCTTCATATGTTGCAAATTTCAGATCTCTATTTGTTATTTTATGGTCCCTTGGTGATATATTAGCGTGACTCTCATTTTTTGGACTTGAAATGTTTTCTCCATCCTTCTAAGCTTTTTCTTCTTCTGCCACTCCATTATGCCGTTTATGATTTACTTTATAATGCCCGCAGAAAAATGTGTCAGTGAGATTGAGGAAAATGCATCGCGTATTATCAAGAGAGCTTAGAACTATTTTCTTACATTTTTTAGTAAAAATCACGAGCAGACGAGATCTAATGTAAATTTTCTCTTGATTTGTATTTATGTTGTGATCCCATAGGCAATCAATGTAATCATTAAAATTAATGGTGGCTCTAACAACACTGGTCTTGACACACTTTCCTTTTTTCATTACATCTTGAATCTGAACAAGAATGCTGTAAATTTCACTTTTAAGATGAATGAACTTCGTCATAATATTTCTACTATACTCAATCTTCATAAGTCTCACAATTTTTTTGTTTTTAAGTAACATTTTATGCTTATTATTTTCGGGAAAGTTAAATGTATCAAATTTCATAATGTTAGTTTTCATAATTTTATGAACACCATGGTTCTTAATTCCACATGTGCAACTGTTTGTATTAGTATAAAAAAGTTTTAAATCTTTTTTTAAATTAAAAATCATGTAATCATAACAAAAGTGGAACACGTGTTTTAGACAAGTCGAATACACTAAGCTGAATGTATGTGGCCCTTCTTATTATTAATTCCAATCGTTACAGTTAAATCGTAACGAAATTTTCACTACATATATCACAGCTATGAAAGTTGGGTTCAGCAATATATGCGCCTGCAACGTAACGCCAATTTCAGTAGTCTAAGAACTTTACATTAATTGAATTTTTTCTTATTCCTTATTATCTTTTTAAAAATAGCGTTATTTATAAGTTTAAAAAGAATTTTTTAAACTTATTTTTAGCTTTTTCTCATTTATTACTATTCAAATCCAGTGGATTCTTATAACTTTTAATCGATAGTTTTAAGCTTGCTTGAGAGCTTTATAATGAAGTACATATTTATATTTATCATATTATGTAGTCATTAATATTGAAGAGGATAACGTAGTTTATGTTAAAGGACTTAAAAAATAAAATGGCCTTGGCAAGTACTCTTCAATAAGTATAAGATTCATAAAACCCAATGTATTATAGATAAAAAATAATAAATAAGGACTAAAAACTTATTTTCTCTCTTCTCGGTTCCTTCATAACTGTAAAGAATGTACATCACTGAAACAATTTAACATGTTTTATCTGACATGTACAAATCATGCATCAAACCAGCCTATTGTGCTGTGAAAAATGCTACAACTACATCAAAAAGTACATTAAAAAGAAATAAGGCTTAACAAATAGGCTAGCCTTGGTATAAAATTGATTCATAAAAATTAAAAATAAAAAAAAAATAAAAATTATTATTTTGCACATTTTTATAAACTCTTGTATTTTTAACTGTTCCATCGATTATACAAGAAAATATATTCTTCAGCAATTGCAGCAAGAGTATGTAGAAAGAATAAAAGTGGTCTTGTTGGAATGTTGGGAAGCTTTGGACCAGTATTACACAATGTTTATAATCTTATTAAAACATTTTTGTTGTGAAAAAAAATTCAAGATCTGCTTGTGAATGACTAATTAAACTGGTATGTATATAATATAACGTAGGCATACATACAAAGCTACAGTTGTAGTCGTAAAAGCGTTGTATAAAAAACGAAGCATAGTTTTCAGTTTTTTTCCGTCAAAAAATTTTTCAAAAGACCACTAGTTCACTTCTGTCTTTCCTACAGTGCCAATGCATATTTTATATCTACCAGTTCCAAAAAGTATTTCTAAAAGAGTGTTCTATACTGCAAATTAAAAAATGATAAAATAAGTGATATCTCACGTATGGTACCATAGCTACACGTACGTGTGCCCCCTTCTCCTAGAGCCTACTGGAGACAATTGTAATGGGAGAGAGCAGAAGAGTTGGTTCATAGGATGCTAAAGGGAGCTCGCTCTCTGGTTGGAACTGGCAAGGACGAAGGTCTTAGACACGCAGCGCGCTCTTTTCTCGTTTTGGATGAATAAAACAATTAATACTAGTTCCTCAACTATTTACTTCATGCGCACCCCAAGGCTATATAAATCCACGAAACAGTTTTAGTGTCAGAAGTGGAATGGTTATCGTGATCAAAGAAAATTAAAGTAAAACTTTTTTTTCGGTCTTTGTCAACGGTAAAGTATCGACTCCCACGATTTTTGAAAAACACACATAGTGTTGTTCCACGAAGTGAATAAGAAATTTCTTCAATAGAAATCAGCGGAACAAGGAGTTGCTGAAGTACAGATAAAAGCAATTTAAAATCAAGAACAAAGGCAAAAGAATATCCGGGATTCCAATAGAAGATCAAGCTAACAAGAATGTTAAGGGTTTTGGTTATCATCGTTCTAATCGGGGGTATGTGGTACGTACTTAAGATTATAAATAAACATGTATATGTATACTGTCCTAGGGGTTGTGTTAAGACTTTAAGTACGATACAGATTTGTTTTTGTTGTTATATTTATTTCGCGTTCAATATTCTCCTCATAACATCGATGGCGCGTCTCTAGAGTAATTTTTTGTGTGTAAGAAAGATTTGGGATTGTGAAGAAAATTGATCGAGTTAAAAGCGAAAAAAAAATAAACAAATAAATAACAATAAAATTAGACACGTGATCATAGTTACAATAAAATGGGTTCATCATCGTGTAAAAGGAACGCAAATAATCGGACCGCAAATTGTATTTTCCCCCACAGAGCAATAATATAAATGAGGAATTCCTTGTACGCAAACAACATCTGGTTCAACCAGATATGGTACATACCAGCCCCATAGCACACCAGCAAGTCGAATACATGCAGCCTTTAAATGCCCACAACATACTATGCACTAGCTCATGTGAATAGCGCATTGGGAGGCATCCCAATATTTAACGGGGACCCAATTAACATCCCGCAATTTAGAGAGATGGTACAGATAGCAAAAACAAAAACTTCCTGGTCATTTGAAAAATATTTCATAGAGAAACTAGGGAATAAGTTAAAGGGTATATATATGTATAGCTGCAGACCAGTTTCACGCGTGGCTTTCACTATTTCTTACGGTCGATGAATTTTTACTATCACTTTCGCAACAATATGGAAAGATAGGGGCATGGAGACGCTGTTAGCAGAGTTGAAAATGTTAACGCAGAACCCAAGTTAATCAATTGCACAATATTGCAGTCAGGCACAAAAATTATGTAATAGAATCATGATGACCCATGATTCTAATCCATACTTGGGGGAAATAGAGCAGATAACACTGAAAAAAAATTGAGATAGGGAAGCGGCTAAATAATTCCAAAAGAGCCTCGGGGCACCATGAAGTTGGAATGTAGCTGGACTTAGGATGACAACGATAGAAGAAGCTATAGAAGCCACCACGAGCGTAGACAACTAGATGGGCTCACGTAACATGGAACAAGGACCGTACAATTCCTATGATACACGGAAAAGTTACTACAAAGATAAAAGGTATTTTAAAATAGATGTATTAGCAACCAATGAAACACCAATGGAAGGCACAGACACAGAGTACGTAGGGATTTGGTTTGACGAAGATGATAAATGGTGTTTGAAATGCAGAGGACACTACATCCACTCTACTAAGGAATACAAAAAGCTGTATAAAGATGCCATAACTGGAAAACTACCACACCTCGATAAGCCTCCCAATGAACCATGTGAGGAATCTGCCGTAGGACAAGAGAGGAATTGAGTATAATAACTCATCTTATGTTACGTGGCAAAATGGTCTCAACTTAAATGGGAACAATAATTATTATTAACAGCAAAGAGAATACGAGGATGGCGATGACAGGCATCCCATAAATAGTAACTTAAATAATAAAAACAATAAATATTTTAATATTAACTATAAAAACAATCACAACTACAACCCTTATATTAGCCAACGGCCACAAAATGGTTATGCAGATAACTATAATAGGCCAATGGTGACAAGTCAGAATTTTGATAATAAAAATAGATGTAATAGTATGAATGAGAGTAATGGTTATATACGACAGTATGAATATTAAACGGGGTATAATAAATAGGGCCGGCAACGAGGAAACGAGACCACCACGAATTTCAGAAAGGAGTCGCTAGACGCAAGAATAAACGCGGGAGATCTAAATTCGAACGATGCTCGATGCGCTTCCCAAACGTCGAACATTTATCAATAGGCAATAAGGTGATAAACGTGCTTAGTGGTAGAAGAGCAGCAGACAGACGTGTAGACAACGAAACGCATAAAAGTAAATACACATGGCAGGTTGAAACAGAGAAGCTCAATGACAGAACACCGAGTTCAACGCCCCTCGCAAGAAAACTTATTCGTGAGTCGAGTGAGGTCAATATTCAGGTAAGAGAACCACTAACTACGAGTGCGTACGTCGATAGGATAACGAGCAAAAATACTTTGCTTTAAAATAGCCCACGAACGGAAGAAAATTAACGAGGAGATAGTAGAAACTAATCGTCTTGTAGGACCATAAATATATTTGAAGTAGGTAAGACTTCCCCTCAATATGTATCAAAAGCTCTTGGCTATGAAATGGTAAAGTTAAATTCCACGCTGAAACATGTGCAGAGATATTAATTCTTATTCTTGACAGATATCTTTCTTGATAGCCTTTTTTCAGACACTTTCGTTGACAAGGGCACCCAAGTTAAAATTATTGGAGTTACGCACGGCAATTGTAGCACGTTGGTTATAGTAGAAATACCACTAAAAGGCCTTATTTGTATATTACATGTGGTCCAACGTGAATTTCCGATAGATGTGGCGGGTGTAATTGGTTGGAATATTTTTAAAATGTATAATGTGCCCAGGAAAATATTTTGCAGTTTGGACGAAGAAAAGTGAAATTAGAGCCAGAGATGTATTCCTGCCAGAACAAGGTAAGTTATATATGCTCGTGTAAAAAAATTAAGCAAAAATGTTATTACTGGTTAGCTCCCTTTATAGAAAATAGATAAAAAAGGCGTATTGTTCGGAAATGTCATAGCCATACAGAATCAGGGAAATGTTTATGCAGAACGCATTAATACGAGAAATGGAACGGTTTAAATATTGGTACCCGAGATTGATTTATTATAGCGCGAAGTAATGCAAAAGGTTGAACCGTTTAGCGCCAAAGAAAACGAAGCAAGGGGCTTGAATGGGGTAATGACAAGGCTGTTCAAAACGGAGAGAGAAAAAGAAGAATTTAATGAAATAAGAAAATAGGAACATACAACAGGCAATAATAATGTTGATTTAATAACTGCCTACAATTTTGACGGCACGTTAAATGAAGATACAATTGCAAGAGTAGGAAAAACGTTGGAATTCATAGACGTGTCTAGAAGAATCAAAGAAGGAAAATAACATGTCAGAATACTTCTAGAACATAATCTCTTCGCGTTTAATCTGGATGAAGAGCTGCTTAAAGCCACGAACATATTAAAGTACCTCATCAAGACAACAACAGATAAACGCGTGACAGCTAAGCGCTAAAGGTACCCGCCAGCACTAAGGAAGCCAATAAAAAAATTAATAAAAAAACTGTTTAAACAAGTTATAGCTGAGCCATCTAAATTGCCGTACAATTCTAACATGTAGATTGTACCCAAGTGTGCGGGGTCTAACGGTGAGATGCGTTGGCATGTGATAACTAATTTCAAACAGCTCAACAAAATTACCGTAGGAAGCTGCCATTCCTTACCATTCCAGAGCGGCACATTTGAGCATTTAGAATTGGCTTGACATATAACAGTAGTAGATTTCAAACAAGAGTTTTTTCAGATTAAAATTCACGAAGAGAATGGACATAAAATAGCATTCTCTAGGCGGGATAGATATTATCAGTGTAAGATAATGCTAATGGGATGTACGGACTTACCCAATACATTTCTAAGAGCGATGTCACTCGCTTTGGTAGGTAAACAAGGAAACGAAATAGAAGTGTACCTAGATGACATAACGGTGTTTGCTGAAAACGTTAAGGAATACGGAAGACGCCTTATTAGACTATTAAACAGCTTAGCAGAGGCTAACTTGACTATTGTCATAGATAGGCTAATAAAAATGGACCCAACGATGATCAAAGCAGCAAGAAATTTTCTGTGACCTACTTATGCCAAAAAAATCAAACAATTTCTTGAATTTGCTCACTACTTCATACAAATTATCTAGATTGATGAAAAAATTACTCTTCCTCTCTCCAAGCTCCAAAATAAATAAACATAGTTTAAATGGGAAGAGCAGCAGGAGCAAGCCTTTGCGAAATTTGTCGAGGCATTATGTAGTGAGCTGATACTGATTGCACCTTATCTGGACAAGCCTTTTATAGTTACAACGTACGCGTCAGATTACGCAATAGGGACAATATTAAACCAAGGCAAACTGGGTAAAAATAGACCGTGTAAATATGCTTCACGGTGTCTACGAAAGAGCAAATTACGCTACCCGACGTATGATAAGGAACTATTGGCCATAATTTCCGCAAAAGAACAGTTTTAGTTGTACTTATTCGGGCACAAATTTACAGAAATCACAGATCATAAGCCACTAAAACATTATTATACATCAAGAAAGCCTGACATGAGATTTAACAGGCTGAAAGCAAAACTACGAGGCTACGACAATGACGAAGTACATCGGCCAGGTATTTCAAACAAAGCATTTGAAGCACTGTCTTGAAATCCAGTAATAGGAGAAGAAGAAAAAATTATTGAGCAGCTCTGCTAAGAACGGTATCAGCTGGCAGACAAACAGAAGAAAGAAATACTAGCTGATAATGATGGGCCTCCGGCACGCATTTTTAAAATACGATTGATCCGTGAGCAGCGTATTTAAGAAAATACGAAAAAAGAAAAAACTAGTAACTCTGATTTAGAGAATTCAGATAAAAAAGTACAAAAGAGAAACCAAATTTTGATAGACGAAATGGAAATAAACGTGATATAAGAATAGAAGGCCAAGCTGATGGTAAAGAAGATTTTGAATCCAAAGAAAAAGTGGAAATAAACAAAACGTTAAGCAAAAAAATTAGAAAACAGTGAGAAAACGAGGCCACCCAAGAAAAAATATTATATGTTAGCAATATTTATAGGAAAAAAGATATAAAAGCAACGAATGAAATTATTTCACAGGAACCGGTAAACAATAGATCAGCCTATATACGAAGGGAGGACCAAATGCAACATGGGATAAAATATACAAGGACACCAGCGATTGAGAAGAATGAGATCGTACCAAAGGGATGGAGAAGTCGTAAGGGTCAGTTAAATATACTTACAAAAAAGCAAGAACCGTTCTCTATTACAGATTGCAACTAGAGTCCGTCAGATGATATTATTGTTGCAAATTGCGGAACTCCGGTAGTAATTAATAGTGAATCAGGAAATCACGATACTTGGTAATATCACAAATCACAAGCTTGGTAGCCGAAGAGGCAGAGAAAGTAAAAGATAATGAAGAAACAAAAGATGTCTAAGAGATAATGGAAGCAGACGAGGGAGCAGGGAATTCCGAGACTTCTGGTAAAGGTTTTTTTGAAAGCAGCGGTCTTGAAGTATTAAAGAGAGTAAATCAAGCACAAGAGAGATCAAAAAAAAAAGAGAGTGAAGGACAGCCACCACAATACGATCATACAACAAATAAGCCGCTCACTGACGGTATTTATAAATATAAAAGACGGGTGAAAAAGAAAAAAACAATCATTCAAATGACAGAATAAAAATAAGCATGACATGGTAATATATTGCTCAGGTTCAGATACATCAGAGAATAAAGCAAAAAAAAAAAAAGAGCGAAGATTGACAATAGAATCGATACGCGCAGAAACTGGAACACATGTGGGGAAGCAGATATAGAATTAGAAAAATTAGATAAGAGAAAAACTATATATATAAAAGAAGCTATACGACAGAGTAAGCATCAGAGATAAATGGTCAGATCGATCGCTTCTGTTGAGGATAATCTTATTCTTCAAGGAATGGCGGACTGGAAATTGGGTTATATTATGAATGAACCAGAATTTCGAAGTGGAGTAAAAACGACGAATACACCAGCAGCAGTTCTAATTAAGGAAAGAAAGCGATGGTCACACAAGAAAAAACTGTATTTATTAAACAAACCAAAGTCGAATTTTTTAATTACGCCCTTAATAATAGCTTATTGTGACACGCGACAAACGTTAAATAGTACAACAGCACAAAAAATAAAAAAAGAGGTAAAAGCAAGCACAATGTTTATAAACTAGGCACGTTTTCATACAAGTACTTATACAGTACATAAAAAGCAAAAAAAATGAGAGAGGGCAAGAAAGTGATGTAGCTAACGAAAGGCACACAGGGCCCCCATCTGAACCACCACCACCAACACCAGATCCTTAAAGTGACTGCAAGCTATGAACTTACGACAATACAATGACAGAAGTTATAATTAAAAAATCATAATAGTAATAATAAAAATTACAATAATAATGGAAAAAGGATAATGACAGAAGTAACACAGAATATAAAAATAATAAAGTTAACACACTAATATAGTATTATGAAAGTAGACTGGATACACAGAAGCATACGTGTATGAATGTATAGGAAAAAGCGTTATTTTTTATTGATTCGCGGCCCTCGGACAAGCTGAAAGTGAACAACAAATTTCACGGAAAGAAAATATAAAATATTATTTAGGATTTACATCAACAATAAAACACTACTTGGATTTGCTTGAGCGAAAATCTTTTTATTCATACACTTGTTAATATTTCGTCTCATCATGGAGACCTTTTCAAGACTGTAAACACATCAACGTATATGTTGGCTCACTCTAATAAAACATAAAATTAAATAAGGGTTAAGATACATTACGTGTAATACCTCTTTACTTTTTAACGAAAAAACCTCACGCATTATAGACCAACAGTTTTATTTTATACACAAAACATGTTATAGGAGAGAAATATTTCAATTGTAAACTGTAGGTAGACTGTTCACACTGACGGATAAACGTGCAATGAGATTACAAGCTACGCGGTCTTCNAAAATTCGTTGGTAAATCAGTTACAGTTTTATTGTCGTTAATATTTACAGACTTTACTGTTTCATTAAGTTCTGGTAGTCCATAATCTTTACATATTTTTCTTTAAAGTTGTAGATTTCATTTAAATGTAATAAAGCATTGTTTTGTTTATCATCTTTTGAATTTTCAATAAAAATTAACTGGAGTGATTCCCAAATAGCCTTACCACAAACGTCTTCATATATTAAAAACCATGCCCAAAACTTTCTTAGTTAATATGGCAGCATAGAGTTACAGACTTCCTTAAATATTTTATATATTTTAGAGTCGTGTTCAACTCCACCTAAAGCAGTAGCAGTATCTCTAAATAAACTGTTATGGATGTTCTCAAATGTTCTAAAACTTTCAAAGATTCAGCTCCACTTGCCCAATTGAAAATTACAAAAAAAAATCAGAATCCTTAGGTGACACTATTTTTAGGAGCCCTATCGTTAAATCACTTCTAACTCTTTCTCTTTCGACCCAAGTTCTTACCGTCAAATTAAAACAGTAATATTCTTAAATATTCACGTATCTGATTTTTCTGCGAATCTATCTATTTCATTTTATTTAAACCAAGCCGTTAATGCTATTTTAGTGTTTTTTATGGTTTTAAATATATCATTTTTTTGAATAACTAAATTTTGTTTATTTTTAATATTACTGGTAAATTAAATACGGAACGACTAGGTCTCCACAGAGGCAACTCGTGCAATCGCCATGCTGTTTCCATGGGGCTTAAGTAGAGGCCATCTACATAATCTGATATTTCATCAAACTATTATATAGTTTAAATATCTTGTCAGTCATGTTTAAAACAATGAATTTTTTCACTGACATAGGGTGGTGTGTGTGATAATTCAATACACGATTAGTACTGCTAGGTTCTCCGTATTTATCAAGAAAAAAACCGTTTTCTGCCATGTCTAATAAAATTAACAAGTCTGGAAATGGCATAGAGTTGTTAACCTCGTTCTTTACTGTGAATTGTATGAAACTGTTTAATTATTTAAGTGTTTAATTTATTTAGAATATTCTGTAATTGTGTTTTTTAACTATTGCTAGGATGTCATCTACATAAAATTTGTATAGCAAACTGTCATCTGATAATTTTAATGATACATTCTCCATCACCTGTTCTAAAACTATATCAGCAAACACCGGGCTTACACATCCACCCGTGGAACACCATATGGTTTGCTGAAAAAATTTTTTATTGAACAGGAAACAAGTCGAGGCAAGCAACAACTCTACACTCTTCAGGTGTATTTTTGATGAAATGCATAGACCAAAGAGTTTTGTCTCTATGGTTGACAACACTTCTTTGTCGAGGGCTCATGAAACTCTAAAAATACATAAAGATAACATACTGGTCAGACTGATTGTCGCATCAATAGGGTCACCCACTTATTTTCTACATAAATTTATCTCCAATTTATTAAAAAAATCCATTCCGAAACCTAAACTTACTGTCACAAATTCTTATGATATAAAAAAATATCTTTTCAATATTGAAACACCTGAAGAGTTTTATCTGATTTTTTTTAATGTAGTGTCTCTGTATACAAGCTTGCCGCATGATCTTATTATTAGAGGTTTAAAAAACAAGTAGAAATATTTACAAAATTTAATTGCCATGTCTATAGATGTGTTCATAAGAGGTGTGGAATTGTTGCTTGCCTTAACTTGTTTCCGGTTCAATAAAAATTCTTTTCAGCAAGCTATAGGGTGTCCCACGAGGAATGCGTGAGTTCGGTATTTGCTGATATAGTTTTTGAACAGGTTGTAGAGAATGTATTATTAAAACAATAAGATGACATTTTGCTATACAAACGTTATGTAGATGACATCTTAGCAATAGTTAGAAAAACACAAGTACACAATATTCTAAATAAATTGAATACTTACAATAGTGTTATACAATTTACAGTAAAGAACGAGGTTAATAACTCGTTGCCTTTGATAGAGATGTTAATCATTAGACATGTCAGAAAAAGTTGTTCTCTTGATTGGTACAAGAAACCTATCAGTAATAAACATGTATTAAATTACCACACACATCACCCTATGTTGGTGAAAAAAGGCTTTGTTATAAATATGATTGACAAAATTTTTAAACTTTATGATAGTAAATTCAGAATTAAGAACATTTTCTACATATGGCGTGTGTTGTCCAAAAATTTTTATCCAGATGACTTTGTTACAAAAGTAGTAAAAAATAGATTTAAAAAATTGTAGTAATTACTCTTTCAAAAATATAGAATAACTAATAACTGCGTAACCAACAGACATTTAGACAATTAACTGACACCCGTCTTAAGAAATAATATTGAGAATATAAGTAATAAAAATTTTTTCTTTTTTCTACGACCCTTGAAGGCGCCATGAAAAAAAATGTACATGGACAGTAGCAGATAAATTAACAATAATGTTAGGACTGATAAAATACAAAAATACATACATGCATACTAGTGAAGGTAAGGAATTATAACAAAACATATAAACGAAACGGGAATAAAAAATAAAGCATACAGGATGCACGTTTGGCGTTTTTTAACAAAAAATGTAACAAAAGAATTTTTTTTTAGGTAAAAAATAATGAAAATTATGTAACCATGATGATAAAAATAACAATAAGATAATAAACCATTACCAAAATAAAAGTGAGGTGCTATAATCAACGAAAAATTCTAGAACACGTAAAAACATGACAAAACTTAGACTGCTAGCATGAAACATGTGAAAGGCAGAGAGGAGTCTGAAAAAAAATCGACTACATTTTAAGTAACGCAAACTTATTATTGTTATCGCTGTACACTGTAATCCCTTAAGGGTGATTGCCTTAGCAATCACATCTGTGGTGGTTACGGAACACTACTTTTTTCCTCGAAGATAACCTAAGAACACTGCATTACCCCCAACAATTCCAGAAAAATCCTTTCAGCACAAACATAAAGGAATCGGAAGCGATTCCCGTAACCCGATAAAGGCCCATAGACTATGCATTGAACTCCTTTAGCTGACTCTAGTATCCTGGATAATACAAAACAAGCAACGCATTGAAATCCACAAGAAGAAACCAACATAATCAATAACCCAGACACCAGGGTTGTGTTAGAAAAATAACCAGCAACGCCGCTAAAGAAAAACCAGTAACTTCTATTAAAATGAACCAGCCCAGCACCTCAGGGCGTGGGATACACCAAAGATCCAAAGAAATTACTCTGGCGGCAAACCACCAGGATAATGCAGCAAAACAAAAAAAAAATCTTCTAAAGTTTTATCTACTATTTTCAAAGCCTTTTTTATAGATAATTAGAGCTTCATCCTAAATAATTACATTTACTTCTCGTANGACAAAAATCACCTCCTAAAATAATTAATTTACTTCCAAAATATTTTTCAGTGTTACTTAAATCTCTTAACGTTCTGTCTAGTATTACCAATGCTCTTTTTGGAATCATAAAAGACTCATTACAAATCATTAAATCAACTTCTCTTAATTTTTCTTTTATCTGACTTGAATTCTAAAAATGCACTCTCTATATTTTTTCCTGACCCTCCTGGACCATCTATAGAGAAATTGTTATTTTTTCGTTCGCAAATAATAAAAAATATATTTTTCTGGTCATTATTCAAACTTTTATACATCGAGTTAAACATTTCTTTAGTGAGACGTATTTCATCATGTATATCTTCTTTTCTACTCTCAATTTTTTTTGGTGTCGGTAAATAAAAGCATCCACATAATTTATCGTCTGATTCTAATATTTTATTAATATGTGAAAGAGCAAAATTATCTTTAGTATTAGGCAAACCCTTTATAAAAAATTTTTGTATGTATTCCATAATTTATCTTCTTAAACGTTTTCTGAAATTTAAAACCAAGCAAAAAATTGTTTTGAGTGATTCCCAAATAGCCTTACCACAAACGTCTTCATATATTAAAAACCATGCCCAAAACTTTCTTAGTTAATATGGCAGCATAGAGTTACAGACTTCCTTAAATATTTTATATATTTTAGAGTCGTGTTCAACTCCACCTAAAGCAGTAGCAGTATCTCTAAATAAACTGTTATGGATGTTCTCAAATGTTCTAAAACTTTCAAAGATTCAGCTCCACTTGCCCAATTGAAAATTAC
Organism: Copidosoma floridanum; assembly: GCF_000648655.2. Next base: position 166,061 of record NW_019382667.1, read on the forward strand.
AAAAAAAAATCAGAATCCTTAGGTGACACTATTTTTAGGAGCCCTATCGTTAAATCACTTCTAACTCTTTCTCTTTCGACCCAAGTTCTTACCGTCAAATTAAAACAGTAATATTCTTAAATATTCACGTATCTGATTTTTCTGCGAATCTATCTATTTCATTTTATTTAAACCAAGCCGTTAATGCTATTTTAGTGTTTTTTATGGTTTTAAATATATCATTTTTTTGAATAACTAAATTTTGTTTATTTTTAATATTACTGGTAAATTAAATACGGAACGACTAGGTCTCCACAGAGGCAACTCGTGCAATCGCCATGCTGTTTCCATGGGGCTTAAGTAGAGGCCATCTACATAATCTGATATTTCATCAAAAATTTCAATATCGTCTTTTTTATCACTCGCACCTCTTTCGTTATTTTACGTGGTGCTCTATCTTCTTCGTTATGAATGACTCACTTCTTTTGTAATTTCGATATCCATTTTTGTAAATACAGTATTATCAGTTAATTTTTTTGGAACTTTTTTGTACAAATTTTTTGATGACTGATAAGACATAGACTATTTTTACCACGAGGTTTATGAAGCATGTGTTTAATAACTAATTCTTGTATTTGTAAATTGAGTGGAATTTCTGCTAAAATATATATATTCAACTGTATCTATGATCACGCATAATTTACTGTTTGTATGCAATGTTACAATTATATGAGAATGAGGTAATTCTCTTTTTTGAAATTCAGTGGTGTGAACGGAAGCAATAACTTTTTCGAAAATATAGTGTTGAGTTATATTGTCCAAAGTTAATTTTTATTTTGTATGAAATTATCCAACAAGTATATTTGGTATATCATTTGGAGTGGTACCGTCAGAAAAATTTTTTTAAATTTGTTTCATTTCTAACCATTAGAGGTTACATGTAACGGTAATAAAATAACCAGGTCGTCCAAAATTTCGCATTATTACCATTGCATCTTGATAATGTTATTATATTGCTTTCTATCATAATACATGCATGCAAAAAAAGTTGTTGCGTTAATCCTCTAGCATGGAGTATTGAACTAAAAATTTAACGATTTGGTTGATAGAAAGTTCAAAATAAGTAATATTAAAGCAACGTAATGGTTTCTGTTTTTGTTAAAAATTTTTCTCTATTACTTGTACTATATCTTACATCTCCTACTGAAAACAATAAAGAAGATACCATAGGATCAACATACTGTATTTAGCACACAGCATTGATAATGCAACCTATGAAGGTGTTGATAAATCAAATAGTGTTAGGACTGATAAAATACAAAAATACATACATGCATACTAGTGAAGGTAAGGAATTATAACAAAACATATAAACGAAACGGGAATAAAAAATAAAGCATACAGGATGCACGTTTGGCGTTTTTTAACAAAAAATGTAACAAAAGAATTTTTTTTTAGGTAAAAAATAATGAAAATTATGTAACCATGANATATATATCTGCCTATATTATATAGTGATTTGTGTGGGGCGTTCCACATACCCCCACAGGCCCCCCACAGACCCTCAACACTCCCAGCCCCCACAAATCCCCACAAATAAGCTGAAATTCGACTGATTTCATCGTTAATTTAATATTTTCGAACTTTTTCTTTAGACCTCCGCAGCCCCCCTACAGTTCCACCACACAATTATGCCAGTCCCTTCACAGACCTCCCGCAGCCCCCCACAGGCCCCCCACACCATTTTTCATAAATCATGTCATGTATACTTGTTAATAATAAAACATTAATAAGCGACTTTCAATTTATTACCATAAATATTGCCGATTTATTTTTAAAAATCATCAAGTAAAGTCAATAAATTGTGTTAAAATCTCTTTCTAAATAATATTTTCTATTTCTGTATTTTTTTGCCTTTCTACTTGAATAAATAAATTATTTTCATCTTTGCATCTTGATAAAGCCACATATAGTTGACAATG
>NW_019382667.1:171525-186607 GCF_000648655.2 Copidosoma floridanum
TTATTGACCACAGATGTTTTGTTAGCGGAAAATCGTTTATATTAAATCTACGAGCCGCAGTAGTACTCCAAAGATCGAAATGTCACTTCTGTACCTCTAAATCGTAAAAGTATAAAAGTGTCCCTTTTTCTAACTTTCTTAAACTTTTTTTCCAATATTTTTAAGATAAAACTGGGACAGGCGTCTTGGCGTTTGGTCTCATTGACTTTTTTTTGCGAGAGAGATCAATGAATATCGATTCCACTTCCAATCTAGTAGCAAAGGAGTACACTGTTTTAGGTGGTCCAAAATAGGCTTAAATGACTGGTGAAACGACGCCCTATCAATAAAAAAAAAAAATTAAAAAAAACAAATTATAAAATTATAAAGGAAATTAAAACAACAAACCAGGGGGTATTAATGGGTCATGGGACGCCCTTGTTACCTGAGAAATTGTGTCTCTACTCATCTCATATTTAAAGAACTTCGTTCTTACCGTGGGTGTAAATGTAAACTCTGTTGAGAATAGGTATGGACAAATCATGGAGACTTTAAGTGTCGTGTTATTGAAGCGAAGTTTTATTTTATTTTATTAGGACATGGTTTTGAGAAAGTTTATCGTAACCAAACTGATGTAAAATTAAAATAATAAGGCTGTTTTTCTATTGTTTTGTATTTTTGTACATTAGATCCCCTATCCTAGCCAAGCAAGGTGACATGTATTAAAGTATATGTAAATAATAAAAATAAATTTTATGTCACCATTTTTGTCATAGAGCGCTCGTGAAAAATCTGGACTAATACAAGGACATGTTAAAAGCCAAAACATTATATTTGTCTTCTTAAAGTGGGCGCGTTTGAAAATTGAAATGATTAAAACTTCTGACGATAGTCAAGTCTAAAAAGGAAAGTTTATTGTCAATCTCTAGTTAGCTGAAAAAGAAGTATTGTTTTTAAGTTAGTTTATAAAACGCTCTTACTATCCAGTACAACTTTTAACAGTATTATTATTGCAAGAGTAAAAAACCTTTTGACAAAAAATAATTATTGTTTGAACTTTATCAACAAAAACATAAATGTTGGATTAAAAAGACAAAATTACTTAATCACAACAAAACTACTATAAACACTTATCCTCTCTGCAAAATTGGTATACCATAAATAGACAATAATTTTGAAAAAAAATCCACCATGTTAAGACTTTACAACTTTAATACTTACCCTATTATCAAGAACAAACTAAATCACGTCGTTTGAACAATAATTCTGTTTTCGTTATCATCAAAATATTTTTAACCATAAATTTGATTAGAACATTAACATCCTTGACAAAAAATCTAATTCTAAAAAAAATTTGCTTCTAAAGTGCTTTTTTTAAACTAGACAAGCATAAAAGTAAAAGAAAGAAAGATGTTCTTTCTCTTATTCAAGCGTACCTTTCTTCACTACAAGAGTTTAAATGTCCCAACCAAGTTCATCACCCTTTACCGCCTACCTTTGTTTTTCGCCTCCATAAGCGCAAGCTTATTGTGTAATTTATTGTCAGTCGATAGTTCAACAGGTGACGAGAGAGACAATGTACTTGCGTGCTCCTGGTAATTATTGGTTATTGGGTTATTGTTTATATTCATTATTTATATCTTAAATTTTTTTTAATTTTTGTGTATGAGCTTTATCAGATATCTTTTTGTGTTATTAATTTAGTAGCCTGATGAGGCTGACACAAATGATCAAAAAAAAGTTTTATTTATAAACTAACATAAGAAAATTTAAATACACCTTGTATTTATTTTGTATCTTGCCCCCAACGTAGCACCTATCACCTTAAACTTCGAAGTTCATTGGAGGCCACTGTCTTTATTAATGTCAAAAACGAGGACTGAGGCAAAGAAGAAAAAATAAAGTGTAAAGTGTGAGATCAAAAGAGCATATCTTGCAGTTAAAGCCTTCTTATAAGCTGATGAAAATTCCCATATTGCTTAAGTTAGCCTGAGATAATGATACAGTCCACATCTGAAAACATGGGTCCATATACAATAGCAAACTAAAATATTCAAGCTTTAGTAAGGAGGAGGATGAAAATATTCGAGATCTTCTTGTAGAAAAGCATATTGAGCCATGTCAACGAAAAGTAAAAAAGTAAAAAGAAATTATTATTTCGAAAACATTTGCTCTTATTTGAAGAAATATGGATATGATTTATAACAAAAAATTTCATACATAATTGATTATTTTTACACTATAAGAAGTTTTTGAAAATTTTTTAAAATCCGCTATAGATATAAACATAAGATTTTAATTTTTTTCATTAAATTCATTCACATATTATTTTAACAATTTCAAACCCTAAATTTATTAGCTTGCTCTATTCACTAGATAGATACTGTGACTAAAATGAGTATGTCATAAATAAGAGAGCGGCGTTGGCTCAGTGGTAAGCGTGCTTGCTACTCATACAACGCTGTTCTAGGGGTCGTGGGTTTGATTCCCGGTGAGTGCAGATTTTTTCAAAAACTGTTTTCATCGGGAAAAGTTCCTATATAACCCCGGCTGTTTTGGAGTGGGTTTTTCCGAGGAATTTTCCTTCAGAGTAATTCCAGGGTTTTTTCCTTGCTCCACAGGTCTTCGGGCCTGGGTGAATGCGAAACAGTGTTAGGGCCTAATAGGTAGGGATTAGCCGGCCTGATGCCGGGCAGGAATCGCCGGCCTTACCGGCAAGGAGTGGCCCCTGAAACATGGGGCTTCTCCGGGGATGCTAATTAGCCTGGATCCGATACTTAGGACCCAAGCTACACAGTAGCGAGTTGACCCGATGCACTTCCCCCCGGTGCAGAGAGTGTCAGCTTAACTGACAAGGTGTGTTACACTGGAGATACTTTCACTGTGCCCATGGTATAATTTGTATGCTATCAATTAAAAAGAGAAGATTTAATGGGTGTGGCAATACACCCCCACACATAGGTGGTGCGTGGGTGGCCCTGGCGACTGGGCTAATAGGCTGTCGCGGTAACCTGATATAAAAAAAAAAGTATGTCATAAATAACATTTGTTTTTCTCAAAAAACTATTTATTTACAATTTTTAGTAAAAAATACATTATCACAGGTAAATATTATTTTTACAAAAAATATTAAACTTCATTAGTAAAAATAAAACAAATAATCACCAACAGTATTTACAACACTCTTCTTGTAACGCTGTTCTTCTAATATTACTTTAAAATAATTGTTAACTTTGTACATAAATATCACACAATTACTCCAATTTCTATCACTTTGAAAAAAGATTATTTGTGTGCTGCGGATAAAATCCGATATTATATTATGTAAGAAAAAGTTTATGAGGATAAGAACTGTAAAGAATAAAAAATGTACAAAATTAAAATTGTTTAGAATTTTTGTTAAAAATTGTACCTGCTGTTATCAATGATATCATGCTTTCCATAAATAAGATTCTGTCCTATTGCAGGCTGAAACTCTTATAATTGCCGTCAAAAAAGCATATCCGTGTTCTCTGAAATACACCAACATATGCACCAGTGCTCTTACAGAATAGAAAGTACTGTTGTTATACTATTGGTAGGTATAAGTTAAAATAGTTGAGTACTCTCATTTAACGTCACTAATTTCGTTTGCATGAATACACTAGTATCTGTAATATTTTGGCCAAAATTAATATCTCAGCCACTGTATTACGTATAAGTTTTTAGAAAAAAAATGTTCGCCTTCGTCGAAAATTGGGAACTTGTAATAAGTTCTTACCTATTCAGGAAACAACGGCCCTTTTAATGACGGGATTCAGATCGTTTTCTGCAGTTCGGGAGTCCACTACTTCCTTGAGTGAAAGCATTTTGTCAACTGATAATCCTTCTCCAAGCCGCGTTCAAATTATTATTTTTTTCATTCATAGCATATGTCAGAGATGTTATCAGCTGTAAGACTGTCAAGCCACTTTTCTAAATACTGTTCAAAGAACATACCAAGCTAAAGTCCTTAAAGAAGCGGTCTTATTACCAGACGTATTGCTTTTATCCCTGGGGCTTAACCTGCGATTACACAAAGCTCTACTTTAACGTTTATAGTGCTATACAAAAAGTGCACAATTAAACTAAGCACTTACTTGTTTTATTTAATAAATGTCTACGTAGATGATCACTCGAAAAATACGAGCACAAATACGAGCACTTATACCCACTCATTCACATATGTACATTTTCATGCTTGTGAATAGGTAAGTAGTTAACGGTGGCCTTCTCATGGAACAGACAATCACCCCCCTTCATTTGGAGCAGCAATGGATGATATATATTAATTTATTGTCAGTCGATAGTTCAACAGGTGACGAGAGAGACAATGTACTTGCGTGCTCCTGGTAATTATTGGTTATTGGGTTATTGTTTATATTCATTATTTATATCTTAAATTTTTTTTAATTTTTGTGTATGAGCTTTATCAGATATCTTTTTGTGTTATTAATTTAGTAGCCTGATGAGGCTGACACAAATGATCAAAAAAAAGTTTTATTTATAAACTAACATAAGAAAATTTAAATACACCTTGTATTTATTTTTTATCTTGNACATAATCATGGAAATTAATAATTTATTTATTTATCTTTATCCAATGTCGTCCAGACTTTTTGTCCGTATGACAGAGGGAGGCACAAAATAAAGTAAAGGCACGAAAAATAAAACCTTATTTCTTTCAAAACTTTTCAAAAATTTTATTGTACTTATACCACTGTTTCTTTATACACTATCTCTACGATACTACCTTTATGACCCTACTCGTATGGTAATAAATTTCATATGACTACAGGATGGGAACAGATTACGCAGTAAGTACAGTTAACTACTTACATTATTTGCTTCTTCTCATCCCCTACAAGGCCTTTTACATAAAACTACAAAGTAAAGTAAGTGAAGAGGTACTTTAAAAGAGATACACGTTTCGTATAACTTCTGAGGCATTTATACTAGATTTCAGATAAAGTGTTTTTCAATACATTAAATTTTTTTTAATGTAAAAAACATGTTTGTTTCGTAAAAAACCGTTAACTTTAGTGTTCAATCATTTGAAGTGCGTTATAATGAAAGAAGATTTTGTTTTAATTTCCCATTACGTAGCCACTTGGACATGAGTTTCGTGCTTAATACTTTAGAGGAAACAAGCATAATGTGTTCACTTGTATCCTTGTACTAACTGTACTTGGTGGTGGTGCGTAATTATTCTTATTATTACAGATAAAAGTATGACAACTACAATATAGTTATATCTTTTTCCGAGATCTACGTATTAACTTTTCAATTTTTATGCAAAATTTAGTTTTTCCGTACGGTTTTGTAATAGCCTAGATTTTTTAAAAACAATTTAATTTTGTAGTGAAGTCAACTTGTAAATGTTGTAAAAAAAAATATCATCAAACTGTCTTCTTCACGCATTACGTTCAAGCATTACTTAACTCATTTTATTACTTTTTGGAGTATAAATGCAAAAAGGTTTTCACGTTTTTTTTTTTTTTTTATGGAAAATAATTAAAAGTATTTCATAAAAAAATGTGCTTTGATAAACACAAAAGTAAACCTTTCGAATATAAAACTCTTTAATATTGAAAAATTGACCATGCAATAAAATTTTTCATTTATTATTGATCTTAGTGCTAATGCAGCTTCACTTATATACACCTCAATTTTAATGTTATTGCAGCTTCAGATGGGGCTTTTAAGAAACTTAAGTCGGATCCATGTAATTCAAGTCAACATATAAGTCATACACCAAATACGTCCACTTGCCCTACTCCTGCTCGCCGGCGACACAGGACAACTTTTACCCAAGTAAGATCAAAATTTATAACCCTTTTAATAAATAAAATAAGCAAGAACAAGCAACACCATTATATCTTGTAAGTTTCAGCATTTACATTTGGATGAAAAAATTTGCAATGACAAAAGTCAAATTCTTCTACAGAAATGTATACTTTGTCACTAAAACAATTTTCTTTATATTATTATTCATCCTTAGTATTAGAAAATCTTGGTATGCCAAAAATAAGGTTTTTTCTTACAGAAGAGTAGTTGTATGGTATCGTTAAAAAATGTAAGTAGCCTTCTTAAAATAGTAAATTGTCATCTAAATTATTTTATCGGCAATGATTTAGGAAACGAGAGCTTATTATTAATTGACATTGTACTTAGCTTTTTACACAAGTTCTTTTTATTTTTTATTTTGAACCATATAATTTTATTTTTTTTATTTTTTAAGTACACTTAGTTTTGTTAAACATTATATCCAAAATTGTTTTACGTTCTGGTACGGACAGAATGCAAAAAAATGTACTCTAGCAAACTTTTTATTTCCCTAAAACACAACTGTTCAGGTAATAAAATTATATTATTCACAATAGTTGGGCTATCAGTCCATATTATAAAGAGACTATTCTTTTATTTTTCAACTTTAATAACTTCCAATAAACTATTTAAATAAATAAAAAAGATACTACGAGTGGCGTTAGCTCAACAGTAGGCGTGCTTGTTACTAATACAATGCTGTTCTAGGGGTTGTGGGTTCAATTCCCGGTGAATGCAGATTTTTTCTAAAACTGTTTTCATCCGATAAAATTTCTATGTAACCTGGGCTGTTTCGGGGCGGATTTTTTCGAGGAATTTTTCTTCCGAGTAATTCTAGGGTTCCTTCCTTTTTTTTAATTTTTTCATAACAAAGAAAGACAAATAATAAGCCTTATAAATAACATTAGCCTTCATTACTTATTGATCTATATTAAGCAATGTGGTGATGTAGAAATAAAGAATACGTTGATGTGTCAGCAGAAATACTGTCAATAGTTTTGATGTTTCAAGTTCATCTACGCTGAAATTTTTATTCATTAAATTTATGTAATTTGCTTACAGCAATTATTGACAATAAAGAGAATATAACAAAGTCTATAGAATTTTCTTAAAAAGGTATACAACTATTGCCGTATCATGGAATCCGAAAATAAGCATGCATGTAACTAAACAATGCACACTGACTATTTTTGTGGTGGCATAATGTCAGAGAAGAGATAATGTTGTAAATTAAAATACAATGTTACATTTCTTATTATATAATTATCGAGCATGCTATTATGGTATTACTTGCATCTCTTGAGCTTGCATAGTAAGTCCGAAAATCTTGCATAATATTACGTGACTTTTTTAATTGATTAGACGTCTTTTTGTGTGTTTTAAGTTCCTAAGACTAAATATTCGTATATCTCTTTAGTTTAAGAGCTCTCCAAATTAAATTTGGTAGTTGCAAAGTATAATTCAATGTCAAATTCATAAAATAACGCAGAGCATGAGCTATTTAGATCTATCTGTTTCTATGTTTATTTCTTTCCTAGATACTACAGCATTAGAGCCCGCATCAATAGCTGATGTTTGCAAGAATGCACTAAAATTAATTCTTGATCTTATAAGCTTAAGTCCATGTTTTTTTTTTAACAATATTACTTTCGATTATTACTAGAGAGTCTCAGATCACTTAAGGCTCTGAGCTTTTATACATTCTTAGACAATACGTCTTAATCAGGACTTATGGCTTATAATTAATTACGAGTGTCATCAGACTTATATCTCTGTACTTGAGTATTTTGACGTAATTTACCTCACATCTAGTTTCTCTAAATAGACGACAGATAACGTTGCTTACTAGTACAATAATCTTCTTGGTTGGGGAGAGACATAGTAAGACACATCCATCAGGTACTGCCATGGATAGTTAGCTCGTGTCTCAGGATTGTCTAAGAACCCTATGTATGCTGCCCATAAATAATTTCCGCCACTTGTAGGAAAACTAACCTATGCGTATCAGAAAACCATGATTATCAAAGAACAATCATAGTATTTCATAGAGCCCTTAAAATGAGACATGTAGACAAACCAGAGCTCTGAACAAATTTGTCTAAAACAGAAGCTGTTGAATGTGCCTTACTAATAAATCCACCAACAGCTCCTCGACAAATCACGCTGAATTGAGTTGTAATACATTTGCCCCTAAACAAAGAAGATAACTATAGTAGTATTAGATTATCATCTTTAGTAATCTATCTGTCATGATAATACAAGGCACTACTGGATATGAGTAGACTTGATATTAAGTTAACATATGAATTAAAAGTTTTTAAAAATTGAAGAGTTCCTGACATAAGCTGCAAATGCATACGACTAACAAGCATAAGTCTTAACATGCCTAATCTGCTTATCAAAGATTACAAGGGATTGATAAGGTGCTCAGATTTTCGCTTATACTTAAAAAATACAATAAGAATATGCAAGTTAGTTTATACCAGAGACTTAATTTTTTACTAGCAAAATTTTTTAATAAGATGTCTTTAGATATGTACAAAGTTCTAATGCTCATTTTTAACTTAGTTATTAGGAGTACGTCAACATCTTATGATTATCGATTAATGCAATCCCCATAACTGCAAGATTATTAGGTGTTATCGTATCACAACAGCCTCTTCTTGGAAATTAAATAAATTACCATCATTATTGACCATTAAGAATCAAAGAATGTATCTTACAATAAGTCAAATAGTGCATTACGATACTAGTGCACGGGAAAGGCAATTGACACACGCGTGTCAGCTCGGAGTCACGCGTGTATTAGTCACATAACCTTTTGCACGTGTGGTGTGTACAACTTTCCAACACAGCGTATTAAGGGAACGAGATTCTGAGCCACCTAATGTGGCTCTATATAGACCTCGACGTACACACGCACTCACACGAGTGCGCAGCACTAGCTGTGAGTAGGTGTGTTAATCAATATATTTAGAGCCACAACAGGTGGCTCATAATTGAGTAGGAACTGCAAACAGCGCATCGAAAAAGTTATTAAAGTAAATATTTAAATGATCTTTTAACTAAGTTAAATAGCCTAGATGAATTTAATCATGGTTTTAACTTTTTTCCATTTATATGTGCTGTTGCAAAGAATGCAGCCTAAAAGGCTCTTTACTTGCTAATGCGCAAGTTGCTCTTAACCCAGCAAACAAGAGTGGTAAAGATAAAGCATCTTTATTTCTAGCAGCAGTGCAGTGAGTTGGATACGTATCAGTGAAGAAAGAATATTCATTATTTACTCTTTAAATTATGCTACGTGCAGTTTTCGAACAAAAACTAATAATTGAGTGTGCGTCTTTGCTTGAATGTCTAGTTTTTTGAGTCAGCTTCAATACTTTTATTCATGGTAGTACAATATTTACACTTTTTTTTATTGAACCTTACCACTCTTTTTATATCTTGTCAACTAATTTTTATTGTACTTTCAAGCTCTATTGCGCTTGTTATCACTATAGTATCTGATTTTTTTAAGATGCTTAAATTTTTGACTTCAACTTTCTGCCAAGCTCTCTTGGATATCATTCTACTTGTTGAATTTTTGGTGTTAATGTTATCTTTATTCTAAAAATAATTATGCTTCTTTTATGCTTTATTTAATGAAATCACGCCTATATCACTCTAAGATATACAGCTCGTGCGTTTAGTACCTAGACCACAGTACTTACAATCAGATAAATAATTTCTTATTAGTTAATTATTTATGATATTACTTAAAAAATCATCCCCTTGCTTATGATGTTTGCTAGTTACTGATCCCGAGAGCAGTTATTTAAAGATTTTCAGCTTACGGGCCAATTCCAAAATCTTGTTATGGTGTACATGCACAGTCAACACAAGAGGTAATAGTATATACAGCCAATTTAACTTTAAATGGTATTCGAGTCATAACAAAAATAGCCACAGAGTGCAGACAGAACATTGATGGGGCGATGTCTAAAATTACAAGCTCCAAATTTCGAAATGGTTCTGAAACAGGAATAAACATTCGAATTAACATGGTTCATTTTGTAGTACTATTAAAGCAGTATTATCTGCTTTATCTAAATGTTGTTAGACCAATGGTTTATAAGTGCTACATATAATTAAAAAAGGCTTAAAACTTAAAACGTGAATCAAAGTGGGACAACTAACTAAAGTCCCTCCATTTTCAAGAACTGTTGAGCCTTTAGATGTCGTACAATACCTTCGTTCTCGTAAATGTAAAGCAGTATTACATTTAAAAGACTGAATTTCTGTTTCAATTTTTAATGATAAAGTATGCAAGAAATAAGAGACTATGAAAGTCTTTTTGTGTATGGAGAGACATAAAAGTGTGATACGCTATCATCTCTACCAATCATTTTCACAAGTCCCTACACATATTTTGAAAAATAACATCAATCTGTAAGCTACATGTTACCAAGATGAACTTTACAAAAGATGAGTGTTTGATGATCGCGTCAATTCTGTTATGCTTTACAATAAATTAAAAGGTCCATAGTCTAATTACACGATGCACTGTATGTACAGGCTTACACAACTTACATTACAGTATGGATGTGGCGCTGTTCAGTAGTATTTGCACATCTGATGATGAATCGGAAATACGGTTATTTCTATCTAGAAAGTGGAGCATTTTGCATGAACATCCAACAAATATATAAGAAAAAAGTATCGTTAACTGAAGCAGTTGTATTGTAGAAACACTATTAGGTCCAAGATAATGGATAAACTTTCAAAGAAGAAGTTAAAGTTCGGAATTGATCATTAACTACATATAAGTAAAATGAAAAATGCTTTTAAGAAGGGCTGTACATTTACTTGGTCAACAGATATTCTTACAATTCATGCAATAATAAGCAAGGCTACATTACTGTAGGAGTTCTTGTGGTACTTCAAAACGAGATCATTGAATTTTGTATAATGGTTAATATTTAGTAACTTCTTCGAGTTGGATTGTAAAATCTTCAGATTGACTTGACTTATAACGTATTAGTCTCTCACCTCTTTCCACACCATGTGCTATTGCATAGATTATTGCACTGGATGTAAAAACAGCTGTTTAGTCCATGGCCCAAAAACGAAAAATACGATTTAACTTTACGTTTTTCAGTAAAGGAGAAATCGGTCTTGTTGCTACAGAATTTCTCTAAGAATAAGAAAAAAATAGTTTTGTCTAAGCAAAAAGTTGACTTTACTTATTTATTGAAAAATGTATAATTCGTTGCCAATTAAAAAAAAAGTTTTTTTCACTTATATCTCTGCTTCTATTGCTCATAGAGTAATTTTACTACCATAATTTTTTTTTGTCATTAAGTTTCGTACACAATAGACACTTCTAAAAGTTTATTATTTATTATTATAACTCAATAATGGTAACACAGAATGAAAAAAAAATTTTTTATACCAAAAAACTCTTGATCAGTGTAGATAAAAACTACCATGTCAATTTAGAAGTCATCGAGTGGAAATATAAAAATAACGTTTCATAACAAGAAAACATTTATAAAATTATAGAATAATTATTTTTTGTTACCTTACTTTTTTTAATAATATTCTCAAGTGTTATAACAAACCTAATTGTTAGTGTACAAGAATAATTGTGCTGTTGTATTTCCACAGTCCCTATTCATGTATTAATTTTATTCTGATCTCGTAGGACATATGTCAATACCAAAAAAAATTTATTGCTGTACTTAAACTTAATACATACATAAATCACTAGTTTATTCGGTCAATTCACTTTAAATAATGTGTGTTGTCCTGAAAGTTAACGTTATTTATTTTATACATATTAGATACATATTTTATTACTTAGTTTTTTATTTTATTAACTTTAAATTATATCTTGTACATTATGACTGTATAGAAACAAGGTCTTCATATAAGCAATTAAGACTTTATTCCCACCAGGGGTCGTGGATCCCCCACGGCTCTTTTTTTACTCGACTTTTATGAGACCCTTAATTTTTACTGTTTTTATACTTCAAATTTTTCTAATTTTCAAAATTTTCAGCTTTTCTTTCTGTATTTTACTCAATTGGTTTAGTTTATCCCACTATCTTTTTATCTTCTTACTTACTAAACTATTTTATTATAGTTTCCGCTGTCAAATAGCAATATGATGCAATAGTGCTTTTTCTTGAATATAAGTTTGTAGCTTTCCTTGTAATTGAATTGTCTTGGAAAATAACTGCAATTATGTGTAAAGGTTTTAATCATTTGCATAAATGTAAGCTGTGTAATTCATTGACTGCAGCAGTATTTTAATTGTAACTTTAAAATACTACAACTCTTCCATTGTTGTTATGCACTGAATTGAGTCCTAAGAAATTTAAGTATCTTATAATTAGACTAAAAGTATTGATCTTCTTTGATATAATTTAAAATTTAATTTAAAATAAGCTATACTATCGTGCTCAAAACATACTCTTATTTGAATAGAGAGAGATTGTTATTAAGCCTTATCCCATTTCCTACCTTTTGTAGTACTTGTTCATTTAATTCAACTACTAAATAACATTTCTTTTGTTAAGCTGATTTACACAGAGTATAAGCTATTGTAAGACTCTTTCTCTGTTTTCTTCTATTTTTTAAGTAGTTATAAATAAAAAGAACTTTTTATTTTAGAATAACTATCCATAGTAAGATTCCTGAGAGTCTTACGCTGGTTATAAAAATCTTAAAGTTTTTATTTTCTTCGTCAGCCGTAGGATAACAGCTAAATGAATCACGTAGTAGTAGGAGGTGACAATGAAGTAGGAACTAACACTTCTTTTCCTCCTACACCTTCTCATTCTAAGCATTAAATAATGTAACTGCTTAGGTTGATACATACTTGTCATTATCCTTAACACTGGCCATAGGTGTAATAACGTAATTTTTTTAATATCCTTACCTGTTAAATCAAATTTTTGATTTTTAAAGAGCTTTTCATATTGAACCAAGGATTTTGGAGAGAAAAACAGTTCTCATTTAAGTGCCTACTTTTTTTACCTTATAACAATCTATTTAAACTACTTTTATACTTGCTCACTCACTACTCTCACTACTAATAAAACTTAACTAAATTAGCGTTTATAATAGTCCCTCATCATAAACATGATTTAATTCAAATAAGCTAAAAGCCTTTAACAAAAGTTCTCAATTTAATTTCAAGGGCCATTGATTTGTACTTAGGATACTTAGCAACTGGTACAGCACAAATACGGAAAAAGGAATAAATTATCTAGAAAAATCAAACCGAAACAGTATGGACACAGCGATGAATTATGAAGAGCAGTTTAGAAAAAAACTTGAAACCAACTACATATTTTAAAAGCATCTGAGTCTTGACCGTTTAAAAAAGAACTCCTTAAAACAGGTTGTAGCAACGTGGACTCCGTAGAAAAAAAAAAAAATCGTTACATAGCTGAACATTATTCTTCTATACAACTTTTCACGGCAGTTTTCTTAAAATGTTAACGTAACTCCAATTCCATCTATAGTCTCAGACTTATTTATATCACTTTCTTAAGAAATTCCTTTAATTTTGGCCAAGCAAGTATGGTATAATGAAAATAAACACTAAATAGTATCTCCAATTACAATTTTCGTTGTTGCTTTAACCACTGCCATTTAAGACAAGTATACATACTAAAAGCAGATATGTGGCCTTATTACAAAGCAGATTGCGCAAACAGCACACATTGGCCATCGTAAAGTATAAATTGTATACATTAAGAGTTTTAAAATATTCCGTAGGTGCATAAGATTGAAGGGGATAGAAGAATCATCTAAGCGCCCATGTAGAGAAAACTCGTCAACTTAGTCCCTCCAACAGTTGTAATGCATTGTAACAGTGCATTGAAAGGCATATAAAATTGCAAGCTAATAGTTCATCATTAAAATATTTTTAATTACAAAAACTTATCTTAGGCGCTAGTTAAGATAAATATTGATCAAAAACAAATACTTTTTAGCACGTGCATAAGAATAAACGTTGTACGTCGAGTAATTAAAAATTGCAACTAAAGTCACATGATCACAGCATAACTGTGGTATAACCCTGCATATTCACTATTGGTAGTGTTGGTTATTGTACCAGCCGACTGCAATGTACCTTCTATACTTGAAACATAATTTTAACCGCTATCAAATATTAATCTTAACTTTTTAAAAGTGATTGATTGAGGTTTTCAATCTACTTACTTATATCAAACTCAAATATTGAATTATTTGGAACCAAACAATAATTATTGTGAGTACAGTTATGTTGATTTGTTTCTTTAACTTTTTGACTACTGACCATACTGATTAGGAAAACCAGGGGCGAATTTTCGTTACGACGCAGAATGCTGCATACCATGCTTATACATAGTATAAATTAGGACTATATAATTACAGGAAGGATATCTTACGGTCTATGCGATAAATAGTGTGGGGGCAGTAGAGACGAGACAGTCAATATCTACGCACACGTATACATGCCTATATATATATATATATGTGTGTACATCGGATACGTGACTGGGGATAATTTACTTGATGTTTGTCCGCCCGCTCGCCTTCCTTCCTTCCTTCCTTTTACGAGGACCAACTTTTTCCTTGCGTTTGTCTCTGGTAAACAACGTCGTCGGCGACTCTTTATATACATATATACGTGGCTATGGCTGGCGGGTATAATAATGAGATTTCCCGATGTGCCGAGTGAAAGGTGTACATACATACACGTGTCGCCCCGATGGGAGGAAGAAAAAAGGACATGATGGGTTTTTTTTTCATGTTCCAATCGATAAATCTTGCGGTGTTTGATTTCCCAATTGTGTGCGCGTGGGGCAGTATATGGAGCGAAAATTAATATCTTCCCCTCCGAGAGTTATCGCGTCGTTGAAGGAAGTGAAGGAGAAAACCAGATTGTAGGTACTTATGAGTGCGTGTATGTCGTTGTATTATCACCTTGAAAGCACGAGCGAGTAAATGAGGAGCAAGGGCGTGACATGCTTGAAAGAGACAAGAAGAAAAAGGCTTTTTTTTTTTTTTTTTTTTTTTTTTCTCACGCCATCGTCGATGATTTGCAGGCTTCTCTTTTTCTATGCCCCATTTTTTTCCACCCCCTCGATTTCTTTGGTCTCTGATTATTTATTTATTCGATAAAAGCTTTGCACTCAAGGTTCTGCAGTTTTTATTGTATTTTGAAGAAAAAAAAAAAAAAAAAAAAAAAAAAAAAAAAAAAAAAAAAAAAAAAAAAAAAAAA
>NW_019382667.1:187283-273331 GCF_000648655.2 Copidosoma floridanum
ATTTTTCAGGAGCAGCTTTTCTTTTAATTTTTTAAACCTTTTTCAATTTTACTTATTTATTAGTTATGGAATACACAATTAACAAACAAAACATTTTCGTTATCTTAAAAACTTTTTTAAGAAATAAGTACTTTATTATTATTCATTATCTCTTATCAGTTTATTCATACAAGGTTCTTTTACATAAATAAATAAGTTAGTAAGTAAAATAAGAACTTTGAGATTTTTATAACCAGGGTAAGACTTTCAGGAATTTTACTATAGATAATTATTCTAAAATCAAAAGTTTTTTTTATGTATAACTATTAAAAAAAAGGGAGAAAACAGAGAAAGAGTCTTACAATAGCTTATACTCTGTGTAAATCAGCTTAACAAAAGAAATGTTATTTAGTAGTTAAATTAAATGAACAAGTACTACAAAAGGTAGGAAATGGGATAAGGCTTCATAACAATCTCTCTCTATTCAAATTAGACTATGTTTTGAGCATGATAGTATAGCTAACTTTAAATTAAATTTCAACTTATTTCAAAGAAGATCAATGCTTTTAGTCTAATTACAAGACACTTAAATTTCTTAGGACTTAATTCAAAACTTGTTTTTACTGGTATCGACTTTAGCCTGTCGCTCACTATGGCTGTGCTAGCTACATTAACTTGATGTACAGCGGACACGACTTCAAAGAGAGCGGTGTCATGCTTAGCCTAAGGTGACATATATGTATTATAGCGTTTATTGCATGCACAGATTTAATCAACATTATGCTCCTTTAAACGAATGATTTGATGTAAAACACTTTTTACAGTAGAATGAAACTTTCTTTTATATTATTTTTCTTTGTAACAATAATAAATAGTTTTATATGCAACATAGAGCCAAATGAATAGTAATTTGCATTTAGTTTTAAATCACAGATAGTTCACTTCAATCCAGCATTAGTACAAAAGTTTTTAATTTGACTAGCAGATGAGATCTTCGTTGAAGCGTCAGCTAACATTTTCTGTGATGGTGTAAGCGACACTTGCAATTCCTGAGCTACTGTCTTCTTCGTCAGGAAATGATGTCGTATGGCTATGTACTTGGTCCTTGGGCTATAATTTGCATTTTCTGCTAAGTTAATTGGTCCCTTGTTGTCACAATAGATAAGGATGGGCTCTTTTGGAATTACATGTAATTATTGCATTAGACGACCTAGCCCTATAGCGTCCTAAATGGCTGTGGTTAGAGACAAATATTCAGCTTCGGTGCTGGATAATGCAACTGTGGTTTGCTTCTTAGAATTCCAGTTTTTTGTCCATGACTTCTTTGAGATTATTCGTCTTCATCTTCAGCCACTGAGAATGGTTCTAACGTTGTCTCCTAGGAACCAGCCTCTTACAAATTTAAGAATGTAAGTCAAAGATACCTCGATTGTTAAGGTCTACCATGATCCATGAACAAAAAAAAATGTTTTTTGTGATGTATTAATACCTATCATGATGCTCATTTTTTGTCGAACGATGGATTTCTTAAGATTATTTTTTCATGATGATTTTACACATTTAAAAGTACAAAGAAGAATGTAAGTTGAAGATACTTCACTTATTAAGGTCTACTATGATCTATGAATTTGTTTAATAAAAATTTCGAAAGAATAATTACGAAAAATTATTTCTTTTATTATTTATATACATACGTGACTCACTTTCCACAATGAGGACTAAAAAACCATTACTCACAGCGTTATATGCATGGTCCCAAATTTTTTAACAGCATTTAATTTTGGCGTGCTTGCCAATTACAGGATTACCGATTCCTAAGGTTTCTAGTGATTGATTACGTGACAGTTATATCGCTTCACTCGCAGCTATTTGCGAGATATGGAATGCCCCGATCCGACCCCTGTTGTTGCTGGTTGTGTTGTTCATGGCATGCATTTTTCTGAGGGGTGCGGAAAAAAATTACCTGTAGCTCGTCTTCTTCCACGGTTTTGTTGGTCACTTTAACTTCTTGGAGTAACTTAGTGCTTACGGAGGAGGAAATTTTTTGTCCGCAGCTCTTGAGAGCCACGATTATTGGCTTTTACTCCGCAGGCAAACCAGCAAGCAACAAAGTGCTAAGCCATTCGTCCTGTACAGTCATGACCGCTCCTTTGAGCTTCGTTGCGCACAGACTTCCACGGTGGCACAAGTTTCTAGTTTAGTTGACGTAAGCTCAATAAGCAAACTGACTTGACGCGTAAGTCCACTATCTGTAAATACTTTCTGCAGCTTTGTTTAAAATTTGCTTTAGTGATGTCGCACCTTTAATGTGCCTGTACAAAGTGGTATTTATGTCCAATGTAAGCTGTGCTCTTGCTTTTAGTTTTTTCTTCATGTCAATGGCAACGCCTTCTATTTCCCTGATGGTCTGCCACAAATCATTTAATTCAAGGTAGGCTCTCATAGATATGGCCCATGTATGACAATTCTTGGGTCCCTTTGATTTCTCAATAAGTAGAAGTTAAATTGAACGATCAGCCATCTTTTCTACTTTGCGCAGCATTAGTTGTTGCATTACTTTGGCCCGTCAAAACAAACCCCTAAAACTGAGGTAGGGGCCTGCTTTGACGGAGCTGAAGTGTTGCATGTAAGTATTTGTGAGGTGGGTAGGGGAAGTATGAAGAACTTTGTGATTGAAGTAGTAGAAAGAGCGACGTGGTGCAATATTATAAATATCCTATTACATACGCAGAATGTTGCTTCAACGGCCCTAAAAGTATTGCATGTTATTGTATGTGAGATGGTATGATGAGTGGGGAGGGTGATGGGAGTAACTATTTGACGAACTAAGAAAGAGAGAGAGAGACAAGGATCTTGATGAATAACTTATTACTTAGGAGAGTAAAAGACAGAGTCGTAGAGTCGTGAGCAGAGCTACGGTAAGATGATTGTAGAGTAGGTATCAGGAAAGTGTCACCAAGGACGATATTTTCGGGGGCTGCATGGTTGATGGAAGCGGTAGAGAGGAGAGGACAGATCTACACATCACTGCTTGGACTGTAATTTTCCCAATTAGTCCCCAAAAACGATGAAGCCAATCAGTGACTTTTGGACACTTCAGCCACACTTTTCTTATAACCACTTTATTAATTGAAGAAACCAGGGCGCTACCCCTCGACAGACATGGATAGCAGAGTCATGGCTGCTGCTATGGATCATAGTTTTTTCGCTGCAGTGGCTAATCAACTTTATCTTTCGCACGGATCATCTTAGCACTGACTCTCCGAAGCCACTCACGAAACTTTTGATCAATGCACGGAGTGCCAGAGTGTACTGATTAGTCGTATGACTGGCCACTACGCTGTTGCACTATCTCTTTTCCAAAACGATCGCAGTTACGTAAGTTGCGCTTGGATCGCCAAAACGAATCGATTAAGTGTGCGAGCTGATTCTCTGTATACTACTTAGCTCGCCCTAAACGATCGTGATCTCACGAGCAGTGTGTGGAGACTCTACTACAGATATTGAGTTATAATATTATTTTACCTTATGTCAGCACAGTGCTAAAAGTATTGCGATTGACTTGTGCCTGCGATGATGCAGTAGCGCACCGACAAAACTAAGGCCCCGTAGCAGCTATCACATGTAAAACTCTGCCTCCTGACTCGATATGTACGACAGTCATGGCTGTAACTATGCCCACAGTACATCACTATAGTAGCAAATCAACATTATCTCTCACGCAGATCGTCTTTGCTCTGGCTCTTCGAAGACTCTCATGGATTAGGGAGCAATACACGAATCGCCAAAATATATTTATTGGTCTTACGATCTGCTACCACACCGTTGCACTAGTTATTTTGAAAGTGCTGTTGATCACGTGGGTGGCGTCCGTATTGCCAAAACAAATTGCCCGACCGCACGACCCGCTTTTCTGTACACTAGCACACCCCAAAACGGTCATGGACTCACACGTTACTTATACGGTTACAAATATACGACTAAGCCTACTACTTCTCCTTTTTTCTCTCACGTGGTGAAATGTATAAAAGAAAGCAGTAATTCTACGAATTTTTTTGCATAATTATGATTCAATTAATTTACTGTAAGGCATTTTGTAGGGTATAATGATAAAATCAGCTTGTTTCATAGGGTTGACTTACAATCGAGCTCTCTTTGCCACCACCACCATGCTGGCACTGCTCAAACTTATAACTAGGATTGCCACCTGAATACATTGTCCTGAATGTTTTGTAACTACAGTAACTCGTGTCACTACCATTGAGATTATTTAGTTTTTTAAGGTTAAAGAATGTGCTAATATGAAATTTCTTGAAATACGTTTTATTAAACGATAAAGTATAAACATTTATTTCAATGTTTGTGCTGACATTGGCTTAAAATCATCTGCCGTAAAGGTTTCAAGAAATAATCACTTGGTACTTGTATCAGCACATTCTTTAAACCATTGCGACGAATGTTTAGTAAAACTTGGTACATTAGTAAATTTTCGAACATGGTGACATCAGTACATTATTGACCACGAATCTTTAACCTTAAAAGAAAACATCATCTTAATGTCAGTTACTCGTGTGACTTCAACCTCAAAACTATCATGAACGAGAAGAGAACTTTCTAGAAAGGTAATCTTGATCGTGCATAATAGGTGCACCAACCACCGTGACATTACAAGCCGATTGGTCGTGCAAGCCATCCATGAGCGACGGCGTACAGTGTGACGAAACGGACTTCTTCGTGTAAAAATAAAATAGCACCGGCTGGAATTACACGATTTAAATAACTTTTTTTGAAGGTTATAGGTTAAACCATACAGAATACGGAAAACTGGTCTGAACTAAAAAAAAAAGTTTTAAGGGTGTTTAAAATAACCCTTAAGACGAAAAAAAATATAAAATCTGACAACTGAGTAAGTACATTTTCTTGAAATAAGAATTACAAGTGTCAGTCAATGTTACAATCAAACAACAGTGGTCCGACGGTAATAAAAAAAGACCTACAGGGTAAATTCTTTACATAGAGGGGTGAAACGACGTAAAACCACCCCTTACCGAGAATCTTGCGTCTAATTAGCACTAGTAAAATAACATGCGTCTAAATTATTTTACTATAATTTTGAAGACCACTGATTATGAATTAACTGGTAAGTTTTAAAATTTCATAATGGTGGATACAAAATGAAGAACGCAAAAATCAGAAAAATAATTAAAACTACCCCTAAAACTGAAATTTTTCTTCAATTCGTATCAAGTAAATTAAACTATTTTAACTTGGTGTCTTGTTACTTTTAAGGTCATAGATACGAATATACTCTCTAATTTTGAAAATTAAAAAAGGCAGACACAAAATGGCAGCCCGAAAAATCAGAAAAACAATCAAAATCACTCTTCGAGTGGAAATTCTTATGGATTCGGTATCAAATAAATTACTTTATTTCAACTCAGAATATCTGATTTTTGTACTTTTAGGTTACACTGGAGACTGCTAATTACAAGATCTAAGTCAGATTTTGAGAATGAACAATGGTGGACACAAAATGGCGATTGTGAAAAACCAGAAAATTATGTGTTTTTTTTACATACTAGGGTTCTTGGAGCTTGTGGTTATGTATTTGCATATAAGATTTAAATATTTAGCAGGTCTTATTTGATATGGCTGGTTAAAAAGAAATTAACACTCTTGAAATCAACGAATGTAAATATGATGTTAATGTAATGAAGTAATGTTAAGGGTGTTGTTGGAGTTGCAGATTACACATGAGACATGAGATTTAAAAAGCACTAAATAGCAAACACAACTTAGCTATCAAAATATTTTAAATTATGTCACATATTCTAAATTACATTCAGGTGTTAAAAAAGGGTTATTGTGGTGGTTGAACACGTCCACGTTGATTCAAAGCAGATTTCTTGCAGAATTGGTAAAATGTAGAAAATTTACGTAGACATTTCCCTGTAAAATTATTTAAATTTTATAAATTTCGCGTGTACACATTGATGTGAATATCCTATAAAAGCCATGTAAAATTTCTACGTGAAATCCACTCGGGTTCTACATGGACAATCGAATAGCTTTTACATGAAAACTACGTGGATTTGTTTATGCGTTATATTTTTCATTTAAGATATCTACGTAAAATTATTTACATTTAACAAATTCAACGGGAGATTCATGTTGTCGTTTGCACGTGGAATTTTGTTTATTCGACAAACTCCACATAAAATGGAATCCATGTAGATTTCTCGTTGATTTCACGTAAAATTCAAAAATGGGGTGAATTTGACTCTCAAATTACTACCATGTACAAACATTGTTTTTATTGTAATAATCTGTCTCTTACTATAAGAATACCTGAAAACACTGTAATGTCTGTATTAAGCACAAAAAATTTAGTGCAGCAAATTACTTATAAGTCGAATAATAATATAAATACCTTCTCTCAAGTTATTAGGTTTTTGTCTATTGCATAATGGGACTTGAGGTTTAGTAAAAGAAACGTATTAAAAAATTTTTTTTACTCAAGAGTATTACACAAAATTATGCTATCTGCTCACTTTCAGAAATACACGAATTACTTATAGTTATGTAATCGTGATAATTGTTCTACAATTATTATATTTTTAATGAATTGCAGAAATGTACGAANTAAAAATACAGTTATAAACTTTGTTCTGTAAACAGTTCCAATATAATACTTATATAAAGTATGTAAAAGAAGCGTATGCAAAATCTTTTTTTCCTAATCAAGAGTATTATACAAAAATACGCTGTCTGCTCACTTTCAGAAATTCATAAATTACTTATAGCGTATGTAATCGTGATAATTGTTCTACAATTATTATATTTTTAATGAATTGCAGAAATGTACGAAGCAAGAAAAAAAAACTTCAGAGGATACTGTTTAAAGATTTTGGCATCAGAGTAGATCAGGTGCTACAAGGCTTCAAGACAAGTAATATCGGTAACCTGGCCAGAAAATGTTTCAGTGAACCACTTAAGTTTGCTGATTCTTTGGGACTCTGTCAAACTTTACTTTCTAGTGTAGCAACCATACTGTCGCTTTTTAAATGTAAAAAAGACGTACACTTAGATAAATTGAAACAATTCTGTTGGGAGACCTACATTTTATACTACAGATTGTATTATTGGACCAGAATAAGCCCCAGTCTTCATAAGCTTTTAGCCCATGGAACCGCAGTAGTGAGACAATTTCCTTTACCCTTAGCTAATCGTGCAGAAGATGCTTAAGAGCCCAGTCACAAGGAACTTTGAAGAAATTTCATTTGTCATTCACGACAGAATAGAAGGGTAGCACGGCTAAATGACACGTTTGATAGAGCCATAGACGAAAGTGACCCTATGATTTTGCTGACGTATGTTAATAATCAAATGAAAAAAAACAAAGAAATGTCACTAATTTAAGACATGAAAAGGTTTATCATAACTCAGCAAGTATAAACAAACGTAATTGCATAGCAAAATTAATAGTAATAATATATCACAATATTTTTAGAAATGATACAAGTGTTAATATAGACAATTTATTAGAAGGCAGAAATAACGATGATAAATAAAGCGCTAAAGACAGTGCGGAATATAGTAAGCTAGACGACAAAGAAGAAAGAGACGATGATCATTATTTATAATAGTATGTAGTATAATGGAAGTAAAACAATTACTATGTCACAAAGTTTACTTACTCTGTATACCAAATGATAATTTGTGTTGTTATGATTCCATACAAAACTACTTATAATATATTGAGCTTACTTATATTATATTGTACAATCATCTTTATAAATTTAAATTATGACACAAGTGTTCAAACACCACCGTT
Source organism: Copidosoma floridanum (assembly GCF_000648655.2). Next base: position 195,097 of record NW_019382667.1, read on the forward strand.
ATAAATCATCAACTAATTAAGAAACTCCTCGTTTTTATATATTAAAGTATCATTTAAAAACTAATATACAAATACGTAATCAGAAACCCCAAGAACCCCAGTATGTAAAAAAAATACATAATTTTCTGGTTTTTCACAGTCGCCATTTTGTGTCCACCATTGTTAATTTTCAAAATTTGACTTAGATCTTGTAAGCATCAGTCTCCAGCGTAACCTAAGAGTAAAAAAATCTTGAAGAGTGATTTTGATTGTTTTTCTGATTTTTCGGGCTGCCATTTTGTGTCGGCCTTTTTTAATTTCCAAAATTAGACAGTATATTTGTAATTTATGACCTCAAAAATTACAAGACACCAAATTTAAATACAATAATTTATTTGACACAAATTGAAATAAAATTTCAGTTTTAGGGGTAGTTTTAATTATTTTTCTGATTTTTGCGTTCTTCATTTTGTATTCACCATTATGAAATTTCAAAACTTACCGGTTAATTCATGATCAGTGGTCTTCAAAATTATAGTAGAATAATTTCGACACATGTTATTTTATTAATGCTAATTAGATGCGAGATTCTCGATAAGGGGTGGTTTTATGTCGTTTCACCCCTCTATGTAGAGAATTTACCGTGTAGGTCTTTTTTTATTCCCGTTGGACCATTGTTGTTTGATTGTAACATTGATTGACACTTGTAATTCTTATTTCAAGAAAATATACTTACTCAGGTGTCAGATTAAAAATTTTTTTTCGTCTGAAGGGTTGTTTTAATAACCCGTAAAACTTTTCTCTTCAGTTCGTACCATTTTTTCGTATTCTGTATGGTTTAACCTACAACCTTAAAAAAAAGTTATTTAAATTGTGTAATCACAGCCAGTGCTATTTTATTTTTACACGAAAAAGTTCGTTTCACCACCACTGCCGTGGCTTGATTGGCGGTTGAACCCGACGAAACGATCTGATTGGCCACGCAAGCTACCTTTGCGCTAGCCTTCAAAAATGTCTGGCGGTTTTGCGAGCGGCCCGTGGAGGCCCCTGCCTCGGTCAATCAGCTTTTTGACAGAGTTTAGTTGGGCAGTATTGATACGCGATGGCAACATCCGTGGATATGTACACTGAATAAATCCACAGGTTGTGGCAAGACCATGTTTGTTAAATGTTTCTTACGACACATTGACCGTATGAGTGATACTTGGTTCGAGAGGGTCATTTTTTGTTATGGTGAGTGACAGTATAGTCACCACAATCTCGGGAATAAAATTGGGTTTTATGAAGAATTACCATAAAAGAGCGATGGGGCGGGCCACTATGGATCAAAACTGATCATTATTGCCGATTTAATGCGCGGATCATCCAGTAGTAGTAGTATCGTTAACTTATTCACTGAATGTAGTCATCAATATAATTTAAGCGTACTTTTTATCACACAAAATATATTTCATCAAGGTAAGGATCGACGCGATATATCGCTAAACTTGCAATACATTGTCATCTTTAAAAATTTACGGGATCGCGTACAAATACAACATCTTGCCAGACAAGTGTGTCCGTAAAATCCTCGGTTCTTGCAAGAAACGTATTGGGAAGTTACTTCGAGGACATTTGGTTACCTTTTCTTGGATCTTCAGCAAAGTACACCAGACAATTGTCGATTTAAAACTTGTATTTTTTCGGATGACGAGTATCTGTAAGTATACGTGGCTAAAAACTAGATGAAAGAAAGCGACACGGCAAACCAAGTTCCAATCGTATTGTTGTAATGGCACCAACGTCACGTTCTCCGTTTAGTCAAAAACACGTCACCATTCTTAGAGCTCTTTATCATCTCGACACCAAACAAACAGAGGGCGCTGTTTCACTTAGCCGATGTGACGCTAATCAAGTCTTTTTGCGAGTGTGCGTCAAATTCTCTCAAAGGAAACGTTTCGCTAACTGCAGCTCACAAAAAACACTCACGTAGACATGCTAGCGTTCTTAGAAAGCTCACAAACCTAAAAATTTATCCGTTATCAAAGAAACAAATCATCGTACAACAGAGAAGAAGTTTCTTACCTGCTTTATTGGGGTTGCTCCTCGGAACGGAGTTGTCGATGCTGTAACAAACATGAAGCACGCAAGAAATTGATTCTTCTGTCTCAAGAAAGCATGGATCGATTGTAAAGTGCATTCCTCAACAATGGTCTAAGGTCTGTCCAAATGCTAGATACAACGATCAGTCGGCTATACGCAGCAATGAACTGCATCTGGAATATATCATATACCAATGAGCCAGAAAAATAGAAGAAATACAAACAAATTTTACAACGATATTTGCACCTTAGAGAGTCTGACAGCGAAAGAAAACGACATGCTAACACGATCACTTGAAAAAAAAACACCAAGGCATCACAAGATAACAATCCCTCTGACGACGACGTCGATAAGGACAAAGAGAAGGAAAGGCAGGATACCGAGGTTATCGAAAGCGTACCGAAAAAGGTTCGTCAAAAAGCTGCAGATATCATACGACGATTACGCGCCACTGGTAACTTTGAGTGAAGCAATGAACATACGGTCATTATAGGTGCCGTTTGCATACCACAGTCGAAAATTGTCGATCTGGTGAACAATGCCTTGAGGAACAGGAGAAAACGCACGCTGGTCGGTCGTAATCAGTTTTCACTGCCACTTCATATGATAAACATTCTGCAAAAGTGTATTGAAAACGCTAGAGTATTAAAATTACTGATCGGCGATGATTATAATAAATCGAAATCGCCAAATAAGAGTCCAAGATCTACGTCAAATAATAAAAGTTTTTTAAAGAAAGTGGTCCTGAATCAACGACGTCATTCAAAAATTAAAAAAAAATTTTAAGCAGTTGTGCCTTCATCAAATCAAGTACAAACATGGCGTCGATTGAGCGACAAAGGCAGGAAAGTGAAGTAACAGAAGTAAAACTCGAGGAGAAGAAAAAAAATAGTGCTTTCAACGCTTTAATCGACTTCCTACCGTTTGAGATGCGTGTACCTGGTTATAAATCTTGCAGTCCTGGATTGAAGCGCATGGAGCTTGGTAATGTGTGTATAAATCTCTTGGAAGAAGCATGCCATCAGCACGATCTTGCCTATGCTACGGGGAAGAAGGGCCAACGTCTTGAAATTGATTAGGCGTTGGCTGAATTTGATTTTTCGCGTATGCTTGCCTAATAAACACTGCCGGATAAGCGAATAGTCGCTTTACAGACAGCATGCTGCATGTACAGTGGATTACATTTAAGGAGTTATTTTTGCACAACAAGAGAGGCATTGGACCTAAGGCAAAAAATTAAAAAAAAAAAGAATAACGCATAAGACTTTGCAAGAACTTTACTACAATTTGGCGAGATCAACTGCATACGCTGGTGGTAATAAGCTCGCGAGTGCTGTGAAAAATAAATTTTTGCGATCGAACGTTATTAGTTTAGCTAGAGAGTCAAGATACCTAAAATTTATGTAAGCTTATAAGAAGTCACTTTTCCAGAAGGAACTATAACGTGCGTAACTTTGACGTTGTGTGGAAAGCTGATTTAATGAACTTGAGAATCTCAAAAACTTACAATGATGGCTACGCTTATGTGTTCATTGTCATCGATGTCGTCAGCAATGTACGCTTAGGCGGTATCTATCAAGGATAAAACATCGAAAAACGTCGCCAAAGCATTTCAATATATTTTATCAAGAAGTGACGATCGTACACCAAAGTCGCTCTAAACGGATAGAGGTAAAGAATTTGTAGGTTGTGGAATGAGATCTATTTTACGAGAAAATGAAATTAAAAACACAGTAGCACGTAGCAAACAGACAAAGGTTACAATAACTAAACATTATCTAAGAAGTATTAAAAAAATAATGTGGCAATACTTCACACACACAAACAATAAATGCTTTGTAGACATTCTTCCATGTATAATAGAGGCATTCAATCACACGAAGCATTCGTCGACAAAGATGGCGCCAGCTGAGGTGACTTTACTCAATGTTGCGCAAGCACAAGATAACATAAAAGCAACGTCATAACGTCATAACAAGCCTATTTATAAAAATCCGAAATACGACGCTGGAGGTAGAGTTCGCATCAGTAAGACAAGAAATGTCTTTGCCAAAGGTTACGAAAATGGTTCAACATTAAAATTATTTAGAATTGTAAGTGCACGCGACAACCTCCAGTTTATTTCCTTACAGATTTGGCTGACCAAGACATTGATGGTTCTTTTATGAGGAAAAGTTCAGCAGTGTGCAAAAGGAATTAAAAGAGAGTTTCTTAAAAGTTGAAAAGATATTACAAAGTGGAGGTAAAGAACGTTCTAACAAATGTTTTGTCAGCTGACAGGGGTACCCTTAAAAATCGAATTCCTGGGTGAGTGAAGGGTAATTATTTAAAAGATTAAGAACAGAGATTTGATAACCATTGACGTTTCAACGTGCGACAAAAGATAATGAAAGAAAAATGACCATAAAATGTATACCACAGCTACACACTTATATACACGAGTATCGAAGAAATGATACAAGAAATTAATAGTTTCGATACCACGTGAGATCACGTGGTTTTCAGTTTGAAAAGAGGTGGTTACGTAGTGGCTTAGTAAGTCTGTTTCAAGACAGTGTGCAGTAAATACACTTATTGCTTATTTTTGTCCAAAAAATTACGTAAGATCTTCGGCTATAAAAGTGCAACATGTCTTTTCTTGGAAAATAATAAAATTCAATGTAAAAATAATTAGATTCGTTTATCCAGCAAATTTTTCCAATGCATTACCATCAATGCTCATGATTTACAGCGACATCTGTGACCCATACATTGTAGGAGACGTTCAATCACGTTTGTTTCTGATGGTGTCGTTGGATCTTCAAGGTTATGCATAGAGTTATGTCAAAAATAAAATTTTTTTCCTACTTGGGTCAAAACTTCGACTTTCCTCCCTGCGTCCATGCGTTGAAAGTCTTTGTTCCTTTCTTAGATATTTTCATATAAATATATTTATCTTTCCTCTCTGTCAGCGCGCCATCTGTAGAGAAAGAGAGGTAGCACTGGTAGCAGTAGCACTACTCCAATCAATGCTGTAGTTCGAGTGCACCCAGTTTTTAATAAAGATTCTCATATTATTTTTTAAAATTGTACCATTAATGGAAACATTATTAATTATTATTGTAACTGTGAGAATACTCATGTTTAAAATTTTTTCAATACTTTTAAGATACATGTAAAGGAAATGTATAAGATATAAATATTGCACTGTAAATTAAGTCAATTTAATTGAATGAAGAAAAATTTTCAAATGAATCAATATAAATTAATGATATGAAGCATGTACAAAATAAAATTATATTATTTATTTGAAGGTGTATTTTTTTTGCTCAGGGCTTCTGTGCATTCGCTTACCAACAACCCTAGCTTCGCTCGGGACGTAAATGTTAGCGAATGCAAAAACCCTTCGCTTCTAGTTCGATATAAACAACTAATATGTTATCGTAAGATTGACGCATTGTGTTAATATAATTATCTGTTTAGTCGTCATCTCAGCTGTTGACCTGCTCTGGCAGCGATAGTGCTGCTAACCTTACTGAACTTACTCTACAGCCGATAAAATCCTGCATGCTTTGCATAAATTTAGTTTGTAGGAATGATTCGGCTACGAAGTTTCGACCAAGTAGTAAGAAAAATAGTATACATTACTCGCAAGGTAAGTCTATCATCCTTCCTGGTTGATTGCCCCCCTCGGCTTCGCCTCGGGGGGCAATTACTCCGCCGGAAGCAAAGATCGACTTTCGTCCCTAGTAATGTAATGTACTATTTCTCACCACCTATGAATATACCATTTTTGTTTAACTAATGTTACAACACTGAAATTCATATAAGGGACCCGATTGGTGCCCCCATACCATTCGACTTTGTAACGCTGATGGTAACGCTTCACTTTAAACGAATTGATCGAAAATTATGGTTTCCTACGAGGACTACTTTACTGCATAAAGTAAAAAAAGGTGGTGGTGGGAGTCTGATCACAATTTATGGAAACAGTAAAGGAGATATTCAACGCATTTACGTTAGGGCCCCCTATCAACGAGGACACAGAGGTATCGGATAGTTTCTTGCTGGCGTATTTCGATGAGTTTTACCACTCATTAAACGAGGTGCCAAAGCTGTTGGCAAATAAGCTGTTCGTGCAGGTATGAACGTTATGTTTAACGTCACCGCTAAAAATATACCTTTCAAAGAGACATTCCGCACTCGTGTGATGGAGTCTGGTAATGCGCTGAAGAGAAAAGCCGAGGAAAAATTGGACAAGCTTATAGAAGGTTCAGAATATAAACATGGACGACTTGACGAACTACTTCAGTTGTAATTGCTTCGTAGACTGTGCAGTTGAGGCGTGGTTGGCGTAAAAGTACAAAGAAAAAAACTAAGAAAACGCTCTAGCAAGATAAAAAAAAAAAAAAAATGCATTAAAAAAAAAAAAAAGGGATAGAGAACAGCAATAGATATTTTTGAAAGATAAATTAAGAAAAAAATGGCTTTTTTACACAGTCACTCGTGCAAGAGCTTAAACTCGTCTGAGCTTCTTTTGTTTGATATTTTGCCGACTCAAACAACTATCGATGGAGTGCACTGGGTTAAATACAAGCCAATATTATTGCTCATGGATAACTCACCGACCGAATTTGTCGTACCAGGTAATGGTGACGAATACATTGATCTCACACACACAATGCTCAGTCTTCGTGTCAAGTTGGCCGTCAATAAAGATGAAGAATTGAATGCTGATGTAGCATCTAAATCTCAAAGGTGGGACCAATAAATAATGTTATGAATTTGTTGTTCAATCAAGTCAATGTGTTTCTCAATCAAAAAACCCGTATCAGCTCCTTACAACGCGGACGCTTACAGAGCGTATTTCAAAAATTGATTGAATGATCGACCCACGGCAAAATCATCCCATTAACGAGTGCATTATGGTGCGACGATATGGCGAAAATATAGACGATGGGTTGGATGCCAACGCAGGACTCGTTAAGCGACGTACACTACTACCAGCAAAAAAATCAATTGATCTAATTGGTCATTTTTATTGCGAAGTATGCAATCAGGAAAAATCACTCGTCAATGGCATTGAGGTGAGAATGCGATTAGTGAGATCTTGCCTTGCATTTTGTCTCATAAACACTTCAAACTTGGTTTCCATTAGCATTGAAGAAGCAAATCTTTTAGTGCGACGCAGTAAAGTTAGCCCATCTGTTTTATTAGACCATACCAAAGCTACGTCAAAGAGTACAGCAAAGCACGCTTGTCCAAGTAAAAGCTGTGAAGATGCATAGCGGTATTTATGGCGAAACTTTAGATAATATTATTTTGGGCCAGTTACCTAAGCGGATAATCATCCGTTTCGTTAAAAATCAAGCTTTTAATGGCAATTGCACTATGAATCCGTTCAATTGATATCATTTAAGTATAAATATTCTTCGTAAGGAAAAGCCGTGTCTTTAAATACGACGAAATACGAATATTCAACAAAAAAATATGTATGTGATTTTATACACAAAATTTCATCATTTTATACAATTGCACTTGTAAAGGCTTTAAACTCTATAATAAATTAATAAACGTATTAACCTTTGTTGTTACTTACCTGAAATTCACACCACATCCTTATAAATCACATTTTATTTTGATGTCATGAAAATAGAAATAAAAAATTGAAAAATTTTTTTCGACTCTTCCCATTGAAGAAACCTATTATTATGAAAAAAATGCTCATACTAAGCAAAATAAAAAAACTCTAACCTCTCTTGTAACTAAAAAGTGGGGGAGCCCTCTCTCAATGCACAAAGTTGAGACTCCATGAACTCAGCGAGCGAATTTATTGATATACCAAAAAAAATTTTTAAGACTGCGTAATCATTAACAGGTTGAGCAGCTGCTTTGCGAAAAACTGTCAGACATTTCAGTTTTTTCCAAAAAAACGGAAATTTATATGGGCTAGTGATAGAGCAGAAAATGATTATTTTAACGATTCGAATGGCTTTTCAAGAAAAAACACGTTATTAAATGTTTGCGGTTTTATTATAGATCATAATAATTGATTAAGAATATTAGAATTCGCAACAACCTATGTCAAATAAATTAATTTTCATAAGATCATATATACAAGTATACATGTGTATACATATGTAACATTATAGACATATAATAATGATTACTATGAGTAAGATAAAGCTTTACGTTGAATTTGTCGAGCAGCCGAGAAGGGTATATGTATTCAGAAGTTTAAAAAAAATGTTTTAAGCACCACTGTAATTTGGCTTAATTAGATTCCACTCATATGATAATGAAGGTCTATTATCATACATGTATAATATTGTGTTAAAAACCAAATTTGGCACTACAGCTTCACAGCACTACTCACCCATGTAAAAATCACCAAGATTTGTGAATATTCGTTTCAATTATTATGCATCAAAGTTCCTACTGATACATTTATTAAAAACACTACATCTTAAGTATATCTTCAAAATACTAGTTTGTATTCAGCATTAATTGTCAGCTTTGGCAATCAGATGAGTATATACATTTTGTTACATAATTGTCTCTTTGAGTATAAGAATATTTGCTTTATGGAATGTTAATTTTTTTTTAAATGATGGCAAATATGGTTTTTTGCAGCAAAAAATGATGTACTAATGGTGCAAAACCTTATTCTCACGGTTGAAGTTGATTTTCCATGGCAAGATTCAAGTTTGAGGTATACAATTTTGCTAAGTATGATTCTGAGTGTTTTGAAAAAATTCCTGTTATTATTAAGTGCTCTTGATGAATCTAATCAATTGTACTAACTAAGCTTCGTTTTTAGCTTGCACTGGATCTTAATCTATCACCATTTGTGCTTAAACACTTTCTGTGCACTTTAAATCTGGCTACCTTGGTAAACGCAATAGTCTGACAATATTTAGATGGTTGGCTTATAAGTGCCTTACGACTGCAGCTGAATAAACGAATGGATGTACCGAAGTGTTATCCTTGATGACATAAATTACCTGTTTCGAGAATCTGTTTGTGATCAAAAGTAGGAAACAACTTTCCTGTGTTTTAACAAACCGATGGTTCAACACTTATAAGTTTTAATTAAAAACATCCATTTAATACCAGCTACAGCTAACCTCAAAGATCTAGCATTCAAAGCTATAAATATGCCACCTAAAGCCAGAAATGTCATTCAAAGCTATATAAACTCAAGCAATGACAAAAAAGCCAGCCTCTTTGATTGCTAGGCTTTTACTTTATCCATTGAAACCAAATTCTTACCAATGAATTTTAATATTATGTTTATATGTTTCGTATATGAAGTCCTGACACCAACGATGATACTCAATAGATTACCCTTTACTGCGTCAGACTTTTTTTACAAATATAGCTGACATCTTTGAGATGACGTATCTATACATTGTATTACAGCTAAGGAACCAAACGTATATGCAATTTCATAATAAGAAAGGTTTTATTTGAAAATAAAGTTATCTGAAACCTAGAATTACTTAAAAAAGAATTTTTTAAGCTGATGACTGAGCTTCTAAACAAGACTTTTTTTGGTACCTACTTTGCCTCTCGTTCGTTTTTAAAGAAATTACGATCAATGACGAAGGAGTGTTCTTTGAGTCAAGTGAACAGTATAATGATTATAATTGTTGGTATAAAAATGTGAAGTATATTTTTTTTTGTTGGTCAAACAATCAATAGGTATCATTTGAATCGGGTATCAAGAGTAATTACAGAAAATTATATATACATTACCTACTCATTTCAGGTTTTTTTTTAATCTGCTCAATACAGTATTACTTTTTGTAAATTTTTAATTAGTTTAAACAAATGTTGTGAGGTTCTATACACACTGTCAAAAACAGTTAGACTTTTCTCTACGTATTCGATTTTCCATTGTTCGTTATGTTAATATTTGCTTATTTTACAGCTGACTTTATATATTTTGTATCGTAAAAAAAAAATTTTTGAACTGATATTGGATCAGAAATTTTTTTCTTCTTTTTTCCAAAATAAGTCTCAGATCGTGCAGACCATACATCTAAATTTAGTGAGTTCAAATGATTTTGCATAACATTTGTCTAAAATGTAAAAGTGTAACAAATTTTTTTTAAACCCTTAATAAAATCAGGAGAGTAGTATAAGTTTGCTTCTATGAAGTCATCATTTATTTTTGATCTTGCATATCCTAAACAATTTTTAAACAGTTCTTGTATGTATTCTTCTAAAGCGTTTTCTTCGAATTCAAAATTTTCATCTTCACAGATTATTGATTCTTGATCTAATGATTCATTTTTTTTTCCAAATAACTTTTACCAAGATTAAAGTTACAAGTTTGAAGCAATTCTATTAAACATATCTTTTTTCTTTTACATTCACTATTTTTATCTCTTTTAGGCTATTAGCTATTGTGATAGCTGAGGAAACAACACTTTGGAATCAGTGAATATCAGTGATTGTTGTTAGAAACCCAACAACACGCAAAAAAAATTATTTTACTTTAAGCACTACTAATTTCCAACATTTCCATCGGCTTACAGAACTAATTCGATGTGTGACATCTTGCCTGTAGTAACATTCAGAAACTTTTCCAGCTTTTTTATGAATATTTTGATAAAATGTAGATTGTACTGAGAGAAACTCATTTTACTGAATGACAAGGTAATTACGTTTTGGAGAGCCAAAGACCTGTCAGTTACGATTTCGTTTGGCGCTTTTGCTCCACATTTAATTCAGAGATCAAAAAGTTTATGAATTGTTGGCACACTGTGCTGTGATAAACAAGCTTGGAGTTAAGGCACTATTCTTTTTTCATTTGATGCAACAACTAAGACATAATAAAATAATGGTTTATCACTGGTGGTTTAGTAAAATGTATACTGCTTTAGTAATCCTCCAGTTGCATCAAAAGAAACAGGTAAAAAGGTATCCTGCAATTTGTTCCAGACTTGAATTTGACTGTTTGACCAGTACATTACTCTTCAAGAACCCAAAGAAAGTTTGTAAATGTGACAATGATCTATAAATTTTTTGTTGATAGATATTTTTTTATATTTAAAGAATCCTAATTCTTTATTGATTGCTTTTTCTCTGGTTTTTCTTAGTGTTGAAGAATCGTTTAAATCAGGTGGTAAGTATTTTATAGTAACTTTTTCTAGCTCCTTATCCTGGTAGTCTGTTGCATTTTTTAGTAATAACATACTTTGGACTTCTGCTCCTCGTTTTCCTGACAGTTTGTTCTTATTTTAATGAATAATTTTTAATGTAGCAAATGTATTAATTTTTATGGACAAAATCTCTGAGCTAATACTTTGACTCTCACAAAAAATTATAGTGTTGTATTAAGAGCACTATCCTCTGAGTTTAAATTTTTCATTTGTTATGTAACTATTTTTAAAGATGTAAGTGCATGGTAATTGTTTATTGTTTTTCATTCCATACTGCAGCTCTTATAGCGTTTGACCGATTAATGGCTTTTTCTTTTTTCTCACAAGACCTATTAAGGTTAATTTTGGTTTACTTATTTCCAAATTTGATAGCTCCAAGTTGTTGGTGCTGTTAACTTTTTCTGTGGATGGAATATATTCTAGATCTAGGCCAGTATGCTGTTTTTTGTTGATTTTTTCCTTTTTTTTAACTTTAAAATCATTCCTTAGTATTTTTGGTATTTATGTGGATTTTTGTTAACAAAAAAGTATAATTATGTAGTTGCTTTTTTTAATTTTAAATTTTCCTTTGTCCCGTTTCATACTGGATCTTTTTTACCTTTAATCTTACTTGATTATTTGAAAATGTCATAGTTGGTCAGCTTTTTTAACAAAAACTGTGGAGAAACTTACGATTTTTTGGGAATGTTTTCTTAAAAAAAAAAGTTAAAATGTTTTCAACAGTGATAAGGTATGTACAAGATGTATTAATTAAAAGTTTTAACTTACTTTGATACTAAGTTACTGGTACAAATTATTCACATTTGATTCAATTTTTGATGGTTAAATTCAAAGACTTTTTTATCACAATATGTATATAATAACACTTTCATCTAAACTGAGAATTTCAATCTGTTGCATCAAAAGTAGTAAGCATGTCTTTTACATTTTAATTGTTTACTACGTATAATTATGAAGTACTAGGTATTCCAGATACGTAGCTTGAGATCTGAAGCCAGTAATCCTGAAATAAAATTGTATAACAAGCACTTTTAGCTTTAACGCTAGTACATAACGCCGTATGATAAGCCATTGAGATAAAATCATTTTGGTAAGTAAGTGTAGTCAATAATTAGAGAGGCTATCAAATCGTTCAAAACTAAAACTTAGTACCACGTGAAAAGCGTTGGTAATTTTTTTTGTTAGTGTACATGATATACTGGGTACACGCAACTGAGATATCGTAGATATTTGTTTGGGTCACACTAATTTAATTTAAATTACCTGTAAAAATAGTGCTGTCACATATTTTGAGAAAGTAAACTAACAATTAAGTATTCACAATATGAAGTATATGTATAATTATGGTGCTCATCTAATTATACAAAAAATAATGGCCGTAGAGATGCTACAGCGCAAATCACATATATTGTACACTCGAGGTCGTTTCATTTGTCGAGCGAAAAATTAAAAAATTTAATTTCTGTAGTCTAATTTCAATAACCTCTTCTAGTGGTTGATTTCATAGTTTCCGCTCAACGAATTAAACGACCTCAAGTCTTAAACTCCCAAAGGGAAATCGTACCTTGGCCAAAATGGGGGCCTAGCCAGCATTCATGCAATGCTAGCTAGGATCCCGTTTCAGCCAAGTATATGATTGATTTCCGGCGCCTACTATTTAGTATAAGGCTATTTAACTATCCGTTTTTTGTAGCTTTGTCGTAACCTTTCAAGAGACTTTTTACCAAGTTTCTTACAACTAATTAATTGACAGTGACATAAGCTGGTAGACTTCTGTGATGCATGATTTCTATTACTTCCAGGCTTTTGCAACATGTCTAATTAAATAGCAACACTCATAGAAAAAAAGCTGTATAGGTTCTAATACCAAAGATTTAAAAACATGTAAAGCTATTTTTTATACGTTGCAAAGAATAATATAATAAAACATTCCAGCAGTATTTTTTTTTTACTCTGTTACTAACTACGGTATCAAAATATTTTTTACTTGTTAAATAAATTACTAGATTTTTTGTGTGAGCTTATATACAGACCTTCTTTTTTTTAAACCAACAGGTATTCAGTAATATATTTTTAATAATGTCTTTTTCAGATATTTTTTTGAGCGATTTACTTATCTGAAGAAATAGAGCACAATAGGAAAAAGAGGTCCCCAACCTTCGATATCACATGAAAAACAAGTGAGTCCTTAAAAGACAAAACATTTTTTATAACAAGGGGATATTAAAAAAGGAAGGGGATCCTGTGTGGGATAGAGTCCTTGAAAACTTTAATAGTATAAATCCCAATGCATTAAAAAAAATGTATATATATTTATACGTATCAGATAACAGAAATAGCATAGTTCAAGATATTAGAGCAGATATGTTAGGTAATACAGAAAAAATGAAAGTACGATTCATAAAAACCCAGAGAGCAATGTGAGCAGCGAGAAGGAGGAGTTGGTGAAAATTCGAAAAAATGTATTGTACAAACCCATTATAAAAGAACTTTGTGATTATCCTCTGACCATTTTCCACTGGTCTATCAAAGGTGTAGATTTTGTATCAGAGATGTTACCAAGGGATAAAACAAAATTTTATTTTGTTTGCGTTGAAAATGTATGTAAAAATTTTGAACCCCTGGATGGTAATATGAGTGGAGATGTTTTTCTCTATTGTCTCAGTATTTGCACAAGCAATCAAAATATTCCAAATTGTCAAATGACATCCGGAAAAAATACATATTCCCTTTTAAAACGTTTTTCAATGAGTGTATGAAGAGTGGTTTGATCAAGCCTACATACGTACAGCTTGATTTCTTAAGACTGAATTATTGTTCTTTGCATGCTATTCTTAATTTAGAAGCCTGTTTGATAGATATTAAAAAAATAACAGACAGATTTTTTTTGATACTAAAAAATTTCTACTTGTTGGAATAGTATCTTTAAAAGAACCAATTGGACATACCAAATTAAGACAGTATACAGCATATACCAGGAATTGTACTGAGCAGCAGTTTAAGTGAGATAATGCCGAGTCAAAAAATAAGGCTATTAAAATTTAATCAGATTCAAAAATGAATATCACTTTAATTTTTATTTGGAATTTAAAACTAAAATATCAAGTAATTTATCTCTAAATAATCTTCCCATACAAGCTATTGATCTGACACGAACACCTGCATTAAGTAGTATTATAAGCGATGAATATGAACTTGCCGTAAGAAAAAAAATGACTGTGGTGATAGGTCCGAATATTTAAAATCTGATTTTGTTGGAAATAATAAAAATCGTTATGTGATAATTTTATTAATGCTAAACTAAAGATGATTTCATTTAATGAAACTCTTAATGATGGAGATACAAAAGATTAGAGTATCGATCAATTCCTATTAAAAAGTTCCACTGAATGTGAGGTAAATGATAACAAGAAAAACATGATCCAAGATATAAGTTTGGATCACTCGAATGCTTCAACAGATATTTTTTCGGGAATTGATTGTGATTTTAATATGCAGGATTCTATTGAACGTACACGTGACGATTCCAGCACTCATAAAGATAAAAGTACCATAAGAGTGTACGTCAATTCAAGTTTAGATGATAGTTTTAACATGATTTCACGCTGTGCAGCACCTGACAGAAATTTAATCCAAAACAGTCTTAATCTACCACCAAAATTTGTGAACGCTGTTAAAAAATCATACTTCGTAAAACGTAGTATCTATTCGCACTGTATATACACGTAATGACGTGGATTTAGTGAATACGCATGCGTGGAGGGCAACTCTACTGTCCGATACTTATAGAGTCCAAGTTTATTTTTTTTTTTTTGAGCGAGCGAAACGAGCGAGGCGCATGAGTTTACGTGGATAAAGGTGCGAATAGACACAGCGAGTATAAAATATCTGTCCTTACAGCTTTTAGACAGCTTTTAAATAAAACAATTTTGTGTTGCTCTGAAATTAGAGTTTTATTTATTAATTACATAACTAATTAACAATTATTTTACAATTGTGGTTCTCACCTGAAATTAGAAAAACGACATTTTAAGTTTATTTTTTAGCTGTCGATTCTCTTTAACAACTTTTACAATTTATGTACACATCACACGTCACCGAGATATACTCACTTCTTATCGTGTACAGTAGTTATGACATTTTCCGACACTTAAGAGCGCGTTGTAGTATATTAGTGCCACGCGGTCATTTGAACAAAGAACTGTATTTTCTTTACATGTATACTCATTTGATTGCCAAAGCAATTGATGCTGAATACAAACTGGTACTTTGAAAACACTTAAAATGTTGTGCTTTTGATGTATAAAGAAATAAAAACTTTAATGCATGATAATCGAAACAAATATTAACAAATTTTGGCGATGTTTACATGGGTGAGTAGACCTGCAAAGCTGCAGTGTCAACTTTGTTTTTTGACAGTATATTATACGTGTATGGTAATAGACTTGTATTTTCATACGATCGGAATCTACTTAAGCCAAATTACAGTGCTGCTTAAAATATTTTTTTTTTTTAACTTCTGTAAATATATATCCTGCTCGGCTGCTCGATAAATTCAACGTAAGTCTCTACCTTACCTATAGTCATCAATCTCATATATCTATAATTTTATACTTGTACACACATGTATACTTGTATGTATGGTCTTATGAAAATTAATTTATTTGGCAAAGGTTGCTTTGAATTCCAATATCCTTGATCAATAATCATGATCGATAATAAAACCACAAGCTTTTGATAACGTGTTATTTCTTGAAAAGCCATTCGAATCGTTAAAATAATCATTTTCTGCTCTATCACTAGCCCATATAAATTTTCGTTTTTTTGGAAAAAACTGAAATGTCTGACAGTTTTTTGCAAAGTAGCTGCTCAACCTGTTAACGATTTCGTAGTCTTAAAAATTTTTTTCATAGCATATCCATAAATTCGCTCGCTGATTTCACGGAGCCTAAAGTTGGAAGAGGAACCCAATCGTGGTAAGGGCGTATACTCCACCCTGCATAATATTATTATCTCGTCTTTACTCCTCATCAAAAGCCCTTATCTAGGTGGGGAGGGGAGTGATGTGACGGCTCCAAGTGTTGCAACAACTACTCACAGCTAATAAAAAAGTGAAGGTTTCTCTTTGTTCTCAATACTCAATCATACGCGATTTTCTTGACTCAATACTAATCTCACTCTCTCATGACAACACTTGAAAAAACCTCAGATCAAGTCGGAATATAACAAGATGGTAAAAAAAAATTAGCATTTTAATCAGGCACTACAACTACATTGAAAAAAGACTGGCACAGTAGCGCTCCCTGCAGGAACACTATCCCGCCTAAACACACTGAACGCAGCTCGCCTATTGCCTAAGTGCGCCGCTCGCCACTTCAGGGCTCACAGCAAGCTCTGACAAGGTGAGCTGACTGGCTCAACTGACTGCCAAGTCTGCCACTACTATTAAATGTGGTGTACACATGTATATTATATAGATCAGCTCCCGCTCACCTATTTTCAGGGCTTGCTGCGAGCCCTGAGCTTGGATGAGCAGCGATCCAAGCTATAGGGCGTGCTGTCTTCTATCTCAGTGGCAAGCTGCCGTGCCAGTATTCTTTCCATGTAGTATCTAGTCCGATAACCTAAAGTTTCTTTTATATGATAAGGAGTGGACGAGAAAGGAGGTGGTAGAGAAGATACAATCACACTGACTCCTACAAATATTTTTACATAAATGTAATATGTAGTATTAAAAAATTTACGAGTGTCTTTGTATTTTTCATAGAAAATGCATCTTTTAAGTTTACTTACATGAAAATTTATGATGTCAACTTCTCTCACCGCTGTTCTCAAATTTATGAGTTGCTTCTGAACCACAGCCTTTATCTTTACAATTTTGAGTAAACGCCTCCATGGCTCGGCACAACCTCAAACATTCCTTTGGGTACAAAAACTAGTTTATTATAAAACGAAATAAAATAAACTAAAAATAAGATTTATAGTCATAGATATGAATTTTATAAGATAAATTTATTTGCTAATTATAACAAATTGAAATTGAATAGCATTTTTCGCCAATATCATTATAAGTTAGATGGGAAGTTCGATGCCCTTTTCTCACTTGAAAAATCCAAGCGCAAAGGTGAATACGATACATTTCTAGCTATAAGTGTTAGTGACTCTGGCCCAGTTTGGTGCCCAGAATTTGTCAACAATGAAGGCATTAGTGAAAGAAAAGGAAACTGGCTATGTAATCTTAACACACTGCTATCTGATTGTGTCTCAAGCATATAAGAGTTGGGTGATAAATTAAAAATTGTTTCTAATGTTAATTAATGTGATTATTTTTATCTTTTTAAGAATATAGAGCATCCATTTAAATATTATGGAGAATTTGAGACAGTGAGAAAAGAATTACTTAACATTATTGGTAACAATAGACAAAATGTACCTACTCATGTTTCTTTAAATGATGGAATTCTCCGAGACAAGTCAAAACGAACATGAGTCTTTCTTAAAAAAAATAAACTCATTTTTATTACTAACGCAGACAAAGGTAATATCAAGTGATGATAAATATTTCTTACAGCTAAAAAATAATCCTTCAAAACAATTTAATTAGACATACACAAAATTTTGTAAGCAAGTGGAATTAATACTGTATTTTTGATAAATTAAATAAGCTTAGTAAGGATATTTATAAAAAAAACTTATCCGAATGCTATCGACTCATAAAAATACACAAGAAAGACTCTCCTATCCATATCATTGTCTTGATACTGAATTCACCAACTCATAGTTTTTCTATATTCCTTTCTGATTTTTTTTATTAAGAATATTTCGCTAGCAAAATCACACGTAAAAAACAGTTATGAGTTAAAAAATGCATTAAAACATATCATCGGCTCACCTAGTTACACTCTTATTAGTCTAGATGTAATTAGTTAAAATTAATAATAGTTGACATAAAAGAGCCACAGCGGAAAAAAAGTATACATCTGTACTATCACAACATAGCATAAAACTTACACATAACTTTAATTTTGACAAAATAAAAATTTTAGACACAGAACAAACTTACAAAATGTGCCTTTTTTCAAAATGTTAAATAAACATTACTTCAATTATAATGCTAATAGACTACAAGATACAGAAACATAAAAAAATTGTTATTAGTCTCTCGTTAAGTCTACTAAAAAAGGAGACTATTTTGATGTACATGATTTTAGGGCCCCTTCAATTTATAGTATAAGGAAAACATGCTCTGTTTATTTACGTGCGTCTTACAAGGAATTGCTTGCGATTCTTATTTTATTGTACTACGTGCTTATACTATGTCATTTGTGTAAAATTAATGTTTCTCTCAAAGAATTTAGCACAAGTGTATCTTTAATTTTAATTTCAACTTTTTTTCACTTCAAGAACAAATGTTATAAACAAGTTTTTAGCTCTTTAATGGGCAGTACCTGTAGTCCAGTGCTGCGTAATCTTGTAATGCGTTTGCTTCAAATTTTACGCTAAGAAAAGTTGTCCTTTACGGTTTCACTGTGCATACGGTATAGGGATGATATCCTTATATGTGAGCCAACTAAATATATCAACTATACTAAAAACTTTTTTAATAGGCTTGTCCGGAAGTACAATTCTTTGTTGAGACATTTAATAACAAGAGTATAAGCTTCTTAGATTTCGAAATTATCATTTAACAAAATAACACAGTACTTACTTATTGGTACCGAAAACTCATAGACTCAGGCTGATACTTGAATTTTTTCTCCCACCATCCAGCACAACATAAAATCGCTTTCATTCACACATTTGTAGATTTTTTCATTAAATTAGCAGACACCTAACTCCATAACGATATTTTAAAATCAATCAATAAATTTCACTAGCTAACAGCTATCTTAAAAAATTTATTGATAAATTTATAACAAAAGAGTAAATACCTTAAGAAACATGAATATCATTGACAATCGTAATAGAAATAACAATAATAAATAACAAATCTTATCAAAACCGCAAATTCTCTACTTGCACGGTCCTATTAAATATTATTGTAAGAAGCTTCACATTGGTCTTGTACACAGTTTAAACAATAAATTGAATTCGATCTTCAACTTAGAAAAAATGTAACCGAGCCTCTTGATAAAAATAATGATAAAAAAAGTCCGTTAGAGCAATTAGTTAAAAATACACAAAGTTTCACAAGCAAGTAGAATTTATACGGTCTTTTTTTTTAAATTAAATAAGTTTGATAATAATATTCATGAAAAAAACTTGTCTCTATGCTACGGACTGATAAAAAAACACAAAAAAGACTTTTTGATCCATTTCATTGTATCGACACTGAATTCGCCAACTCATAATTTTTCTAAATTTCTCTCTGCTTTTTTTGATTAAGAATATTTCGCTGGCCAAGTCCCACGTAGAAAATAGTAATGAATTGAAAAATGAATTAAAACATATCATCGTTTCACCTAGTTAGACTCTTATTAGTCTAGATGTAGTTAGTTAAAATTAGAAATAGCAGAACATAAAGAGCCAAAGAGAAAAAAAAGTATACATCTGTACTATCACAACATAGCATAAAAGTTACACATAACTTTAATTTTTATAAAATAAAAATTTTAGACACGGAACAAACTTACAAAATAGGCCTTTTTTTCAAAATGTTCAATATACATTACTTCAATCATAATATTAATAGACTACAAGATACAGAAGAACTGTTTATGTGCGTCTCACAAGGAACTGCTTGCGATTTTTATTTCATTGTATTACGTGCTTATACTATGTCATTTGTGTATATGCAAGGTATAAAAGCAACTAAGCTTGAAACTCTGACTACATTACAATTTTACATCCTATTCGTAAGAGTCAGATTTATTTTTTACACTTCACTTAAGGTGGCTCCTAACTATAAATCCCACAAGAAGAGTAAGCATACTGCAACACAGCTTTTCATTGGCTGTGGAGGTTCTTGACTAAAAATGGATAGGTACCTATTGGCATTTTGCCTCTACCACGTGATCTCAGTATATATATGACTAATGTAGAGGGAAAATAACACAGGTCTTATGGGAGGAATCTTGTTTTTATTTTTTTTCGTACTTAAAAAGATATTGAGCTTAAAAAGGTTGCTAATTCCATGTTACTGACTTTGAGCTGTTTGTTTATCTCTGAGCATCAGCAGCAGTAGGGTTAAACGGTACTCCGTATACGTTCAAAACGCTGTTTCAACCTTCATAACGAATTTACCAAAGGAAAAAAATAACTACGTAACTCTCAGTATGTCAGTAACATGGAATTAACAACCTTTTTAAGCTCAATATCTTTTTAAGTGCGAAAAAAAATAAAAACAAGATTCCTCCCATAAGACCTGTGTTATTTTCCCTCTACATTAGTCATGTATATACTGAGGTCACGTGGTAAAGGCATAATGCCAATAGTCCCTTCAAAAAAAGTTTAGTCACATCTACATCGTTGACCTATAACAATGTACAATACAGTGACCCAAGCAGATGTATGTATACAAATCTGACAACGTAACCCTTGAATGTAACTAATAAAAAGCTGACGATAAGTACCTAACAAAAAAGACAAGTACTTAAAGTACAGAATAAAGGTACTTCATTATAGTACAGAGACAACTTGTTCTTAAGAATAATAAACAAAATGGCAGAAACTGGTATTACTAATACCGTTTTACAAGAAGCATTCAGCACAAACGGTAAAGAGGGTCTCCGCATTTTACTCTCTGAAAATGTTAATAATAAGCCACGAGTGACCAAAGACAAAAAAACTTTAGAAAAAATCTACAAGTTATTTATTAGTGACGAGTAAACACAACAGTGGCCTAACTTTGTCGTGATATATTCTATAAATTTTATCTATTAGTCAAAAAAGTACATAAGTGAGCCCTGCATTTAATTATTTTCTTAGTTCAGCATCTCATTTATTTTTATTATAATTACGATTCCCCACAACTCCTATTCATTTTACGTACAACTTTCTAACCAATTCAAACTACGCGGGCTACCGCTCTTCGGTGTATCAGACGCCCCCCACTTTCCATCTGTTCCGTGACTTGCACAGTTATCTACTATTTTCACAAAATATCCTATAAAACCCATGGTAATGTCGAAGTACCTGAATGTCGTTGGAAAGATTCTGATTTCTTCTATCTGCTACATAGTTTTCTATTTAGAACTACAGTATCTTTGCTGAGATATCACACAACCTGCGTCACCGATTTGACGACCCTCCATGAGAGGCTATGTTACAGAGTCTATTTTCCAGTTAGTTTTTTTCAACAATTTTTGTGGTGACGAGGTCTAAAATTTTGGGAAAAGACTCCTTGCACCTTTAAGAATCATCCTTTAAAATATCATTTAATACTCCAGTATTTTGATTTAGTGAGGAGCCACCTTAATTTGCGTATATTGTACTTACCAAATATTGTATTGTAAAGAACTTTTTATTACTTATAGATATTTGTACCTGATGAGGCCCAGGAAATCGTCCGAACGGCGGAAAGGTCGTTATGTTTTTTTATTAAATACAAAATTTGACAGTATTACCATTGAACGTTATTTGAAATCAAAACATCAAATGTTTTAGTATAGAGATTAATAATATAGAAGTGGAGTTTGTTTCATAGTGTTACCAGATAAGGACAATAATTCTAATTATACTATACTTTGTTCTTTCTTGTATTTACAAAAAAAAAATAAGGACATTATAGAATGATAAATGGAGCGATAAACAAATAAATCCTACCAAGAATAAAGTTAAGAGTACGAAATAGGCTGACAGTCACTAAATAAAGAGTAGAATTGTGCTTAAATTTTCGATAATACGTTCTTATAAAAAGACAATGGCTCTCTTATTCTGGTGTTGTAACACTTGGAGGCTACCAAATTATAGTAGCAAATCGTAAAATTTGTTAAACTTTCTTGTAGATTCAAAAAAAAGTAACCCAGCTGTTTGTAATGAATAAGAGATTTGCATTAAAAACAAATTAAAAATTTATCAATTATTATCTCAAAGTGATAATTTAGAGAAAGCATTATAGAAGATAAGAATTCAGAATTGAATAGTTGCAGTTATGGAATAGTTAAGAAAAAATGTGCCCTTGCAAGAAGTAAAATATAAAATTCTGTTACTTACTCTATTTTAAATACTCTGAAGTCTTAATAAAATAATAAGAGAGTTTTATTGTATTAAGTAGAAAGCAAAACAAGCGAAAATCTTAAATTTTGAGAAAGGCAATATAACAGCTACAAATAAAAAAACTAAGTATATTACTTTATTTGAAGACAGAAAGCCATGTTAAGAAATCTAAATGTATGCGATAGTCTGAGTTGACTTATGCAAGGCATAAGGATTTTATTGTGATTGAACAAAGTAATGGTAAAAAAGTTTACGTTAAAAAAAGACTATTTAGTGATTTAAATGACTTATGTCAATAATGCAAAAAAAATAGTAAAAATGTCTAGACTGGCTCCACTATAAGAAATATAGTGAACATAAATATATATTGACAGATATTTGTATGTATATATATTTATACGTATCAGATAACAGAAATAGCATAGTTCAAGATATTAGAGCAGATATGTTAGGTAATACAGAAAAAATGAAAGTACGATTCATAAAAACCCAGAGAGCCGAGAGTTTTCATCACTCATTTGACATTTTCTAACATTTTCCTTAAACCCCCCACAGACCCTCCACAGGCCCGTTACAGCCCCCCACAGCCCCCCACACAATTTTACCTGTCCATCCACCGACCCCCACTGGCCCCCTCACACCATTTTCCTACATCATGTCATGTACA
Source organism: Copidosoma floridanum (assembly GCF_000648655.2). The sequence continues at coordinate 218,131 of NW_019382667.1, forward strand.
CCTGTTGAATGATGAAATGTTAATAAAAGACTTTCAATTTTTTACCATAAAGATTGCTGATTTATCTATAAAAATCATTAAGTAAAGTCAATAAATTATGTAAAAATCTCTTTCCAAACAATATTTTCTATTTCTGAATTTTTTCGCCTTTCTATTTAAATAAATAAATAATTTTATCTTTGCATCTGATAAAGTCACATATAATTGACCATAAGAAAACAAGGGTTTTTCTTAAATACAAACCTACGTTATAGAATCTTTGACCTAGGGATTTGTTTATTTTCATAGCAAATGCCATAACGATTAGAAATTGTTAACGATACAAAATAAACGGTAATGTTAAGGAGTTTCCTGTGTCTAAAGCTATTTTAAGAATAAAGACTCTATTTCTAATTTTTTCTCCAGTTATTATTTCTCCTTTTATAATATACTGTAATAATTTTGTGATTCGTAAACGTGTTCCATGACAGAGTCCATCTGATATACTTAAATTTCTTAGTAACATCACTATTGTACTAATTTTTAGATTTAGTTCATAAGGTGGTAATGCTTTACGAATATTGTTCCACATTTGCACAGAAAAATTTAAATAAATGTTATCGTCTAATTTATCAACCACCTTAAAAGTTGCGTTATCTATACTTTAGTAAGTTTCAATTCAGCCAGTTAATTTTTTAAGGATTTTATCATTTAAATAAGAGGTGCTCTCGTTATGCGATGTAAGTATAATAATATTCATCGAACAATTGTGGATACTAGAAAATATTTGAGAACATTCATCATTTGAGATCGAAATTTTAGGAATTTTAAGAGTTTTTATTTCCCGTTTCCTAATTTCTAATAATAATTCTAAAAATCCTTTACCGTTAGAGCGAATGTTGATTTCTAATTTTAAAATTTGGAAGCAATTCCATAAAAATGAGGATTTAATAGTTTGTTCAAGCATAATTTTCCTATTACCGTTTTTTATCACCAGAAGGATCTGGCGAAAATCATCTCCCAAAATAATTAATTTATTCCCAAAACATTTTACAGTATTACATAAATCTTTTAACGTTCTGTCTACAATTTCCAGTGCTTTTTTTGGAATAATTAAAGACTTATCTCAAAAAATTAAATCAACTTCTTTTAATTTTTTTTTATCAGACTTGAATTCTTAAAATGCAATCTCTATATTATTAAGAACTAAACGAAGTCTAGAAGTTCTAGGACTGGGCCTCCCCTTTCAAAGCAAAATTGATGCTACGCCAGTCCATGCCATTGAAATAATTTTTTTATTTTGAGAAATAAAAAAATTAATTAGCGTTTTTCGTATATAAGTTTTTTCTGACCCTCTAGGGCTGTCTATAAAGGAAATATTATTTTTTTGTTCACAAATAATATGGAATATATTTTTTTAGTCATTCAAACCTTTTTACATCGAGTTGAACATTTCTTTATTGAAACGTATTTTATTATCTATCTATTCTTTTTTTTACTCTTTATTTTTTTTTGTGTAGGTGAATTAAGGTATGCACATAATTTATCTTCTGATTCTATAATTTAGTAAATATGAAAAAGAGCTAAACTATCTTTATTATTAGGCAAATCCTTCGTAAGGAATTCTTTGTATTTTTTTCATATTTTATCACCTTGAATCCTTGAACCCGCTTTCACAATTAAACTTGAAGTTGGGGGCAAATAGGTTTGACCATTGTTTGTTTAACTTTTTTGGCTCGATATTTAGGAAACATATGAGAAATACTGCTGACAAGTATCCTTCTGCCTCTAACTCCTCTTACTCTGAGGTAAAGATGCTGCTGTCACTGCCATTAGTTGCTATTTTTGGTGTAATCTATTAATTCTTCTAAGTCTCTTTTTCTTTTTTAGAAGAGGGATAAAAGGTCTTCTTTAAAGCTTCTAGGCTCTTACTCCGCTTGCCCGTTGACAACGTGTGGTTCTCTCCTTTTTTTCTGACTTGTACGTCTTTTTCGTCGGATTATCATTTAAGCTTTTTCTTGAAAATTTTTTATCTTCTTCCTTGTCCCTTCACAGCTGTCATTAAATTGATACAGCAGGTTCTACAATACTTTTAAACCTTCTTTTATCGGCATCATGTTTTTGTGTACGTCATCGTTGCTGATTCCGCCATATTTTTATGTTCAGTTCAAGCTCTGTAAAAACGAAGCTCTTCTTTGTCTGCTTGCCAGTTAGCTCTAACCTTATGTTAAAACCTTATGTTAAATAAGGTTTTCTCCTCGGCATTTGTGTCCATGTGAGCTATTTTAATATGTTCTAACTACTTGCAGGCACATTCTCTGACTGCTGCAGCGCCTCAGAACTATACATTCGTGGAAATACCTAGTCCACCTGTCACCTAGAGGAACATGCTGTTTTCAGAGTAATATAGTGCAATGAGTGTTAGACAATTTAAAAAAAATGTAATTTTAGAATGTAAAGACATATTACTCATGGGATAAAAAATTGCGTTTTATTTACTACTCAAAATTTAAATACATAAGTAAAACAAACAATTAGTTTTTTAGGTCCATTTATAATTGTTCTGAATGTATTTGAAAAAATAAAAACTCAGATAATCATGGATAGTGGTACTGTATGATAAATTTTTCTTAATAGAAGAAAGATGCCTTAAAAACGTTGAATAAAGCGCATCTATTCAAAGCATAAAATATACATTTACGACTGCATTTATAAAAGTGGTGATAAAGCATTTATTGAATGTAGAGGATAAGGTTATTTAAATAATAAAATTCTAGACAAAACTGAAAACTATGTTGATGCTAGATATTTAAGTCTCATGGAAGCAGCATGAAGGTTACAGGAATATTTAATTTGTAGTAGGAGTCACAAAGTTGTAAATCTGTCTGTGGACCTCAAGAACAAACAGAAATTAATTTTCGAAGAAAATAGAATTGATGTATAAAAAAGGAATGGTAGACGCAGCTTGCAGCTTAGTTTACGTTAAATAAAATTTATTATTTTGCAAAATTTGTAAAGCATATTAATGTCTTTGAATATGATATTCTTAGTAACCAGATAAAAATTTTAAAGAACAAGAAAAATAAGATATAATGCAATAGGTAGATTAGATACAGTATTACCAAAGATAATGAGAGATTTTTTTAAGAATTAATATTAAATATAAAAAACAGAGCAACTTTATGTAACAATTTAAGAATATATTAAGATACAAAATACAAAACATTTCAAGATACTGCAATTGCCAAAGGTTTATGATATGTTTCAAAAAGCTAGTACTGTTACGCTTTCTTATCAGTTCAGACATTTTTTTGCATGGTCCTTAATATCAGAGAATGTACAAGACAGTAAAATTTAAAATAGTAATATAAAGTACCTTACTAATGATTTCAACCAATACTAAGAAAATCGTGATCTTTCGTTTATCAATGGAATAATCTTCTTTGTTTTAATTGTTTATTGAAAGTACAAAAATTTATTCTTTTAAAATACAGGAGCCACGAAAAACAAATCATGTGTTTTGATTTTTTTTAATAAAAAAAAAATTACATTCCAACTGGCACTAGTTCATAAACTTGATACATTTTTTTTCTATTAAATTTAAATCAAAATTAAATTAATTTTAGTATTAAAATCTGTTTTAATACCGTTTTGTATAGAATTTATTAGCAAATTTTCAAACCATTATTAAGTTATTATTAAAGAACGTCTATTATTTTGTTCAGTTCGTAATAAATTTGTTGAGTGTGTAATTAAAGGTCCATGAGAATATCATATAATAATATCACACTTAGTTGAAAACCAATAAATAAGTTGTAAAATACTCAAATAGTAGCCATTGCCACTTTACCTATTGACGACGTAAAGACCAAAACTCCTTTCACATTTTTATTAAAATATGGTGGTCTTCTCAACTAGAATTCATAATTTGTCACCAACTTAAGATTTGTAAATAGTCATAGACTATTGTAAAAGGTAAAATTATGTTTTTCGTATGAAATAAGAAATAATAAAGAGGCATTTTTTGTACTAACAGCCATTGTTGGTTTAATAACTTTTATCCCAATATTATCTTTAACTATAATTTTTAATAAAAAAAAAAATTGAATTTGCATGGTAAAATAGTTGAAAATTATTTAATTGGCTTGTTTCTAAAGCGAATACTATTGGTCACTTTTTTAAAAATTAAAAAGTTGCAATACCTGTCCAAGCCATTAATACATTTATTTACCTTTAAAAATACAATTACAATTAAAAAATGTTATGTTGATTTAAGGCATTCATTTCGGGTTACTCGGTTGTAAAGGCAAAAATTTTTTTTGAGAAAAAATTGTTAATTGACAGGAAGTATATTTTTTGAAAAAAAAAAAAAATTTACAAATTTAAAAAAACTGCACAAGTTATAACACTATTATTTAAAATGAGCAAATGACATTAAACTGTTACGTCAGTGCGACCTACTATTTGAGTTTAAGCTTTCGCTTAATAAATTGGGACACGCGCTGGCTAAAGGGACAGTTCTATCTAACGACGCGATATTTGCAAAGGGGCTACCACTGTTTTAACACAACTTGAAGCGATCAGTATACAAGAAATATCCCGATGCACTTAACTTGCGCACTGTGTGCCTGAAGTTAGTCGGTTTTATCTAGAGTGGTGTACTAAAGGGTTTCACGTCTGTAATCTTGACGATGACAGCACCGTTACGGAAAAAGGCTTTGTTTCTCGCGACCGGACTCAGATGTATTAATACCGTTGCGAGTATCGACTTTCACTCTAATTCTGTTAGTTCTTGCACCGATAATACCACTACCGTGGCGGATAGTGGCGTGCACGAAAAATAACATCAATTTTCAAGGGTCCACGAGTACCAATACCGTGGCAGATATTGGTGCACGCGTTAACAACTTTGAATAGTTTTCAAGGATCCTTGGTTACCAATATCGTGGTGGATATTGGTGCACACGTAAACAACTTTAAATAATAGTCAAGGATCCTTCGTTACCAATATCTTGGCTAATATTGGTGCATGCGTAAACAACTTTAAATATGGATTTGGCCGAAAAAGATTACAAACGGAAAAGAAAGAGTACTAGAAAATTATGACCTTCACACTTACTTTTATTTAAATATAACTGGAGTACACAACGAACCAGTACGAGCCGAGGTCAGTAAAGAGGATTTTGCTACGCGCTCGTGAAGGACTGAGTGATAGCAGAGGCAGACATTTAACTATTGAGTCGACCGTTCGAGGGTGAAAAACAAAAATTAACTGCTTTTCCGGGGCCTCCCGCCCTTTTTATAAGAAGTAGTGGACCTCGGTGACGCGCTGGTTCGATAACAACGCAGGAGAGCTTGCTGGGGGAAAATCTTGCAAAAATGACAATAGCCAAAAATCCCATTGGCTAGAACTGCTCTAGTTTAGCCACTCAGAAATTGGCACTTTCCACATGCGGTTTACTCTCCTCTTTAAGCTAAGAGAAGGGAAGGAGATTCACTTGCTCATGCCCTCCCTTTCTTTTTTACAACGAAATTGACAGAATTTTAATATAATGCAACCTTAACATCATGGTAGAATATTATTAATATTTACTAATGCTTAACATCGGTCGTTTGTTCAGCTAAACTCGTTGCAAAAAGAACGGTAAAAATCGCTTAACAATTCGATTAATGCTCGGCTGAACAAACGGTTGGTGACTTATTACTTACTACTACTTTAGCGCCAAAACGATGGCTATGGCCGTAGTAACTCATAATTAGAAAATTTGTGGTGGTATTTATAATAATAGTAAGAAGAATTATGATAATAATAATAATTTTAATAGTAATAATAAGAATCGTAATAATGATAATAAGAATGGCAGTTGTTAGAATACTAGTGCTTTGCCCGTCACAAGTTCATACTATTTTTTTTACCGGTAGTTTCAATGTTTATAATGTTACAAAAATAATTCGGAATTTTAGTAGAATTTTAGTAAACATGTTTTCCTGCTGCTAGTAGTTAGAGAGGGAGTCGTCTCGTGGTACCCTAGGGAATCAGAAGCTCTGTTACCCCTATTGGAGGCAGGCGTACGGACTCTCTCTTCGAGTCAAGAAAAAGGGACGGGTTACTTTCCGTTTTCCTTTACATTCGGGAAAAAGTGTTAGCAATTAACTAGATTACAAATTAGACTATTGCAGTATGTTTATGAAATTATTTATGCGATGCAAAAAGAGTTGTTACTCTGTAAATCGTGAGCTTGCGAACTTGAATGGTAAAAATCGGATAATTCCTTGAAGGTTACTAATGTTGTGTACCAGGTTTGTTATAGTTAATATGCAATGTGGTTGTTTGCTAGTGGTGTAGTATGTACTGGTTGTTTGTGACGATTCTGGCTTGTAATAATATTTTCGCTAATTTCTATGTGTTAATTCTAAACTATCCTGATGTTTTGTATTAATCTAAAATTATATCTGCATTTAATATTTCAGTTTAACTGTTCTCAGTTAAACTTTTGTACCTATGGTCGTAAAAAAATATTTTATTTTGCATTTCCGGTCAGCATAGGCCAGCGTGCATGTACATAAATCATCGTTGTATTGCAGGTCTCAGTAACTTGCAGGTGATTCACCTCTTTTTGGATGCACGTTTGTCTTTGCACGAGTGCCTTCACAAGGTCATTGCTAGGGAATGTGCGGGGGAAAAGAATTGTTTTGTAAATTTAGTCCACCGACATTACAATATATTAGTTTTTTATCATGCTACAGCTTTTTTAAGTATCATGGAGTTGGAACTTTAATTTAGAGTAATTGTTTATAAAAAGCTAATAAAATTATTTTTTAATTTTTTTTTAAGCAAAGTTGGTTTCTTTGCGTTATTTGTTCGTAAGCGTATTAAAAAAACCACAAGTTAAAAGAAGCAAATTGTAAGATTTTGTACATTAAAACTTATCTTATAAAATATATACTTGTATATCATAGTAATCTTTAGTATTCAGTAGTTATCTTTTAGTAGCAATAAATATGCAGGAATAGGTTGAAGACACACGGTTCTTAGAGAAAGAAAATGCGGAACAAATGATTGCTATATCAATCGATTGTCATTGTTTTTCCTTAAAGCAATGAAACAAGGTATCGGAGGGTTCTGATCTTTGCGATTTTGGAGGGCTACTAACGATGTCTATCACAGTTTTTATTATTTTTTTACTACCTGAGTTTCGATGAATACGTTTGATCACATTATGTCATACAATTATATGTCATTATTCAAAGCTTTATGTATACAAAAAAAATAATACAAACAAAAAAAATGTCAACACACCTCAGATTTAATACTTATTAAAACTCATACAATGTAATAACAATATTCAGCATTTTGTTAGCTCGTACTTGGTGAGTACACAATCTATGTATTTGCCTTCTATGTGGTGTAAAAAAATAGATAACTATACGCAGCTAGGAGATATTTACTGTGAATAGTAGGAGCTGCATGCCACTTGCGACTGCTGGCTACAGCTAGTTGCAGCTAATCACAGATGACAGTAACTACCCACACTCTCATGTACTGTTTTTAAATATAATAGCCTATCAATATTCTATGGACTTAACTGCTGCTGGCGCTACAGCCATCCACTGCCACTTTTGATTAGCTAGTGCTTGCTATGATGTAAGGTTAGGTTATTAAGGTTTAAATTTAATGCACATTATTTTTTATTGCGCAATATTAGCTTATGACATTCATTTGAAATAATTATTTTTGACGTACAAACTCTTAGACATTTTAAACTGTCAATTTATTAATCAAGTAATGCTAGTCAAACCTAATCACTTAAGTCTTAAGCCAAAGCCATTGATACATTTGAATGAAATAACTTAAAATTAATATTTTATCTAATTTTATTCACAGACAATCAAAAGTATTATGATCTTTAATAGTCTACAGTCATTTTTTACCCTATAACAGTTCCTATGGAAACCATTCTTTTGTTACCATGGGCTTATTCACAGGCAGAAATAGTAAATTACGTCCCTAAGCCATAAAGTACAAACTCAAATGCACAAAGATCACAGTTAAAGTAAGTTTAGATCGAACCCTTATTTTTTTTTTTTCTTAAGAAAGGAAAAACTTACAATTTTTTTACTGTAGGCACACTATGTTACATTGTTTCTGGCCCTGAATATAAGAGTGAGCATCGTGATACTCAACATTGCAATTTACATTGCAACGCAACCTTAACTAATATCGTACGTTACCTTTTTATCCCTTTATAACTCTGGATTTTCTTCTGAAAAAAAGGTTTGTGCAGGAGTTTTTGTGTGAGAAGAACTTATTACTATGCTCCAGTAGGTCTCTTTCACTATGTTTTTATTGAATCTCTTATCACCTATTACACAGTATTTTTGTACATAATACGATGTACGCTATACTTCATACACTTGACTAGACTTTATATAACTAAGATAGCGTTGCAGTAACCCCACCTCACACCATACGAGCCACAAGCTCACTAATACTTTGTTCTAATCATCCTGGACCAGGAGAGGCTCTTTGCTGTATTGTGTTTTGGTCTTCGTCTTCTACATTAATTCACGCATTCGCACTCTATTCTTTACATACATCCTTTACGCTACTCTACTGTACTGTACTGGCCGTTTCTCCATTACTCTCTCACTTACTGTCTCGTTCTCTCTTTCTCTCTCTCTCTCTCTGTACCTATCTACCTATTTATTTCTTAAAACTTTATACACCTCCTCAAAAATTTTTCAAGTGCCTTTTTCTCCCCCCCCCCAACCGTCTCTCTCCCTCTAACTCTTTTGTACCACGTGCCCCGTGGACAAAATCCAAAAAAATTATTGGAACCCTCACTATTCGCAGTTAGTCATCCAGCTTTAAAGTAACTACTAAAAACGAGATTCCGCTTTCAGTTATTGTCACCATCGCTGCTGTTTTTTTTCTGGACCTCTAGTTCTAGTTAAAGAAACAATATTTTCATATCGAGTTGGCTTCAGTGGCTTCAGCTACCATGGATAAGTTTGATGAAAATATTTTGTTCTGAGTATGACTAATGTTCGAAAATTTGTTTAAAAATACTTCTGTGTTATTATTTATTAGTAAACATTATAATACATCAAAGTTACTATTTACTTTAGATTTGATAACTTTAATTATGTACAAATAGCCTGAGATAAACGCATCCATCACTGCAGCTTGCTATGTAACGTTTTCAGAAAATAAGCTTTAAGGGCTCGTCATCTTTTTTGAAAATAACGTGGTTGTCATATATATACATATATATATATACATATACCGTGCCATCTTCGAATCCATGTGAAAGAATTGCTGATCCACACGTTAATACAAGATGTACATTAGTATTTAATAAGATTAATGTATAATAAGATGTAGTTGGTTTTTGTACCCAATCAAAATATTTTTGACAACCTTCAATCCCACGTCTCTTGTTTGCATGACATATATAATGGACATACATAATTTTCCCTATTTTTCAAGAATCTTTTATAAAAACTTATTAAGACTAAGGACACCTCTAATTCTTGGTAATTCTAAGGAAATGAAGCTTCTGCAACTGCTTTGATTCTAAAATAACTCGAGCTAAGACCATTTTTATCAACTGTTAAGTCTAGAATTTTAATAGAACTCTTAAAAAATCACATTTATTTTTATTTACATGAAAAGCTGTATTTTCTAATTTTAAAAAAGTTTCTGTGAAAGTTTTGATGTGTTTTTAGTCCATTTCACTTATTATATGAATAACATATATATGAGTTTCAGTATGGTCAATGTCTGTTGAAACATTCTCTAAAATATTCTGATATTAGCCTTGACTTGATGGCAAACTCTCACTTAGTTCTGTATGCTAGTATGAATCTTCGTACGTAATTACAGTTAATGCGTCCTTAGATACGTTATTTAACTCAAATTTTATAAAAGTGTGTTTAAGATTAATTTCAGACTATTCATTTCCAGCAACGTATTAAATATTGTTTCTCTTTTAAAGGTATTTGAGGACGTTTGATGACTAACTTGATTCATTATCAATTTTAAATTTCTGCGAATTATTACTTCATCAACTTTATTTCTTAAACAGAAATAGTTCCTGTTGCCTATTTGTTACAAAAAAATTTATTTTAAATTAATAAGTAATTTTTTGTATTTTGTTCAATATTTTTGGCACTCAGACAAAGGGCGCATGATGAGATTTCATTGAAATATGCTTAACATTGTCTTTAAACTGTAAGTGCATCTTTCTACTTTTGTAACAACCTTGTATATCAGGCAATTATATTGGGAACAGTCAAAGCATTTTTTGCTGGACTGCATTGCTTCTGATTTTCAGAACTTTGTGTACTTGATTGGATTTTTATAAGCCACGGATCGAAAGCTTTTCGTTATTGCCTAAATAATAACGCCAGGACTGTACATTTAAGTATGTTAAATTCTATAATTTTTTTTCTCATTTTTAAATTAAACTTTAACTACTAATTTACCTATAGAATTCAATGGGACGTCTCCGAAATATGTTACAAGAAGATCACACTGTTTAAGTTCGCCATTTTAGAAAAATTTTAATCTGTAGAAACTAGACATAGCTGATGTGAATGTTCCGATATCTAGCACCATTTTAATTGATATATCGTAAATAAATTGGGTAATAAATTGTAGTTTTGCATCTATATTCTCGTTATGTTTAATATTATGTACTCGAATAACTGAACAAAAATTACTATCAGAATTGTTCTCTTGCTCATTTAGATCTAATCGTTCATTACGAAAGAGATTATAATTTTCTCGCTCTGTACTTTGATTAGCGACATTTTTAAATAAATTTTTTTTTCTGTGTTTTTTAGTGCAAGTGGCTTTCAAATGTCCAACATTTTTACAAAAATTACAGGTTTTGTTTCAAAATCTACAATCTTTTGTTTTATGATTGATCTTACCACAATACAAGCAAACTTTAGTTAAAGTACACGTAACCACATTTGCACGAGATTTTCTCGTATCGCTAATCCTATTGTTACCGTCATTTATTAAATGTAAGTAGTTTTTACTGCCATTGTGCCGTTTGCCCTGTTTGTCGTTGTTTGGAGACCTTGTTTGATGTCCCACGTATTAAATCGTTGAGTTTAAAGAGCATATATTTGTATTTAACACGTTTTAAACTGCTGCTTCTTTTGTAGTTGCTATTTTCACCACTTTCTAAAAGGACAGGTTTTTTTTACACAATAGTAAAACTTTTCTATTGTGATCTGATACATCAAATACCAATTAATCACATAATGCTCTATCTAAATCTGTGAATTAACAATTTAGCGATAGTTCTTTTAATCTTGCCACAAAGTCCGATATCGATTCGCCTTGATTTTGTTTAGCTTGACGAAACTGAAATATTTCCATAGCCGTGCTTTTTTTAGCTGTAAAGTGATCGATAACTAACTTTACGATTTCGTCAAATTTTTTGTCTTTTAGTTTTGCAGGTGAGCACAACTTTCATATCAATTTGCATGTTTCTACACCAAACTTTGTAAGTAGTGTAGTGACCTGCATATTCGCATGTGTAATTTCATTAGCGATGAATAATAGTTCCATGTACTCCACACATTTTTTCCATGTGTTTTTATTTTTCTGAGATTCAGAATCTGTTGAAAAAGACGTTGTATCGACAGGCTCTGCTGTTACTTGCAAATTGAGTGTTTTTGTCCTATCTGTAGTGTCTTCTCCAGTGATTTTCAGCAATCATTTATCTCAATGTTTGCTTGTTAGCTATCCCTTGGTTTACTTAAAACTGTTTTTTAGCTTGTGATTTCAATTATATTGCAGATATTTTTCTCAAATTATCGAGTATAAGACATTCAAACGCCTCATTTGTTGAAAATTTACTTAATATATTGAGTAGTTCTTCCTTATTAACTTCTTTAATTTTCAAACGTGATAAATCCGTAAGTCAATCTTCAACTAATTTTGCATAATAAATCTTACTTTTGCAACTTTTACTTTACATGCTGTAATCGGCACACTTTGCATTCTTACTGTTTAAATTGTAATTATATATTGTTTCCACTTATTTTCAACTTTTATTTTTGTCACTAAATGTAAATTATGCAACACGTACTCAGTGAATGAAAATGTTCTTGTTTTAATTTAAATAATATTTTAATAGTAAATTAACTATAACACATAGCTATGTGGAAGGGATTCTTATAGCATGCTTCTCTCAGCAGAACTTATATCGTAGTGCTCACGTGTGTTCTCCTTGATTGCCAGGAAAACTAACTGACATTTGTATGAGTTACATTTACGCTCTTACTCATTCACACATTTTGATGGCCATGCCCTTCTATACATTTTAGTACTTGTCATCATACGCTACATACGTAAATAACGCTTGCTGTAAATATTTTGAAGCAGAAACGTACTTTTAGCCTGAAAGTATAAGTTAAAGTATAAAGTATTGTTTTAACTATGGGCGCAAAGTGTGTCCCAAGGTGAAAAGCAGCAGTTACACTTTGTGCCCTAGATTATAAATAGTATTTTTTATACCATGGGGGCAAAGTTAAAAAACTTACTCGAACCATGGCGTTTCTGTATATATGTGCTTAAGGTGCAAACGTTTTTTTTCAAGGATACAAAGTCGTACTTTGTACCTATGTACTCACTTGTCACTACTAATCACTTTGTGCCCCAGAGCGAAATAGTATATTATACACTGAGGAAAGAGGATACGACATTCCCTTCCAGATGTAAGTTGCCAACTGAACTGAAGGTAAGGGTGGTTAACACCCAGAGATAATTCAGTACTTTGTTCTCAAAGGCCTTATACGGTTTTTACTCTTTCTTTTGCTGAAAATACGACCATTTTTTATGATTTCAGGGAGAAAAATTCAATACTGTTGCTTAGGTGAGAATCACAGTTAGTACTTACTAGCAAAACTAATTTGAACTTTCTCTGCGAGGCAATTGTTCATAAAATACCAAAATACTTTCCTTATGAGCAGTACCTCCGATTTTTTTACCTAAGAAAAACTTTGCACTCCGCTTGCTAAAATCAGAGAATAAAGTTGTTTTTTTCGTGGGGGTATAAGATAAAGGTATTTTGCAATCAGAAAAGCAACTATGTCTTTTTCCGCTCCTCAGTTCACAGTGACTGAAGGGTACAAAGACGCTTGCACCTTATGCACACACATACAAAAATCATGCGCTTTAAGCGAGATTTTGTAACTTCTTATCCATGGTACAAAAACTACTATTTAACAACATGTAAGCAGTTCTCCAGATGTTCCGGGGCCCAAGAACGCTTGCTAATCAACGCTCGAGGAAGTAGTAAAACTGCTTTAGTCAGATGCATATATGTGATAAATACTACTGTTCGTACCTTCGGCCACTTGTTTTTAACCTTTACACGTTTACAGCACTCTTAATAGGGAAAAAAGAGTGCGACTTAGGTGCACATCAAACAAGAGCAAACGTGTGGAGTCTCTCGAGTTCTGCTTCATGGATCCATTGGGTCTACTGCTTGCCTTGAAGACATGCGCCACCAGATACACAAAATTCTATTTCTTCTGAGAGTACAGCAGCTAGTCTAAAATGCTTGAAGTAGGTTAAGTATTTTGACGCTTTAGATTGAAAAGTTAGTAATGACACAGACACTGATAAAAAGAAAGTGCAAACACTTTTAAAACTTTTTTTACTTTTATATGCCTTATTCACAGCTATAATCACTCGAACGGCAACTAAATGTTAAGACATTATTCTTTAAACAGTAGCTTAGTGACAGTTTTCTTTGTTGGATTATTATTTACTAAGTCAGGTTATCTACAATTATCATGTGAGTTACTCACAAGCATTTTATAATAACGTTGATGAGTAAATGCATATACATAAAAAATCTTTGAAACAAAATAAATAGCACGTGTATCTACTGTCACAAAAGAAGTTTTACGAACCTTCTTCATTCAAAGTGGTGGTGAAGCTGTCAATAATATATACAATAATGTCACAATACTGTTCTAAATTAAGCTTGATATTTTCAATAAATGAGGTGATACCAAAGATTGTATCATTATACATATAACTCAATTAAAGCTTTAATAGCATAGTGGTTAGCCTATTAGCCTCCTAGTCGGAGCAACTTACGGGGCCATGGGTTGAACTTCTTATCTTATCTCAGGCTTTTTCGATGTCATAAGTACCCAGAATACTGAAAACTACTCATTCGATTTTTAAAAAGAATAGTAAATTTTTGTGGTGATGTCTGGGCCTGCGCATTTTACTTGGACAACGAATAATTTTAGAGACCAACGATTTTTACTTATTCTACTGGAAAAGCTGCCTGGCGACATGTGTTGGTAAGACAAAGCGAGCAACTCAAGTATGCATAAATGAATACAAATGGAACAAAAAATCAGAATTGTTGTTGTTTATGCACATCAAACTACATGTAACTACATTATGAGCTTTATTGGAATAATATAAAAATATTTGACAAAAAGGTGACTATATATATATTTTTCGCCTTTTTCGCCTTCTATGTTATACTTCAACAATTAGGTAATTCGCAATCGTGTGCCGTTACTTAAGCCGTCTGATATACTTAAATTTTGAATTAACATTACTACTGCACCTATTTTTAACTAAAGCTAATGAGGTGGCAAGCCTTCACGAATATTGTTCTTACTGTAATTTATATATATACTAGTGGAGCTGACGCCCCCTGCACGCTCAACGCACCAACCCCCCACTAACATATTGTGTAGACAAAATAACAACATAACTCGTGTAATTATTAATGCAGACTGAGAATGAGTACCCAACAGCAGAATACGTGACTTACAAAAGAGTTGATAAAACAGATGATAATATGAATATTAATTTTCCAATAGAACTTTTAAATAATATCAAGGAAGGTCTTCCACCACACAAATTAAAATTGAAAATAAATGCTATAGTAGTGTTAATAAAAACTTTAAGTAAATCAGACGGTCTCTGTAGAGGCACAAGATTAAAAATAACAAAATTATTTAAGTATAATATAGAAGCAGAAATAATAATGGAAGAAAAAAAAAGCAAAGCTTATATTCCTAGAACAACATTGAATACTGGCACCTCGTCATCATTACCCTTCATCTTATATAGAAAACAGTTTTCCTTAGCATTAGTATTATATATGACTTTCAACAAATCACAAGGATAGAGTTGCGATTCCTTAGGATTGTATATTAAAAAATCTTTATTCTCTTACGGACAGTTATTCTATGCGTTATCAAGATGTAATCCAAAAAAAATTTTTATTTCAATTTAATCCGATGATAAATAAGAAATTAATACAATTGTTTAGCAAGAAATATTTCAGTAATTCTAAGATATGTAACTTCTAAGATTGTCACATTTGAAGAGACAAATGTTAATTTACAAAAACCATGAAAAAAAAAGATGTGAAAAATGTGGAAAGGATTTTAAAAGAACAGATGGGTTAAAACGACATACAAAATGTCACAAAATTGCATTCACAGAATAAATTATTGTTTCAAAAGCTTAGTTGTGCTTTTCTATTTAATTATACCTGCTCCTGAGTTCTGTCTTTTTGTAAATAAAGTCCTCAGTTAATTAAGAATTTTATGTAGGTACAGTACACATGGACCAGAAAAAGATTCCAAATAAAAGAGTTCATTTAAGTTAAACGAATAATGATCCTTCAGTGGCACATAGTGAGTAAGGGGGAGAGAATAGACAGAGGGGGACCTATGATCAGTGACGTGAAAAACGAGATATGACTTGGGTATTGAATTGCATATATTTTTTAACATTTCAGATGGTAGAATATTCTATCAATAAGTATTTTTTAAGGGAGGTGGAGGGGGAGCGAGGAAGAGCTGAGAGGGAGCTGAGGAAGAGCGAGGGGGCGCGGGGGACGGTAACTTAAATACAATTTGATCAAAAATGACGTAAAAACAAGCAAATAACTATGTGAATCGAGTGGGAGCTAAGGGAAAGTGGGGGGGGGCTAAGACTCACTTTCGTCAACACAACTATATAATATAGGGATATATATATATATATGTTCTCAAAGGCCTTATACGGTTTTTACTCTTTCTTTTGCTGAAAATACGACCATTTTTTATGATTTCAGGGAGAAAAATTCAATACTGTTGCTTAGGTGAGAATCACAGTTAGTACTTACTAGCAAAACTAATTTGAACTTTCTCTGCGAGGCAATTGNGTCAGTCTCTTTATAAAGTCAGAAAGTAATAACGTCAATAAGAAAGAAGACGTACTATACCTTAACAAATTATATCTTTTATTATTACGAAAGTATACATGTTTCAATGGAGAACAATACTTTACTACGTCTACTTTTATTGTGCAAACTATATAAACACTGCAAAGCCTTATCATGTAGCGTGATCTATCGTTTGACCAGTGACAAGTGAGTTGTAATACTTACGAACGCTCGCGTACATAATGTAACTGTTTTGTATGGTTAATCTTTTCGTTGTGCGCAAGTTACTACATTAATACACATTATACAGCATTAACATTTCCCTTATACCCATGACAAATTATTATGTTACCTAACTGATGGAAGCTTACAAAAGGAACGTTAACAAGTGGATACGTTGCTTACAGGAGCAAATAATAAAGACCATAAAGCTTGTAAATCCAGCTTGAAATAATAATTGAGAATAGTGGATTAAAAAACTCAGATTAAATGTTTGTAGTACTTTTACGTATAAAGCAATAGGTTGAATTTTATAATATCGTTTTTTTTAATTTCAAAACTCTTAAACGCTTTGTAATTGACTTGAATGGTATGAGGTACTTATAAATTTCATTTTTTTACTTAATTAGAAGCAAAAATAATGATTTCTTCCAAGTTTAATTTACAATTTACATTATGTTTAGAAGTTATATAATAATACATATTGTTATGTAATTATATGATTTTTTCAGGAACAGCTTGCTGAGTTAGAGTCAGCATTTGCTAAATCGCACTACCCTGACATATATTGTAGAGAAGAACTGGCAAGAAGTACTAAGTTAAACGAGGCAAGAATACAGGTACTAAAAAAATATGTATTTCAAAATAGATTAAATAAAAGTTTTATCTCTATTCTATCGTATACATAATTATTTAAATGCACATAAATGTTAGTAATGTAGAGAAAATAATGACATAATCCATAAATTGATAGATAACTTCTCTAAGACATCCATTCATTAACTAGATTTGTAAAGAAATCTAAGTTTCTTACATTTATTGAAAACGGTTTTATCAATTTACTAAAGTGAATATAACTGAACGTTATAAACTTATTTCCTGACTTTTGGCTTTGGCCAATACTTAATTTTTTAATTTTTGTATGCAGATCCATTACACCCTAGTAGTTACATCAGTTATCAATACTACACCTTTGATATCATGTATATGTATAAACCCGTCAGTATCAAATTTTCGTGTCATTTAAGATAGACAGTAAACTGAAAACTTCATGTCTTCCTTTTTTATCATGTTTGCTGTATAGTGTTCAAATACGCAGGACAATAATATGTTGATAACGTGGTCATGCATTCAGAGAAAATGCTGCCTTGCATTAGTTTCTTAAACTAAGCTTTTCATTTTTCAAAAAGCAAGTAATTTTAAAAATACTTCATCTACGAACTAATTAGGTTAACATATGTGCTACTTAAAACAGAATAACTATAACTGTACAAATCTTGATTAACTTGATTTGTCTACTTAAGAGTAAGGTTTCTATGTTACAAAAGTTTTTTAATTTGTTTTTCAGGCCTATTTTATGAAACTGAAATTAAGCTGAAATTCTATTATTTATATTACGCGTGATACTTAATTAGTGCATATAAATTATAAGTTAAAAGACACTTTACTAAATCTTATTCATTCTGTAACTTTAAAGTATATAACAACTAGGCCCCCCTTGTCATGGCTTTGTCCAAAACTCACTGAATAGAATACCGTAGTACGTTGACACATACCTAAGGTTAAACGTTGTCAGATAAAATATTGCTTTTTTTGTAGGCAGCTTTCAGAAAGAAAAGCTTCTAATTAAAAACCATTTTGTTTGAGATCCATGCAGTTTATGTGGCCAAATAATAAGCTGTAAAAAATAAAGTAAAAATAATTATGCCCAATAGTTCCGTGACTTCTTTATTCCATGGAATAGTTGATATCCCTAAATGGCTGCTGATTTGCACTTTTTCAAATAATATTAAATAAAAAGGGTTGTTTGCTAAAACTGTAAGGATTTGAAACTAACAAAAAATTAGTAAATCTTTATTTTCTAATTTTATAACTTCATCACCGGAGCAACATAGTCTTTTTTTTTTTAGTGCCACAGTGAATTCAAGTACAAATGATATCTCTTTTAATTGCTAGAAGATTCAAGTTATTACTGTTAGGATGAAAATCTGATCCCTCACTTTACAGATTCCTTATTCGTCGATTTTCACGGCGCTGTTTCAAACTTGATAAATGCTCTGCGTCAGTTTCTTGACACCTAAAATTATATACGTTTGGAACAATTGAAGTTCTCCTCTAACTCTCCCTCTTTAAATCCTAGGCTTTGTTGAAAAATTTTGTTAAGGGCAATTTTTCGCAAATTTTTTTAATGTGATAATACTTGTTAGTTAAACAGTTTAAGATTAAATAAGGGCCAGTGAACTAAACTCTTTTTCGACTGAAGTTTTTAGCAAATGTAACTGCCTGGATACCGAAGGGGTATCTTCTCTGACCCACTATTGTATCATCAGACTAATAAAGAGCAGAACTACAACGTTAGGAGCTAATTTTAGAGATTTTTCTCAACGTCTTTAAGTGTTACTCTAGAGACGTTGGTATCCAAACCACTTTTTTGCAGAGCTTAGTCAGATTGGCCATCTAAGGTGGGGAGACTGGTTCTTGGCGCTTACTTGTTGGAGACTGATCTGTTTACTCGAGTTTTATTCTCTTTTACGGCTTAATTTAGGGTTAGGTTTACCCAGAGCAGACTTCAGAGAACCGGTTATTCCTGATTCAATACTTATAGTTCAGAGAGTAATGCAGAGTCATCAGTGGCAGGGGCTCCCTGACTCACGACGAACAACACCATTCGTTACGTCTGCCAGTGATCGACTGGCTTGATTTAATAGTGGCCAGCCTTATACTGTCTTATGGTGCACGAATTACTGTCAGAAATATTTGAAAAAATATATTTGTGAGCAAGAAAGTTTAAATTTAGATGGCACTTAAAAAAAACTGACTCTATTTTTGGTGCACTGCCCGTGAACTACCATAGATTATGGTAGCTTTCTCATGTATCTTGGCACCTGATTTACTTACTTTAACTGCAGGTAGCTTCGATTTAAATTCTGCATCACCTAGTGGATCCTACTGAACTCAAGTAAAAAGCTAGCGTAATTTTGCAAAACTTGAAGCTTATTTATTGCTATTGTCACGTATTTCTTTAAGATAAAAACTTCACAAAAAGCAATTAGGAAGTGTCCAGAATCAATATCAAAATATGAGCAAAATTGGCTCACAAGTTTTCGTGGTCAGCAGTATTAGCAGTTTCTGAAACTTTATCTTATGTACAAGTAAGATAACGATTAAAGATACCTTAGTCAAATTATTTGTTTCCTTGGAGAATGCTCTACGCCTATATTTTTTAGTCAATATTGAGGACATGAAACTTTCTTATAAATTAGTCATTGTTTTTTTTTAACAACAGATTAAAGAAATTAAATTTTCTAATCCTATAACTTTAACGCATGGTACTCAATAACCTTATTTATTCACTTAGTATCAAATATACAACTACTTTAGTTGTAGGCATTATGTAGCTTCATCTTGAGGAACCGAAGGAGTATTGTATTATTTATAAAACGGTTACATTTTTAATAACCCAATGAAATATTTGTTGGTTAACAAATTAATTTATATTCAAGATATAAATTCACTAAGAGCTTTATTTTCTACTCCAGTTTCTAATTAATTAGAAAAAACAGTATATTTGTTCGTTCACAAACCCATGAGCAAAATAATTTTTTTATCTAATCGTTGATGGATGCAGAGAAGCTGCTGCTAAGAACATTACAGCTTATTTTGAAATGAAGATTCAAATTTTAAGAGAGCATTAGTATATGAAAGAGTAATTTTAGCTGACTGAGTTTGATTATTAATGAAACAACATTTTTTTCTTCAAATAACTACAAAAATATTTAAACCCTTTAATACGCAGTTGGAAGATCTGAATTTAGTTAATAACCACCTTACCATCTCACATTCCCTAGACCAGGTAAATTCTGTTCTTAGCCCATCTCTCTATAAATAGAAAATACTAACTTTTCTCCAATACCAATTATTAATTATTATCTGAGCTCTCAATCTTTATTCTGAAATCAATATTTCTATTAATTTGCTTTATATGTATTGTAACAGAATATACGTAGTCTATCTATTTAACGGCAAATCTTATCCATTCATAAAGGTATTTATCAACAAAATTTTAAAAATTTATTTAAAAAATGATTAAATTGTTTTTTTTCGTTTGATGATTTAGTCAAAGATTTTTTCCAACATGAAAAATTTGACGAAAACATTTTGTGAACCAATTAATTTTGTTTTAAAACATTTGCTGGATTACACACATCTGTGAAAGTTTGACCAACTATTTTTACAGCATATTTTGATTATTGGGAGCTTTATGCTAAGCAAATAAATCATGTCGGTGGTCCTTAAACTTTTTTTAATAATGTAAAATTGGAAGGACTTGACCTCTATGGTTATCAAATCTAGATCTAGTAATTTTTTTTTTTGATAGACTGTACATTAGATTATAAGAAACTATAAGAATTTTCTTACTTTTTTGCTTCTCAAATAAAACTAAACATATGCCATGGTCTGATGTGTCATTGTCTGAGATAAATAATCTAGCCTGGAAAAAGCCAGGAAAAGAACTACTATTTAACTCTTTGAAGACCACTCATTAGGCTCGATTTTTAATGTTAAACCATGACGAGGCTTAGCAATATCGGAAAAAGCCCTTAATTAATCATTTATAGTACGAGAAAAATCCTAAAAACTAACTTATATTTTTTATGTTCTTGAAATCAGCCATTTCAAAACAGTCCTAATGTTTTGTGGATCTGTCTCCTTTAATTTTTTTGATACGATGATACAAAAAAATTAAATTTCCCTTTTAAAGGAATAACATTTCTCTTATTTATTCAAAGATAAGCTTTTTGAAATCGGAGAAATACTTTTTTGAGATTCACTAATATCTTTTCAAACGAGTCTACTAATACTATCAGTCATCTTACTAAACTAAGCAGATTTAGTAGAGTTATCCTTAAAGTTCTTGTATAAATTTTTCAAAAGTCGCTGGTGCATTACATAAGCCGACTTTGAATTGCTATAATCTTTGTTAAACAGAGAAAGCTGTGATTTTTATATCTTCATTCCTAATTTCCACTTGCCAGTAGCCACAAAATCACATTTTCTTACGACAGTGTCCTCTTCGAAAATATCTGTCTATTTAATTAGCAAATCTGTCAACTTTTATTTCTGGTGATTCTTTAATTTTTCAAAATTATGATAAATAATACCCTGTCAACTAACGTAAAGAATGTCCTGTAAGTTTATAATCTGTCTAACAGGGGCATTATCTTTATCTTGTAAATCTTTTTTTCCAAATATTAAACTATAAATTTTTTCTGTTACACCTATTTTATCAAAGAAGTCACTTGCAAGAATTCAGTAATCAACCATACGTGTTACGTACATAAACATTTTAACCTCGTGTTTTTTAAAAACTACTAATTTATTGAGCCTTAACCTTACAGGAACATGCTCACCTATTGGATACGTCAGAGTCGTAGAATAAATAGGAATTTGAGTATCCACTGAGCTTACAAATTTTTAATTTAAAATAGTTACGTCATACCGAGAATCTCATATATTGTAAAACTACAAGTTTTGTTATTTAATGTACCTTTAAACATAAATTTACTAGAATTTCCATGAATCCTTCTGTTATTCAAGGCTACAAGCATAAGAGCTGGCTTGCTTATCGTTAAACTCGCTCCTAGAAGTTCAAAAAAACTTGATTTTCCTGGCGATTAATCGTATACAGTTAAAAACAATTGTACATGGGGAGGACATGGCCCTTCTTTTCGCAATTCCAGCTCTAAACATAAGTAGTATTTAAGGGTTTTTTTTCCTGACTTATTTGTGAGTTGAAATTTAACTGCAGTGCCCTGTATGTTCCTGCAATAACATAAATCCCTTGAGGTCCCCTATTTTCTTCAACAATTGAATTAACCTTAATTTCCCGTTGAAGACCAACTCTTAAAGATCTAATTTTGTCACATTAAAGCACTTTCTGAACAGAATTATTAGCAATCCCAATAATTAACTGTAAACAAGCAATTTTATCTTGAGTAGTAAATGGACACTTAAGGTCAACTACTGAAACTAGCTTTTGTAAAAAAGCAGCTAAACTTAAAAAATCTTTATTAAACTTTCTATTTCTATTGTAGTTGAGAATAAATAACACGTCGCTGCCAAATATTACTATCCAAAGTAAACCTCAAACTTAAGAGTCAAATCAAACAGTCCCTCTGAATCTGAAAAATTCTCTAGTACTGATCTCACGTTTCCACATAAACACGAAATTACAGCAACCATTTTTCTGTTATCATCACAACCATTTAGAATGAAAATCAGACCTAGCTGATTGTATAAATCTCTTAACAGATTACGACCGTTTTTAAAGGTAACTGTCCACCAAAAAATTAAAAGGTGGGAATGAGCATGTCACTAAGCTATTCAAAAGAGATTGCACAAAAGATGCATGTTAACTCGGTAGGTAGTAGGTTGTGTTGACGGTGATGTCTGTGATGGTTGTGACGATTGTGGTAATTGTGGCAAAAGATTTTGAGCAATACTCATGTGGCTTACGCCATGGATTGGTTGACCCTCCATCTTAACTGTCTTTCAATCGAGAGAGAGTCCCGTTTGGCTAAAAGTATATTCCACTCAGTCTGAAGACCCACAATCACCTCGCAAGCATCGAAAAGTGGTAACCTGAAACACTGGAGTGTATTCTCACAAATCTCTTGCTGTTCTGCGTGGGTAGTCTTCCGTTTACTGCCGTACGATGTCAAGCTTAGCCTTCAAAGTGCCACAATTTCTCTGCAGCTCAACCAGTTCAGTTTTCGATATCATTATTGCTTCATCCCAAGTTTTTATGACGTACCTTGTGATTTTCAGCTAACTTTCTAATGTTAGACACCACTGTTTAGATTCTTCTATCCATCTCTTAATTACTTCAGTATCATTTGTTGGTGTTTCATCTAACGCAGGGTTTCATCAACTTCGAAATTATTGACACTCACATCCCGGACGAGCCCCCAACATTGTTACGCTTACCAGTAACAATCAAAACAAAGTATACAAAAAAAAGTAAGCCTTATTAGTAAAAGTACATAGAACTTATCAGCTTAAGGCTACAATTTTGACTAAACTACTATTTTTTCATCAACAATAACACCAAGCAACGCATAGCAATATTGGTAATCACGCGACAACTTATACTTTTCACCACCTTTTTAACCAAACTTTAGCTGGGAATTGCGACTAAAGTGTGTGTTTAACTTTATTTACTCTTTTATTTGCTAAGAGATCTGGTTATTTCAAGTCTCGTGCAGTGCTAATTGCTGCCACAGGTAGTACAGTATAGCTATTAAAGTTAAATAGCCCTTTCACTTTTTGAGAAAACCCTTACTAATAACACATGCCCCAAGTTACTACTCACACCCGCAGTTGGTGTTACGCAAGGTGAGTTTAGATAACAAGACAATATTTCCATATTAACTAAATATGTATTTACATAAATAACAGCCACTTAAATTATATTTAGCAAGCAACATACCACAAAGGTGACGATCCCAGCGCCGTGGCTTGCTGTTATTCTTACGATTCGTTATAGCTTGGTATCTTTCACCTGGTAACTTGTGATAGGGGACTCGGGTTGACTCTATTGCACTAAGATAGGGTAATTTGGCATGACTACTTCCATACAACACAACACACAGCACCAACACTAGATATGTTTACCTACCGGGATATCTCCGGTGAAATGCTTGTTGATGTTTTCAGCGATGCTATCCGTATCTTGGGTACCAGAAGACTGGGTGGCCGTGTATGAATGTGCTCGTGTTCGTGAATTCTGGAACTCAGCCGTAGCAACATGCAGTATCTCGACAGGCGAGAGTTTGCCGATGCCATGCCACACTGCTCCAGAGCTGGCCTCGCAACGAGCTCAAGTACCTATCCTTGTCTCATCGCGCAGTTGCACCGTATGCTATTTGGCCCACTGCAGACTATTAACCAGCACATCACCATGGAATGGCTACCATTACTATACTTTTTTTTGGAACACCAGCACACTGATAACTGCCATTCATGGATTTATAATCTCAACATTATACACACATCTCCAGGATACATGTGGAAAGCATGGGAGGGAAGTCAGACTGATCCCTATAGTTATTTTTAATGCTGTGGCTTCCGGGCCTCACACCAGAATTTGATTCCTAACAGCAAGCCACATGTAGGAGGAAGAGCTACCGACGAGATTCTTGCCATTTATTGCCAGTGACAAGGGTTCTATGACGTGTTTGGACGTATTTACAATTCACCTTGTCACAGTACCCAACAATTTTTCGTTAATAGAAAAAAATGTATCTCTATGGCTTTGACCACGATAGTTCCGATTTTATTATTCAGAGGAATGATTAATCATAGAATATTATGATAACCATAACGTATGAACAGTATTGAAAGATTTTGTTTAGAATATAAATCTGAATTTAAAAAATTACCTGAAGTAGATGAAGTTATTTGGGATGAAGCTTAAGTGATCCTTAAAAAAGGTTTTGGAAATTTTTAATAACACTCCCAAAGACTTCAATAATGATGACTTGACGCTTAATAGTAAATGATTTATTTAAGGAGACGATTTCAGGCAAATACTTCCAGTGGTTAAGCATAGATATATAACGTCAATAATTAAGGGTAATGTCAAACACTTATTTTTATAAGAAAATTTTAAAATTTAGCAATTGAAAAATAACATGCATTGCATAAATGAAGAATTTGCTTCGTTGTAGATAATAATAGAAACTGAAACAATAAAATTATTTAATATATTGTAGAGAAGAACTGGCAAGAAGGACTAAGTTAAACGAGGCAAGAAATACAGGTACTAAAAAAATATGTATTTCAAAATAGATTAAATAAAAGTTTTATCTCTATTCTATCGTATACATAATTATTTAAATGCACATAAATTTTCAATAGAATCTCTTAATAATATACGTGAAGGCACACCACCACATGTTTGGAATTTAAAAATGAATGCGATTGTTGTGTTACTAAAGGTGCGATTACATGGAGGCGGACGCACGTCCTGTACATTCGGGAAAACGATGTACGGTTATTTTGATTTAAAATACGAAAAGCCTGCCTTGTGTGTTCGTATTATTACTTTTTTTTTTTTTTTTTTAATTTTTTTAAACATCTGAACACTTTTTTTCAGCTCCTCTAGAATGTTTTTAATTATTTCCTTCCAGACTTTAATATTTTTTTCATTGTATTTAAAATAATTTTAAAAAAATTAATACCAACATGCAAGGTGGGCTGTTCGTATTTCAAATCAATACAACCACGCATCGTTTTCCCAAACTTGTGGGACGTCTATCTGCCTCGATGTAATCGTACCCTAAAAAACTCAGGTATATAATGGTTTGTGCAATGGAACTAGGGTTTGCATACCTCCTTTATTGAAGTATAACAACAAAGAGGAAATAATAACAGGAGAAAGATAGGGCAATAAAGTTTTCATACCAAAAATTTCATTGAATAGGGATAACAATTTATCTTTACCACTTATACTTTACAGAAAACGATTTCCTTTAGTTCTACCTTTTTCTATAAAAATTCATGAACCACGTGGCCAAAGCTTTCATAAAATAGGATTTTATTATAAAACATCTTTATCTTTTTACGTTCAACGTTATACATTGCTTTCAAGAAGTCAGAATCCTAATCATTAAATGATTCCGAAAATAAATTGACTATTAAAAATATAGTACGAGAAGAACTTTTTTTTAATTGAAAATAAAAAGATTTTTTAGTTAAGTAAGCAGTCACAGACAACTCTTTTACAAATAAAATAGCTTTCTACAAATAAGCAAACAGAACATTTTTCTTTCTTTTTTTCTTTCACATTACTCTCCTTCGAGTATTCCGTACGCTTAATGTATCCATTACAAATCTTACTTTTGTGTGAAATATATCATTTTTCACAAAAACATAAAAAAAATTATTATTACTAATGTAAATTTCTAGAATGAACACAAAAGTATTATGTTTACATAGTTATCACTTTAACAACGATTTTACTTTATATTTCTTAGTATTTTCAACATGTAGTTATAAATTATGATAAATAATTTGATTCTTACAACTACCATAAAGTGTATTAAAATGGATCTGGAGGAGGGCTAGAGGGGGACACTTAGAATGTGAGAGGGACTGGGGAGGAAAAGAAAGGTCTTCAGTTTCGTAGGATATTTTTATGGGGTTCATTTATTTAAAAATGTATGAATTTTTTTCTTATTCTGAGAGGGCTAAGGAATAAATTCAAAATTAGGAGCCGTGACAAACAGAGCAAGGGAGGTAGGGCGTGTTGGCGCCTGAATTTATTCTTACAACTGTATTATCTAAGATTTCTTTATGTACGTACATATACACATAATTATTTGTGAGTGGTGTACCACACAAACATACCCTGACCCCTAACATACCCCCACTGACCACCAGAAAATTTTTCTTGGGCTTTATCTGAAAATGCATGGAATAATAAATAATTGTAAGGACTAGCATAAAAGGCGCTTATGGGTGTGGAGTTTCACTACAGTTGCTTTGCTTCCTAATAAAGATAGTACAAACGCACCTGTCTACATTTGCACTGATAATTACTATACCACCATGATATGGTCCAATCAGCGCTTGCTGCCCACCTGCCATACACGTCTCATGCATACAAGTAGGAAAGGGTTAGTAATTCTTGGCATATTAAAAGCAAATACTCAACAAGTTAATGATCCATGGCAAATATACATAAGTGATACTGTTGGATACTTTTTTTCAAGCATTGAAAAATTTATTACGTAGGTTTCAAGGCTTATGACTTAATTTTTTGAGTAAAATGAAAGTAGTTCCAATAATTATTCTTACTCAATGGGTGGAGAAACTTTTTCCAGGCGGTGGGGGTTGTTTGGTACTGAAAAGTTGAGCCAGTAACACATTTCTTTGTTACAAATCAAACAGAACTTACAATAGAAACCAAATATTCGTTTTAAATAAGTTTTTTCTGAGTCTTGATTCTTTCAAGTTATAAAATTTTATACAAATATAAGCAATAATGAATAACATTTATCTCTATAATACTTATTGCCAGCAATACAAGTATAAGTGTACATGGAGAGGGGTTTCCACTGATATAACCAATACTTAAAATAGTGAGTGATTCTTTTTAAGGTGCTGGTACGAGTTTCATGACTAATTGTCACTGTATTTTACAGCACTCAGTTAAGAACCAGTATAGCCATACTAAACACGTAAAATTCTTGTGCTGACATCTATATTTCCCCTGCATTAGCATGGGTTTTTGCGGTGTCACCGTGAGTACCGAATTCTCAGCCACTTGAGTAATTTTAATAAACTATCAGTATGCTGATGTGCCTTATGCTATTTTTTTATCACACTTTTCAAAGAAATTATGGTCCCTGAGATTAGGAAAATCAGTCTCATAATAGATCTCTTGTTACATCGGCAAGGCTATAGTTATGAATACAGACATCTGAAAAACATCATTGGGGGTTATGAAATATTTTGTACTAATATTAGAATTACTGGTTTTGGTAATCATATGAGAAAAATCCGTGCTAGGTATGGGTAAAGCTCATGCTATAGTGACTAAAAATGGGGTACCATAAGTGGAACTGGTTTAATCTGTTTTAACCTCTCCTTGTGCTACCGAATTATTCCATACCAATGTTAGAAGTGTGTTTTTCGGTGCTGATACCGAAAAAACCCGTGCTAGGCAGCAATAAATCTCATGCTGCAGTAAGTGGAAATAACATACGGTAGGTGTCACTGGTTAAAATGGTTCTAACCCCTCTCCGTGTATGCACGTGCAAATAAAAGTTTGATACAGTCACTCTAATCCAGTGTAATATACGTTTATTTAAACAATTTAAAGTATATACTATCCTTACTATCTTTGTTCTTAGTACAATTAAAACAAAAACTAAAGAACAGAAGTATCCATTAATACAGAAAGAATGAATGCGAGAGTGCAAATTGACAGACTGACCGCGCGGGAAAG
The DNA here is from genome assembly GCF_000648655.2 of Copidosoma floridanum. The sequence continues at coordinate 246,556 of NW_019382667.1, forward strand.
AACTAAACTATACAGTTTTGATGCTGTAGTGCAGCACCATAATGTCTCAGCTTCTTGCTACTGCTCATTGGCTATAATTCAGCTACGAGTGCCAAATACATACCTCACATTTATTATACAGCAAAACTTTGGTATGGCTTATTAGATTCAAGAGCTAACAACTATTGTCCATTACTCCCCTTTTTCTTTTTTTTTCTCAAATGCATTCATCTAAATTCTTGAAATTCTTTTGTAAAGGTTATACAAAACGTAGTGTGTATATGTACAAGCTTATATGACAAGTAAAGTGCTTATTCATCACTTTTATGCATGTGTGAGTATTAGCTTCAAGGTGAATACTCATGTAGGAATAAATTGTACAGTATCTATAAATAAAAAGCTTATTTGCATGTAGATTGTTCATTTCTAATAATGTATACTCATTGAAAAATTGTAAGTAACAAATTGTTTTATTATGTTTCTTTTAAAACATTTAAATTCTAAAACATTTAAATGAATCAATTGCAATTGTAAGCTTATTTCTTACACTTAAACATGTATTTGGTCTTTTTTTGTTACTGATGCGAACTTGCACCAATGCTGATCCAAAAATCTCAATCGCACCTGTCAGAGAAATGTGATTAAAACTGTTGTATTATTATTGCCTAATACAAGAAATTACGACCTAAGACATCATCGTGACAGCCTACCGTTTGGCTGTCAAGGCAGTCTGCAATAATATCGCTCATTGGTCGACCTCATTCAACGAAAGGCCTCTTTTACTCGCTCTGACGTTATAAAAACGCACCATGGAGAGGAAAAATTGCTTTTTTTTTACGTCTGTCACTTGTCCTTAAAGGTGTGAGACAACTTTTGACTTCAACAACTCGTTAGTGCCTTATACACATCAGGCATAACGTGTTGGCTGATGTCCCTTGGATGCATTTCAAGAATATCAATAGTCTTGGACTACGCTAAGGAGCGAGGTACGTCGAAGGAGGCCTGCCAAAAGTGGTTCCAGTGCTAGCAGAGAAAGCAGAAACCGCAACATCTTTCTGGCCGTGAAATCATTTGTATAGTTTAAGGAACCACTGAAAAATACTGCAAAAGCATTACGGAGCTCCAAAGCAGCAGATCCAACAATCATCCGTATAGTTTTTACTAATTTTAATATTCAAATTTGCCACCAATTTTCTACTGGTTATGTGATTGTGGCACCTAAGCTTAGATAGGTGTGAGTCGTATGTATACATGTTGACCAAAAATGTGCTCCCATTTATTTCAATAACATTTGTTTGCAAAAGTTTTTTGGCATCTAATTTGTAAGTAAATTCTCTTTAATTTCATTTTTCTTTTTTTTTTAGTCAGTGATAATGGGAGTACACGCTTTTTCCTCAAATTTCGAATGATCCCTGTTTCTGACCGCCCTTATGTACAGGAAATACATGGGAAGTATACATCCCGTTATTACCTGCAGTAAAAAACTTCGTTAAAAAAAAACAAATACGAACGTAACAGATTACCCAGTCACTAGGGTGGTGTTAGAGAAATAATCAGCTACAATGCCGAAAACACAACAAACAACTCTTGCTGAAATAAACCTACCGAGCATACCTCAGAGCGTGGGACAAACCATACATCTAGGGTTATTCTGGTGGCGGCAAACCAGCAGGATAATGCAGAAAAAATAAAAAAAAGGATAGGAAACGTGGTTAAGTAATCACCCACACAGGCAAACATAGCAGCTGAGGCACGCAAAATGAAGCGAACAAATCGACGAAAAGCTGCAATACAAGCTAGCCAAATGGGAGACAAAAAAGTGGAAAACAACAATAATTACAGTGAATAGGCGCTAGCACTGTCAGATCATCGGAATCAATAAGGTTGAACAAGAACGGAAGGAAAGTAGCGAGATAATTTTACAAACAGGAAACCAGACTAGACTAATATAAACCAATCTAGCCTCTGGTACAATATTGACAATCTTTCTAGACTCGCCTCTGTTAAAGTATAATAATAATTGAATGTATTGATAAAGTGTACTTATTCAGTTACAAAGGAGAATGAGAAAATATAAAAAAAGAAAACAAATTAGAAAAAAAAATATTGAAAAAAAAATAATAACAACAACGTCAGAAAAAAATTAAGCTTGCTGCAACAAAAAATCGTAGCCGTTCTAAAATAGCGAGAAAAAAAGTATGAATACTGCATAGCACATGCCGCAACATAAGATAGCAAATAGACATCTGTCCAGAAAGTGTCACACTCGCAGCTGAAAATGAGCACATGCTTCTTGAATGGTATAATGCATTGGGTCGCTTCATATTCGATTAAGACACTTTGTAGGTACATGTATGTGCAAAAGCGTAGATACAGAAAAAAAAACGTAAATAGAACTTTAAAGACAACGATGCATAGCCATACGGCCAACCGCTCATTTTTTTCACACTCCACTCTCTCTACTGCGGTTCTTAAAAGATTTCCAAAATAAAAATATACCCACAGAAATAGAGTAGGACATAGGAAATAAGAAAACGTCATGGTGGTGCAAATCCCCAAACATACGAATACGAGGTAGCGCAAATGAAAGGAGAGCCGTCAGACTCAAAGGATTACGCGTGGATGGTGTCGGAAATATCATTAGCAGCTGCAGGATGGTTCGGATTTTTAAGAATAGTTGCCTCTTTCAATATTTTGTTCTATATTGTTTACAGATAACGAGCGGTGCAACAGACAATAAACGGTAACAAAGACAACATTGGAGAACAATATTGCTCTGCAGCCAATGGGTTAACTTAAAATATCAAAAGCAATTGTGATAAAAGGGGGTATAGCTATAATAATGAAACTAAACTTAAAGTAGCACGAATACGTATGAATAATAACAATAACAGTAAAAAAAAAAATAATAATAATCATAATAAATGAGGCTGAACACAGTAGACTTTAACCAGCGCATCCTCGACAACAATAATAAAATTATAAAACACTTATCATTCATAATTGCTAATATTGTTACAACCATAATAAAATAAATGAGCAGAAAGTAATCGAAACAAATATTTTTTTTGTAACTGAAATGTATCTTCATCACCTCAATATTTTTGAAGCACTATGTATTGTTAAATATAAATAAGCAAAAAAAAGGAAGAAAAAAAAAGAGCGGGGAATTTTGTATGTAATAAGAATAACAATGAAAATGGCTATAGTAATGATAAAATTTATAATAAGATTAAGTGATAAGATTATATTAACATAACTAGAAATAAATAAAGTAGTAAGTCCTTGACCCTTGATATCCTTGACCACGAATAATAATAACGTAACTAGAAATAAGTTAAATTGTAAGTCCTTGACCCTCAACATTTCTGACCACAAAAAAAAACCAATCAAAAGAATATGAAGTTGACAATTGTATTAACACATTAAGATTTATTATTATTAAATAAGAAAAAAATTGTTATCATAATTCATTGAATAGCTCATACGTTAATAAAAATAATGAAAAAAAAAAAAACATGTACGTTAGCAATTACATATCATAATAATAGAATTTTTAAATAATATTATTGGTATAAGGAAAGTGCTCAAACATAAACAAACATGTATACACATAAGATGATGTGGAATGAAGCAGTAGGAGAAACAGGGATATGGCACTTAAAATCACTTTCTATAATCTAACAGGAAGTAATATACAACATAAACAACATTACACAAATACTAATCATACTATCACAAACATACAAATCAAGAAGAAAATTGCCACTGAGGACGTCAGTGACTCGGCCTTGGACGTGTTACGTACGATAGCCCATAGGTACGCGTGGGTGCTCCCCCGCTTTTCTGGGCTCAAAAGGGTAGGGGAATAGAGAAGAAAAGTTCTATAACTTATTAATTAGAAAATAATTACCGTTATATATTAATATTATTATATAGCAAGGGAAGAGTGAAGTTAGAGAGTAAATGGGGGTTTAGTTAGAGACTCGAGAGCAAAAGGACCAGACCAGCGAGACTAGAACACAAGCGCAACGTTCCTTAAATACAAAGAGTCCTTTTAAAGTATAAGTTAACTGCAAGTCACTCTTTTATTTATTTTCGCCCCCAGAAACCCACGTACCACCAGTTAATTGGCAGAATTTTTCCCCAAGGTTATAAAAAAAAACAATTTTTATGGTTCTTTTTTCTTCCTTCTCTCACTCCGTGTATGTATCCCCAAAAAATTAAACAATAAAAAAGCCATGTGTGGACTGAATCTTTTTATTTAAATAAAATATTGTGGACGTTTTGCCCCTAAAAGAGGTCTCTTAAGGATATATTAACAGCCTTCCTGCGTAGGTCCCTCGAGCACTCTTTACAGTTCGTAATCAGAATCCACACATTAACTTACATATTCATTTGGTAAATCTTTTGGACACATTGACCAAATATATCTCAAATCTTTTATTGAAATAAGAACATTGACCTTACACATGGCTTTTAAACTGTTTTATTTATTAAAAAAAAAGAATGTCCTACGACTAATAGGAACGGAGATGATTTTTTTTAAATAAAAATTTCTGACGCTGTATAATGTAATCATAGTCAAAATTTTAAAAAATTTTAGTTTAACAGTTATATTTTTGGCAAAAAAATATTGCATGTTGCTTCAGTGCCTTAAATTGTTGCTAAGCAAATCTGAAAATTAATACTGATTTTATCTGGAAAGTAAGAATGTCGGTAAAAATTTATGACTAACTCATTTGAAGTAGCTTGGCTAGATAAAACGAAATATGTCATTAGTTTTGTAAGAACAATTTTTCCGAAATTCATACACCTGACCTTTACTTTTTTAGTTATATTATCGCTACTGTTTTAAATCAATGATTAAGGTTCTTATAGGATTATTGACTTTATTAAAGCTTCTTTGTACACGTTGTACATTGTTGTCAGTAAATGTCAAAATTAAATGCAATAATCCATGGATACTTATCAATCATTTGTGTTTTACAAACTAAGCACGGACGTTTTGAATCAGACGTGTTTGAAAAAATATCTATATCTTAGTGTCCATGGTTGCACAAACAGTTACGATAAATCGATTTGGGGTGGCTTGGCTGGATAAAACAAAATATGGCATTAGTCTCGCAAAAAAGACTTTTTTTTATTAGTACATCTAACCTTAACTTTTTCATTACATTTGAGCTACTAATTTTTATCAATTATTATGATTTCTATTGTATTTATAATGTTATTATAGCTCTTTTGTACACGTTGTATATTGTCCTTAGTTAATGTAGAAATTTAGTGCAATAATTTATAGAGACTCGTCAAATGTTTGTGTTTTACGTTCCATACACAAATGTTTAAACTACTGTTAACAGTGCCTACAGAAATGTATTTATTTAAAATTCTTTCGAAGAAAAGCTTTTCTTCATAAAATAAAAAAAAAGAAAACAAATTGATGACTTGCATACTGTAGCAATGTAATTGTTCAAATCCTAAAAGATAATACAATAAGAAATTTCAAGTATTTATATTCTATGGTACAAATTACAAAGAGAAGATGATACTTTGTATTTTTGTCATACAATACGCATGTATGTTTTTCTCGCTTAGTAACAGGAGATATGCTCATTTCAACGGAGTTTTGCATTCATAAATTTTCCTTTCTACAGCTACTTTTATGCTTGTTCAAAGAATCTTCATGAATAATTTAGATCCCCTCTCTTACGAGGTTGATGTGGTCATGTTCGATATCGTCTAATTCTACAAAGTTATTTAAAATGTTGACAATTATTGGTTAAATCTTTGAAAAATTCCGATCTTCACAAATATAGCATAAATCAGTAAGATACAAGTTTTAGTTTTGCTTTTTGTTATTTGTACAATAAAATATAGTTTTTTGATATTTTCTTTTGAATTACTTGTGAGAATCATACCAACTATATTGCTATAATATACAAATTATCTTTTGGTTCCTTCATTTGTTAATTTATGTTAAAATAGCTTATTTTTTCAGCATCGTCAGAAAGTCAGAGAATTTGATCGTGATTCTATTGGACGGTGTCCCAATTGGCTCTTAACTGCTCTAAGCGTCCTTGAATTACAGTGCGTATCAATTTTTCCTGGCATAGCTTACTTAAATTTAGGATTAAGTTTTTGATCTTCTGGAAAAACTCGTCTTGTTTTTTGACAAGTGGTTTCAAGTCTGACAACATGGCAAACTCTATACTGCTGTGAAGCGAGCGTAACTTACGAGCCGAAGTTTCTCGAAGCTAACGACGGCCCGTCTTGACCATTCAGAGATGGAAGCCATCTATACTGCACTCAAACTCATGAAGTCCTTCACGAGCACACACACATAGCTCGCCCAATACCAAACAGATTACAGACGAACTTGGAGTTAGCACACGTTGCAAGTCCCGACCTTACACCGACGGTTAAATGGTCTCCAGAACCATGCTCTGCTGCAAAATATTTGCACCAGGAAGTCATGCTGGGATGTTAAGTGTCATGAAGAGGAATCGGGATCAGTGGTTTTATAAATTATCACGTTGCTTATAACTATGAATGGATGTATTGACTATGTACGAATACTACGTACTTATAACTATGTACGAATGTAACAAAAAAAGCAGGTGTGGGTCTCATGCATAAAATACATATACTTATGCATACTACTTATATTAGATGTGATTCCTCTATTCTAGTAACTTTTATATCTGCTATGATATATGTAAAAATGCATGTACAAATTGTTGGTCATGTAATGCAGAAGAAAACAAGAATTTTCATTATAGTGCTTCGAAAAAAGCTACTTTTGTCCACTTACGTAGGACAAATACTCCTTTTATTTCAAATTACTATTTGTACATTTGATGTGACATTATATACGTGCAATCATTTCTTTTTGGAATCATTGTATCCCACAAATGAAAATTTCTTTAAATTTTGGGCTACCATAAAAGTAACGTAATCCACACCATCTAATTGAAATTAAGGAAAAGAATGAAGTCACACCTATTTTTTATTGTAAAGTTGTAATTCTTCACTTAATTGGTTTTCTATGATTATTTATACTTCAATATCAAAATTTACCCATACTTATAACTGATTTATGCTAATCCCGAAATTAATAATAAGAATATAGGTTTTGGTCATGTGACAACGATTCCTGTCATACATGATAAAGAATAGAAAATAAATTGATTTTGGAATATGCAGGATATAACTTTGCCTTTGAGACACAACTTATTATTTATTGAATTATTGCAAACGCTTGTATAAATTCGTCTAACATTTATTTTGATTATTTACTACACGAAAAACTATTTTTGGGCTATCTTGCTTCTCTTTCAGGATAGGACTGTTTTACTAATTTTGAGAGTTTAAATAGTAACAAAAATTTTTGAAAGATTTTGTCAACATCCGTATTAATGCACCAAATATGCCATACTAAATAAAAAAATATTCTGACTTGTTCTTCCTAAGATACAGTTGAAAAACAAGAAACTTGAGGTTATAATAGTGCATAGTCCAACCATCCTCTATTCTTGCGCACAGACCATGAAGTTCCCCTTGAGAGACCCGTAAAAATGATTATTTTAGCCTTTCTGGCTTCCTTTTTGAGGTATTAATGTTTTTTGAATTTTGAGAGATTATATTAAGATAAAAATTTTTCAAAGATTTTGTAAATATCCATTTTAACTTTTTAAATACAGCAAAAAAAAGAGAAAAGTTTTTTACTTGTTCTTTTAAGATACAGTTGAAAAAGGCAAATAATTAAGGTTATGTTTATGCATAATCCAACTCCTCTATATTTGTGCACATTGATCATGTAGCTTTTTTTAGGAGATTCCTAAAGGTTGTTATTTTTTTTAATTCTGCTCCCATTTTCAGATACAGCCTATTTTCTTGTTCTCAAAGTTGAGGTAAACATATTTTACATATTGAATACTTTATGCACGTTTTTTTACAACATTTATACATATGAACATGTACGTAATGACGGGGACATGCAACACGTATATAATGCACGTATAAAATCTACATACGTATACTTTACCTCAAGTATATAGGTACAGCAGTTTTTCTCTTCCTTTCTCTTTTCTTCATACCTATACCTCAGCATCAGCGTAGAAATATCCATACCACATATCTATAATATAAATGTAGATATGGGTATAGTAGCAGCGTAAGAGAAGGGGAACGCGTGGCGTACTTGTGAGACAGAGAGATGAAGTGGTAGATAGCAAGAGAGACAGAGCGGGAGGAAGTGTGTAAGGAAGAGATTGAGGAGAGAGCTTGGGCCGCTGGGAGGATGGCTACGTTTTTTCGTCACGCAATTCCCCTCTTCCCTTCATAGCCCAACATAAGCAGTTTTACTTCAAACATTAATTATAAATGCTTGCTGTTAGAAAAGCGTTCTCAATAGTAGCCGTGAGCTGACTGACTATTGCACAGAACAGTTGAATTTCAGTGGCTTCACCATTTGGGGCTTATACTTTGAAATAATAGAGTGAACATATCTAGTGGTTAAGAAAAGCTAAGCATAAGCTTAATACAGGTACAAGTCTTTGTTTTGATTTTGCACGAAAAGAGACAGTAAGGATATGAAAAGCGTTACTGTTGCAAGACAACAAATATTGATGTAAATGTAGGGCAAAAAATATAACGCTCAAACTAAACAATCGGCTTTTTCGTATAACCCTGGCAGTACTCACTTAAATCTTCTATATATTCAAATAGGAGAAAGTAAGCTCCAGGATTTTGTTATTCTGGTAACAAAGTTGTAAGATTGGAACAAAACAATTTTTTTAATTACATATTCTTTGTCAGTTATAAATATTCACAGTTTAAACAAATAGCCTTTTTTATTTGTTATAATATGAGAAAGTATAAATCAATGGCTCTTTAGGGCCATAAACTATTTTATTTTATAAGAAATGTACTTGTTACGTGGGTTACTTGGTGTGGGAATAAATAAAAGTGATACTTGTGGATTAGTTATACCTTTTTAGGACTCCTTGTATTTAAAGGAAGTTGCGCGTGTGTTCTAGTCTCACCAGCCTGGTCCTTTCGCCATCGAGTCTCTAGCTAATGTCTTTTTACTCTGTTGCTTTGCATTCTCTTTCCTATTACTTCTCTTCTCTATTCTCCTGCTTTTTGGGCCCAGGCCAATGGAGGTACACGTACGCATATCTATGTGCGTAACATGTCCGAGGCCGTAACGCTGACGTCCATGTAGTGTTCGTATTATGTTCTTTGTGTTGTATAGTATTTTCCAATAGAGAAAAGAGGGTGATTTTAAGCACCATGTCCCTGGTTCTCCTACTGGTTTGTCCCACCATATCTTATGTGTCTATATGTTTGTTTATGTTAGTGCACTTTCTTAAACAAAATAATTTTGTTTCAACATTCTCCTTATTATTTATGGTACATCATTGCTTACATACATATTTCCTATTTTTTTTTTTTCATTTTTATTGATATATGAGCCTTACAATAAATTATAAGAACGAATTTTTTTCACATCGAATAAATATTTAAATTTCATACTAATATAACTGTTAATTTTATACTCTTTTTTTGTTTTGCGGTTGAAGATGTCGAGGGTCAAGGGCTTAGCACTTTAACCTATTTATAATAATGTTACTTGTGTCTGTCTGATGGCTGATCCTACTATAAATTTTATCGTTGCTACAGCTACTCTTATTGTTATTTTTGTTATAACAAAACTTCTTGCTCCCTTTTTTTTTCGCTTATCATAAACTACGTATATTTGACGATAAATAGTGCTTCAAAATTTTCTTAGAGATAAGAATACACTTACTACTATTTTAAAGTTACTACAAATTTTTAATTTTGCTGAATTTCTGCATGTTTATTTCAATATTGTTATAGGAGTGTTAGGAATTGTAACCGATATGTGTGTATGATTATTGTCAAGGATATCGAGGGTCAAGGGCTTAATTTGTTTGGCCTAGTTTACGGTCTTTATTATTATTATTATTCTTGCAGCTGTAAGTACAATTTATTATTATAGCTATCCTCTCTTTTTTTTTGTCATATTTTTTTTTCTTACTGATATCGATGTTCTGAGTTAACACATCCGTCCCAGAGTGATGTTGTACCCCGATGTTGTCTCTGTTATCGTTCATTGTCTGTTATGCCAGTTGTTACCTGTAAATATTAAATCTATAATAAATAAATATATAAATCTATAACACAATAGTAAAAGTGACCCCCTGATTTTAAAAAATCCGAACTATCCTACATCTGCTCCTAATAATGTTTTCATCACCATCCACGCGTAATCGCTCCAGTCAGATAGCTCTCCTTTTATATGCGCTATCTCGTATTCATATGTTTGGTGATACGCGCAACCATGATGTTTTCTTATTTTGTATATCCTTCTCTATCTCCACGGGTATATTTTTGTTTTTGAAATATTTTAAGAATCGCAGTGGAGAGAGTAAAGGGCGAAAAAAGAGAGTGGTTGGCCACATGGCTATGCGTTGTTCTCGTTCCCGTTCTATTTACGTTTTTTTTGCTTATGTTGGACAAGTCCAATTTCCTGTTTGTCAAATTTTCCTGCTCCCTTTTTTCCGTTTTTGTGTATCATGCATGACAAGGAAATAATGTCGGAGCCTTGTTAATTTAAACGATTCGGTGGCACTGACGCCCATTTATTGCAAATATTGTTTTCCAATTTCTTCTTTCTCTTTTTGTTAGCTTGGGTTGCAGCTCTTCGTTGATTCGTTCGCTTTACTTTGCGTGAAGTGGTCAATATGTTTGCCTGGGTGGGTCACCACTCAACTACTGTTTTTTCATTTTTTTTTTGCTTAATTGTTCTGGGGGTTCACCGCCACCGTAATTTCTCCGAGTCTTTGGTGGGTCTCACGCCCTAAGTAACTGGGTGGGTTTATTTCATCAGGAGTTGTTGGTGTTATTTTCAGCAGCGTTGCTGTTTACTTGTAGAGCACCCTAACGTCTGAGTAGTCCGTTAGGTTAATTTTTGAAGTTATAGCTATAGGCGCGTTATGCGCGAAGGTATATCAACGATTTCAGATTTTGACCTTAAGGAAAAGTGTGACGAAAGTCGATTTTACTTGATTCTCCCCCCTTTTCCTCGTCACTTGTGACGTACTTCCGGCTTTCTCTATACCACACAACGCCACAATTACATCCTACACAACACATTTTTAATTTAATAAGTTGTATCTCTTTTTTTTAAGAAAGTTCCCAAAGAAATTTGAACCCACGACACCTTTCACACTAGCCAAGGCCCTAGCCCACGCTGCTATGAGCAGGCCTGGTATAAGAAGGTAATTACTGCATCTTATCGTACAGTTCGTGACATTTGTTTGGTACACGTTTCTTTCAAAAATTTAGAAATAAGTATATATTAGCAGAGCAGCTTTAAAATATATTAATGAACATTTAGTTCTGATTTACTTGTCATTAATTTGTTTCTTTTATAATAAATAAATAATTATTTATACGATTTGTCACATTTTTTTATAATTTTCATACTAAAATAAAAAAATTTTGGTATTGTATAAGTACAATAAATGTTTTTTACTGCATTTTTTTCTTTTCTAAAATTCAGAAAAGTAAGAGGACCACAAATGTATGCAGCAACACTGGATGTTATTTTTCTCATATGGACTAGCTTACATACATGTTTTCACGCATACTTGACCCCATCTTTTTTGTGTTAAGCATTTAAAAAAAAAAAAAATGTATGAATCTATTTGAGAACAAAACAGGTTTAACTCAAAGTAATCTTTCATACGAACGAAATTTGGGGGTTTTATACAGATCTTCTAAATGCAATTTTAAGTAATTTTTTATAAGGTTACATGATAAATTGCAAATTTTTTAAATTAACTATGTGAAAAAGTGTACAGTTAAATGATCTGCAACTTTTTTGGGTATTTCTTACGGTATTTTAAGTAGACTTTTGATGCTTGAATGATATTTGTCAAAAAACCCGATGTCTAATAAATATCCTGAAGAAAAAACCACTGGCATATACTACTATGCTATTGAAAAATGTTATAAATATGTGATAAATGCGAGCGTGACGTTACAGAAGTAATTGGCGTAGGCAGTATAGGGAGTTATTTTAAAACCATCAAAAGATTTGATAAAAGTGCCCAGTCTTGTATTGGCCATCCTTCATATTGTTTATATTGTATCGTGCCATAATAAATTGTTTAAAATTGGTCAGTTAATAAATTATAAAATACTTATTGAAATCACACCCAACTAACGTACTTATACTCATTTCAATGATAATTGCACCACCTTTGTACACAGCACTGTTTAATGAAAAGTACATTTATATGTATAATTATATCATCTCTCATATAATTTCATAGAAGTATAACTTCCTCCTTGGGTATCCAAGTACCCACCATCAACTGGTTTTTTTTGTTAATTTCAATGTGCTGCTTGCTTAGTCTTTTCCGGATACAAGCATCAAGTAAGGAAAGTTACTGTACAGTTCATGGGCTTTTGTCAGATTATGAGAACATCTGCACGGAATCTTGGCTTGGTAGTTCGGGATTTTTCTCCCGTTCTTTAAGTACTGAATTGCAAAAAAGAGCAACCGGTGCTTTATTTTTCTGTCCAGGTCTGTAAACAATGTTAAACTCATATCCCCAAAGTTCTGCTTTTTGTCTTGTAAATCATAAGTCCTATTTCTTTGATGTCTAAAAGTGCTTGAGTAGTTTGTGGTCCGTTACAACTGTAAGTTAACGACCAACAAATATGGTTTTCATTGCTCTTTGAAGTACACTATTGCCAACAATTTCTTATCGTATGTTAGATATCATAATTCACTGCCTTCCAAAAACTGAGACGCGTATTTACAAGGGTAATATTATCCTATCTCTCCTTGGCTTAAAATTTCTCTGATAGCGTTGTCAGATGCATCAGTTGTTACAGTGAAGGGTTCGTTAATATTTAATACTTTAAGTACTAGTTCATTGCACAGAGAATCCTTAAGTTTTATAAACGCGCGTTCTTCTTCCCTTTTAAACACGGCTGTTTTGCTTGTAATTTTTTAGAGCGGTTGGGCCATTTTTGCATAATCTTTGATAAAGCGTCGATAGTACCTTGCAAACCTGAGAAATCGTTATGATTTTCTCGCATTTGTTGGTTTAAAAATATTGTATTGCTTTAATTTTTTCAGATTTGTTTTGATCTGGCCCTTTTCTACAATATGTCCTAGCACTTTTAATTCCTTTTAAAGGAATTGGCATTTTTTCGATTCTATTGTGAGGTTTACGTTGGTAAACCGTTTTAAGTGCCTTTAAATCTCATCCCACATTGCTCTTAATTTTCTGCAAATATGATCAACTATTGATGTGTACTTCTGTCCCACGTCTTTGTAGACCCGCAAGTGCCAGTAAAATCACTCGCATAAATGTACTTTAAGAGTTTATGCATTTCATCAGCATTTGTTTTTATTAGAAGTGCCCGTTAGATCCCAAGGATGCTGTTTTATGAGCATCCTCCTCGTGGATTTCCACTTAGAACAAGCCCGCTCTTTAAATCTACCACAGTTATTTATTTTGCGAGTGCAAAATTGCATTCTGGAATGGTAACAGATATTACGCACTTACTGTTCTCTTGTTTAAAAGCTGAAAGTCTGTAACGATCCTCCAGCATTTTTTCTCGTTTGGTCCCACGTTTTTGGGGACAATCCAAAAATTTTAACTATATAAGAATGTCGATGGTTCGGTTATTTATTGCTGCAAAAGCTTGTCTTTTTCTACTTACATCTGTTTCTTTAGTTTTATTGGATACCGTACTCATGATGCAATAATTAGCTTCTCTAATGACGTTATTATCCTGTGTTTCATTAAGTTTGTAGCCTTTCATGGATTGCCATCAAGGCTTAATACATAAGGATTGTTTATATGAAATCTTGAATGATGTCTTATTATTTTATATTGCAGCAGGACGTATTGAAAATTTCGAATAATTTATTTATTGTTGCCTGCTGCTTTTTGTTTCTGGGATTTGTAACGTCGTTGTTAAAATCGTCCCTATCGTCACTACTTATAACTTTTTTTTTTGTATCTTTATGATCTTTTATATCTTAGTCCAAATTTCTATTACTGGACAGTTCAATCATGGCTTTACTTAAACCTTTATCATTGTCCCCAGCAACGTCAAGTGGTTCAGCCCCTTATCTGATTTCATGTTTAAAAACATTTACCTCCGATATTGGTACCTTAATTTCTGTATCTGTTATATTTATTATATTAACACATATTTCAGAGTTTTTATTTTCTTTTATAAAATTACGAATTGAAATTCCCTTTTTTATGTTTTGTAGAGGAATCCAGCCAACTTGTATGTGGTTGCTTTTATCTTTTATGCGGGCTAATATCATTTTCCTCGAATTTACAGGGATTTTGAAATATTATAGTCTCAATTGAGATATTCTGATGCCTTTTAATTCCAAATAATTTTCTTTGGCACTTATAAGGCAACTTTATTACTTAAAAGCCTTCCAGCCAATAATGCCTTTAATCTCTATCGGAAAGGTATCTGGGATGACATGGAGAGTTATTATTTTACCGTTAAGAAACATTTTAGTCGTTCCTTACGTGCAGCATGCTCAATGCGTAACATCAGTTATTAGGACTCTCTCTCTCTCTGCTCTCTATACGCATGTGTAGAGTAAGACAGCATTCATTAATAATGAATAGTTAAGCACTAGTATCCACGTAAATCTTGAAGGACTTCTTGATTTATGTTAGTTGTAGTATTTATATGCTTGGTGTGAAAAATTAGTTTTTGAAATAAGAAGGCTCTACGTGTTTCTGTACGTGGTGGTGCATTAGCGTCGTTGTTGCTTACGTTTTGCATATGGGATAACTGCTTACATCTTACGTTTAGCGTTAATTTTGTTGGAATTTGTATCATAAAAATTTTTTGTTTCTTGCTGGCTTTACATCACTCATCCCATGATTTGAGATCATGTTCTAAGCTAATTGGTATTACTTTGTAGTCTGTGATATTCTGTTCCATTTTGTGTACATCCGTACATCTCTTGACTTCCTGTACTCCTTCTCTCAATGTATCATTTGTTCTTACATCGCTTATAGTGTTGATCTTCATTTTCTTTTTTCTTTGCTCTAGTTTGCCTTGTATGTTTATATTTGTTTTGTTCAATCGTGAGACTTCTTCGTTGTAGTGTATTTTGGGTTAATTATATATATTAGCGCACTTTCAATTAGTGTTAGTCAACAGCCTTTTTTCGTTTTTGCTTCTAGTTAACTACTCTTTTTATTTGTTATTTAATTCAAAAATCCTATGTGTGGGCTTTTTTGCTCGTATATCAGGTATATACGTTTGTGCATGCAATTCAGCGTAACAAATTTAGTCCTTAGTTTTCCGATTTAGTAATAATATCGATGCATAGAAATCATCTCTCTGGGTGCGTATTTACCTCGAGAGTTATGAGTATAATACATAAAAAACAATGAAAATCAGTTTAACAGATCTTTGTTATGATGCTTAGTATAAAAATAATCCTGTGTACATCTATGAGTTGGCGTTTGATTCTTCTGTGAGTTGACCTGCTTTCGCGTTTTTCCATCGTTTTCTTCTTTTGAGTGATATACCTTGTGTCCCATCTGTGGCTGCTGTCTGAGCTCGGCGTACTGTGTTTGCATTTTGTCCGTATTCCCTTGGCTTTAGTAATTTGTAGTTGCCTCGAGTATTCTGGTTATTTTGTCTACTGGCCTGATTTAAAATTTTTTCTCTTTTTGCCGTACTGATCTAGTAGCAGTGTTAATAAATTTTCTGATTATTTCTCCCTCTCTTTCTCCGCTTTTCTAGATTTTTTTCAGTTGTTGCGGTTGGACCACTCAATTGAGCGTCCGGCACTTTTGATACTTTTTTTCCACTTTGCGATGAGCTAAATTTTTTTGATTACGTTGAATAATAGGAAGGATAATTTTTTTTTCTTTTTTGTTTTGCAAGACTAACTGATTTTCGCGCACGAGACAGACCGTACAAAATTTTTTCAGCTTTGCACTTTGGACTACAGCTGTTATGTGGGTTTTTCACTGTGGGAATAAATAAAAGCGCGACTTGTGGTTGACTTATTCTTTATTAGGACTCCTTGTATTTGTGGAAAATTGCACGTATGTTCTAGTCTTACCAGTCTGGTCCTTTTACTCTTCAGTCTCTAGCTAATCCCATATTTACTCTTTTGCTTTGCATTTCTTTCCTATCACTTTTTTTCTCCATTTCCTCACCCTTTTTGGCCAAGGCTAGTGGGGGCGCACGCACGCATACACGGAGAAAAATCTAAGCAATCAAAGCAAGAGAACTTATACTGCTTTAGTGTGACTCTTAAGTGATTCATAAAATGCTTGGATTTCCGATATATACTACATCAGATGTTACAATATAAATATCACATGGTCTGATAGCTGACATACTATGACTTACATAGGTGTAGCGCGTAGAGCTCATGCGCAAAGTGTATGGTGTGCACTCGTACTGATTTAGAGTGAGTTCCATATGTATAATCTATACATGCCGTCATGTGTCGCACTATTTACGTGCAGCAGTGCAATATATATGGTATATAGATTCCGGTCCAGTTCCGATATGATAGAACTGTTACGAGCGGCCTGTTGGGGTGGGCGGCCTTGAACTAAGAGGAAACGTTAGTATTGACCAGTGCAATGTTCCAACGCGTAAATATGTTCTTTTAAGCCAAATAACGATGGGGGTATTGTCCTTGAAGCCGTAAAAGTGGTAGATAGGATACACTGACCCGGGGTCAATTGCCATCAAGAGAGAGATGCAGACAATATAATTATTTGTATGATCTAGGCGATCTCATTAGGTCGTCGCGCAGCTCTTATGTACTCTTAGCTCTTTTCTTACTTGTGATGTTAAGTTGCCACCTTGTGATCAGTAAGTAGTACTACTAATCGTAAAGTTGGAAGTCAAAGTTGCACCTGAGATTTGAAAATTTAAATTTATGTAAAACGATTAAATTTAAAGAAAATTGTTTATTTTAATAAAAAATAATTAATAAAACAATACCCAAGATGGTAACAAAACAAACACAGTTGTTGTACTCAAGCAGATAAAAAACGTCGATTATGAGCTGCTTATTATAACAGGGTGCTGGAGGGGGGGGGATATTTAATGGAATACAGAAAAAAGCACTTTTTCCACTAATTAATACGTAAGCACCCCAAAAATTTGTGACTACATCCCAAAATAAAACTATTCTATCAATAATCTCACCTACAACCGAAAGATTTATTTTAATAACAGTTTATTACTTCACCATTTAGGCTACAGCATGTGGAATGAAATGGTTTATGCTTAGAGACTAGAAAGACGTCGTATACTGCCAAAAAGTCTTTTTTATTTTGTCAAATGTAAATGTTTCTTTGTCAACATGAAATTTATTGCACATGTTATGATAAGCTGACAAAGTATATGACAGTTGAAAATAAAACTATTATGTGAGGTTAGAGAAATTAATACTTTTTCAATGTGAAACAGTACTTTTAATATTCATACTAATTTGTATTACGTGAATGGACTAATATTAATTTTCGATATTACTGGATTCTACAATAAAAAAAAAAAAAAAACTTAAAGCAGAATAGTATTACAGTAAAATGAATTAACAATTTTAAAACATACAAAAATTAGTCATAATAGCAGTGTTAATAATATACTCAAGACACACAAAAATGTCACTTGTTTTATACTTACATTTTGCAATTGTTTAAATGATATCAGCTGCCTTAGAATCAAGTTTTCTAAAATCCTTTACGTTATAATAAGAAAAAAGTTGAGGTTAACGAATAGAGTGTTGTATAAATAAGTGGAATGATTTTTTAGTACAGAGGTACACCATTTAATGAGGTTTAAGTAGAGTTAGAATATATTTTAAAAACTAAATTATTATGTTTGTCAAATGGCTAGCTGTTCAATACTTCAAAACAAAATTGAACTAAGTAATCTAATTATTGTTTTTTGTGTTACTGTCTACAGTTAAATTACGATTTAGAATAACACTTACGTTTATTGACACTGGTTTTTTTGCAATAATTTTCATGCAGTTGAGTTTTTAAATCCATACGATGAAAGCATCTCTCATTAAAAAAATTGGAGTGTCATTTAGAGAATTCTTATTTATTTTTTCGGTTTAGTGAGGCAGTAAGAATTTAATTTTTGAGCAATTAAAACATAACTATTGAACGAAGAACGTTCAATTCTGGTGCTTACTTAGAAGACGTTTCAGTGGTATCCTGCACCACGGGCAACAAGCTACAAGATGTGATGCACGCAATAATGATAATGGTGCTGATTACGAAATACAAAAGGAAAGACTAAAAATTTAAATCATAGATAATGCTTGCATGTACAGATAAAGGACCTAACTGCATAAACGAAAAAGCATTATTACCAATTAAAAGTAGTGCCACGTTGTTATTTCCAGCAACTATCTAGGCAGACTTAGCTGTTGTTAGGTGTACATATATCCACTGTAAAGTTAAGAGAGACTAACAGTTTGAGTTGCAGAAGCTTTGTCTGTCTTTTAGAAAAGTTTTCAAGTATACTTGTCATTTAAGTGGAACTCGAGAAATCTTCATAAGTCTAACACGCATAGATGGCTTCTAGTTTTATTTAATGAGAACTTGAAAAATTTGTTTACAATATCATATTCATTGAAAGAAGTATTTTCCTGCATACAAATAACGCTAGGTGCAATTGTATGAGTTGAGTACGAGAATATTTAAGACAGTTACTCAACTGTAACTAGTTACTATTTAAAACTCTACGTGTAAAATGTAGGTGTATGGCAGTTTGTATTTGACAGCGTAAGATAGTCATTTTTTAAAACATTCATATTTGTTTTATTATGACGCTTTTTAGAGGACTGTATGATTTGGGGGGGGGGGGATCAGACTTGTAAGGACCAACTCAATCTGAAGGTTTCTCACACGTTTAATAAATGAAAAAAACACTTGGTTAAGTAAATTATATTTATTTAATGTAAAGCACTGACTTGATAACAAAATTTTTTACAATTGTCTTAAAGTGTTACTGCAATTGTCAAATAAGATTTTAGCTTAAAAAACGATAATTTCAAATCTAATTGATTTCTTATAAGAGCTCTCTCAACTCACTTTTACACTTAGTGCTTGGCGATAACTCATTTTGCTCGTTATAATCACAGTTATTCTTATTTTCTCGGTGGTTGCACGAGAATAAATTACAGCAAAAAATAATGAACTTCTTAGGCTAACAGCATAAGTAATTTCATTTAGTTTCCAATTTTTATTTCGATGTTTACTTTCGCTTCTTCAACTTAAAATTACTAATAATTGTATGAGCACTTTCCTAACCTTAAACACAGATGTTGTTTCAACTAGGTTAAAGCTAATAACAATCCAGCACTTTGATCCTTAAAAACAAATTTTTATGGACCTGGGGTTGACTTAATCGTTAATCATCAGAGTTGGTTGCTGCGCGAAACGATAAAAGAAAAAATGGCAATTTCTTATACGCCATAGTAAGACACTGAACTTGGGAGGCAAGGCCTCTTCTAGTTAGTCTAACTGTAACGTAAAGCTACAGAGCCTGTTATCATCATCCACTTCAAGATGCACCCAAATGTAAAGCTACCGAGCCTGCGATCAGCATCTACTCCAAGATGACTGAAAATCGCTATGCACAACAATTTAATATTCTTATTACAGTCACTTCTTGTATCAACCGAGAGGAATGGCGCTAGTGCAACAAAATTACACTTTTAACGGATGAATGCCATCTTTTTACCATTTTATTTGTTTATTATTTTCTTTCAATTACTTTTTTTCCAATAGTAACAATTCTCCATTTTTAATTTATCTATAAAAATTTTTTTCTAATCATTTTTATCACATGTTATCTCTTGACTATCACCTATTACCTTATTTTGAACTAATTTTCAGGTGTGGTTTCAAAACAGAAGAGCAAAATATAGAAAGCAAGAAAAACAACTGCAAAAAGCCCTTGCTCCAATCCCTACATGCCAAGGTGCTATAATGAGAAATATTTATCCTGGTACACCAAGAACGTATCAACCTTATCCTCATGCTCACAATAGCATTAATGGAATTAATCGCTACCCACAGGTAAAGTAAAACTTGATTTCCAATTTTTTTTCTTCATCGATAAGTAACCCGTAGGCTGAATGTACACAAGATCGTCCAATAATTATTTGGTAGCAAGTCTACATTGTTCTTATGTATGTGAAAAACTATTTAACTCTAAAAATGTACTTGCACATGACTTTAAGTGACCGTTGATACACATTAAAAATTTTCTATTCTTAACAATATTTTTCTGTTCTATAATTGAACGTTTTTTAATTTCTAGGTTCTTTTTATCTTATCTTTACCTCTACTACCAAAACGGTTTTTTACACGATTCCCTTTCTTTCTCAAATGTACTTAGATACAGAATATGATGAATGAAAAAGAGTCATATAGTTGATACGCTATTCTCAATAAGTTCTACAAGTAATGTGGTTATCTTTTCAAAATTCTTTCCAGACTGCGTTTTATTTAAGAATCAATACCATTTTAGATGAAGCTGTCATTAGCTGTGTTCACAAGAGGCTCGGTTAGTTAAGTCAGTTAAGGTTACGTAAATATTGACCATAAGTAAGTAGGAGATGGTGACATCATTTAGTCTCTCTCGCAACCATGATAAATGATCACATGACCGTGAGTAAGCTAACTAATCAAGTCTTTTGCCAAGCAGCCATTGTATTAAAAAATTTCTTAAGTAAGGCTTTTTAAACCCTTAAAAGACTGACCTGTTGTTAGACTACGTATAGTGCTGCGTATACTGGAAGTTTAAGAATCTATGTATATGCAGCCTAAAGCATAAGTTAGATTACCAACTGTAGAGTAACTATAATTCTCTCTTTTTCCTCATTGAGAGTTCTAGTTCTGTGGGAGATTTGTTAATCATCAAATAATCTACTGTCATCAATACAAAACGACCAGTTGAACTTTAGTTCTGTCACTTTCTCATTTAGCCCCGTTTGCGTGAGCTAGAAATGAATCTTTAACTTAACACTACTATTAGCTACGTTTTACGGTGGTAATTTTATTCTTTATAGTCTATCAACAATAACTCATGATTGCAGGTCTGACATATGTACAGCTCTTGCTAATACTTTATTTACCCTCTACATATAAGCAGAAGACTGATATTAGTTTTGTCAGCTGTTACTATCTTATTTGAGTGGAGAAGTCTAAAATAACGTTCTTAAGCGCAGCAAATAAGAGCTATGATGGAGCTTTACCTAATTAAATATCTTATATACAGCTAGATAGTTAATTAAGGAGTGACAAACATACTGAAAACAAGTGGTTTTCTTTGCGATATGATTCTTTATAAGGTTGGTTTCTGGCATTGCAAATTACAGTTCTAGTGTATTCAAAAAAAACGAAAAAAATGTAAGTTACGTAGTGTGTTTCTTTAATTCTTTCAACATTGAGTTCTTAAGGACTGTTCTTTTTCAGTAATAAAAAGTCTTCTTAATAGCTACATAATAATAGGAAGTTTTGTTGTAACCATGTACGATAGGTTGAGTTGATTTGCTATTCAAATGAGATATTTTCTGTTTGTAATATCATAGAGATATATTGGTTCTTAGTGCTGAGTTTAATACTAAATATTAGTAGTTGTTGCAGCACTTTGGCCCACCATAACAAGCCCCCATTATCTATATAGAAGGTTTCTATAATGAGTAAAGACGAGGCATGCAGTGCGGGGAACGTACACCACTTTTGGTTTCTCCTTCCAACATTATTCGTGAAGAGACGGCTCCCCTACTTTTTAGTTACTAGAGAGGCTAAAATGTATCTCTCTCTCTCTCTCTCTCTCTCTCTCTCTCTCTCTCTCTCTTTCTCTTACTATAGGTATTCTTTTTATGATTTATAAGAATAGTTCTCTTCAATCTTAGAGAGAGTCCATAATTTGTAATGTTATTTTTTTATAACTCTAAAATAAGTTCGATTTTAAGGATGTGGTGAGAATTTAAGGTAAGTAACAACGAAGGTAAGTACGTTTATAAATTGATTTTAAAATTCAAAGTTCCTACCAGTACAGTTGTATGAAATGACGCAAATATGTATACAAAATCGCATACATGTTCTCTTGCTAAATATTCACACTTCATCGTATCTATAGACACGATTTTGTCATACACATTTTCTAAATCTGAATCATTTATATGTCTTACAATTTGCTTTTAAAATATCAGGTCTATCATAATCAATTTGCATTTCATGCACATAAGAACTTTTTTCTGAAATATAATCTACAAATTTCTGTACAACAGTAGGCATCAAATCTAACAAATCACTCTATACACGTAAATTACAATCAATGCAGTTAACAATAAATTTGCTTAAATGATCAAAGGTCACCTTTTTTGAAAATAAATTACGACAGTATTGCTTCGCGACACTACCACTCACACCTTGCTTTTGTCCTTCTTCAAACTCAATAGCCTTGTCATTGTAACTCATAGTAAACTTCAGGGACCAGTTGGAGCCATAAATTTTGATGTCCTGCAAGTTGCTGTCATCCGTCGTAAAATAATTCTCAATGTACGTCAAAGCCAATTTGAATTCGTTTCAGTTTAAGCTTTTAAAAGAAATAACTTCAAAATTTGTGTTTAATAGACGAACTACAGATTTCCAATCGTTGTCAACTAATTTTTCATACTCCATACTAACTGTCGTTTTTTTACCAAATGATTTATTCAACCCATAAAATTTGCAAAAATCTGTTTTGCATGTTTTGTTTCAAATCCATTTTTCTATTTAGTTGTATTGAGGGTATGATGATTAGTTAGAGACTAATGACTAACTGTTTTACACGAGTCATAGCTCAAAAGAGACCGGGTGAGAAACTTTTAAAGGTGACTAGTCACATTGTAGTATGAAAAATTTTATCAACAACACACCCAGGACAACGTTCACTAAAACAAGTAAGATCATGTATCGCACACGGGTGTAAACGCTGAGTGTGGAATTTTTTTAAGAACTATCAACATTCAGACGTACAGTTGCAAAACGCTGACATTGTTGATTCTTAGAATTAACAATACTGTAACATTAGTATCTGCCACTAGACGCTCAGGAATGCGCAGACTGCAAATTATACCCATATTCATGGATATACTTATATCAAAGACATTTTACTGCAACTATTTTGTAAACAATTCTACACGTTAGCGCCACCTAAGTATGACTTTTTAAAAGAAAAAAATTTTAATGTTTATGATACATTTGAGTTCTTTAGAACATGACTTTTATTGGAACTCAATAGAGTTTGGCGGTATGCGGACTAAATTATAGGCCCGATAGGTGTCCATAATGCGTGTCATCTTAGCATCTATATGGTATAATATTATTGTAGTTATAAATATTCATAAATAGAAAATTAATGTTTTACTTTTATCCAATTTTCTCTAAGTTTTATTTTGTTATAATTGTGGGTTCTTGATCCTGAAGAGGCTGTCAGTAAGATAGCCAAATACTAATCGATGTAAATAAATTATTAATAGATAGTCATGCTTCAAGCTACCAAAACTGAGTCTGAATATGATTTTTTGTCAACATTCCACCAGAAAACTACCCCCCCCCCCCGACACCGAGCTTCTCAAATTATTTTGGTACACCTCAATGATTTAAAACGTCCGTCAATTTAATCGTTCATTTTAAAATCAGTTGAAAAATTTTTTAAAACCCTAACCGTTGCTTATGTAAGATAAGAACATCAAACAAAACTGACTACTTACGTTTGAAGATTTCGTTTGTAACTGTTTGACATTCGAACGCATTTTCTTACAATTTTTGCAAAATCGATTAATGTGCTGTGGAACAAAAGGTTAAATACCATAGCTACTGAAATAAAAACAATTAAAATTTGCATCACCGTATATAACAAACCAATGCATACCTGATTTTGTATGATCATCAGTATTAAGGACTAGTGCTGTCGGTACCGTTCACATCCGTGGGATCTCATCGACTAGGAACTCACTGGTGGTATGCGCTGTGATTTGCAACAGGATTTGCAGTATCTGTAGGCTGTCCATTACGTTCGTGGAGCCAAGCTTTCAGTTTATAAACGTTATTTAAGGCACGCCAATATTTTTAATCATTTGGTTTTCATGCGTGATGCATACAATACACTTCTGATGACAAATTTTTTAAAGGTGGACAGTGAATTTCATATTCCAAATTTATTACTTGACAGACAGCTATTTTATATAAATCATACCACTTTTTGCAACCCCTGACATAAATTTTTCTTGGCACTTCTTCCAATATCGTTGAAAATTTTGATACCTAATTTCAAAGGTACACTTCCCCCTTATAGAAATTGAGTCCATGATAATGTCAGGACAGCCAAATGTTTGTTGTTGTGCCCCATTACTTAATTTTTGTACGCAATAAGAAGATGCCACTACCCTATGTGCAAAAAAATCATTGTTGATAGCAACGATATCAACTTATTTCAGCACTGTTACGTCTTTTGCCATTTTGAAATACTGAATGTGGGCTACGATGGCCATGGCGATTTATGGATGGTTGAGCGTCCCAATAAAAACTAAACCAATAGGCGATTATCGTGTCTGAGCAGTGAGTGTAAGTATATGTAGTTTGTGGCGCCATCTAGCCACTAAAGTCAACCATAATTCGACAGGACTCATCAATTTCAAAAATATTCTTGTACTTGACATACACTGTACAGTTTACAGTCGAAGTTATTGTGTCGGCAAATTGAACGTGTAATCTACCGTGTTTAATCAGGTTTTGATGGAAACATTCGTTGGCCGATTAATCTTGTGTTAAATCAAAAACAAAGGTACAGTAACCGTTAAGATAAGATTTGCAATCGACGTAATTTCCATCATTAAGAAAGTGAACACCAGTACCCGAAAATAAAGTGTGTCACAGTTAGAGAACGTTTACTTTGAGAATATTCAACGCGCACTTGCAAATATACTTAATTTACATCTTTTCAGCTTTGAGCAACAGCGTTTTTTGTCATTCAATGTCAAAATGATAAAGAGCTCTCAAAATAGCAGCGTATTTTTGACCAAACCGGGAACGTGACTTCCATGCCACGTCAAGAATGCGCAGAAACAAGTACAAAGTGATCAAATACATTTTTGGCTACGTAAGGATGTCGGTTTTGCGACGGATGCTCAATGAAATACGATACATATTGCAAGAAAGATGACATCAGCACATTCTTTACCACGAATCATTAAGCCATAATAAAAGACATGAGTCTAAGGTAATAAATCACATTTTAAACCAGTACAGATGAGTAATATGTTGATCCAGAAAAGAATAGATTACTTCAATTAGATTAACTATATTTTATGACCTCGTATCCATTTTTTTGGATTCAGAAAAGTATTTTCAAAAGTTAGTTTCAAAGTTTTCTTTTTTTTTTGTTTTTCTATAAGCGACTTTTGACCATCATCATCGTCATTTCTCGAGTAAGTCGGTGTAGCATTTAACTTGCTACGGTTCGTACCGATCTTGTCGTTTACTCGTTGATCCTTTAGATATGAAAAGAGAAATAAACAAACTTACAGCTCTGTCGCACTTCAAATGCGTAAGTCTTTTCCTCTACTCCCATGTATTATGTCCTTTGTCCTGTAACATTACGTTTGAAGCCATACGGGTAACTCGTGGTCATGGTATGCCCTCCAAAGAATAAAGTAGTTATTTTGTAACGAATCTTTAGCCAGCATTAAGGTTTAATTTATCTTAGCCGAGATCTATTTTTTTTCAGTTCTACGAATTTCATCAATATAAGACTCCCTTAGCTTATAAGATTTCCTCCCCAAAGATTATATCTATTGTTTAAAAATTTTTTAATACAACGCTCAAATAACCCTCTTTTTTCTGTTTCTTAATTGTACTGTTTATCTGATACTGATATATCTTATAAACATTTCTAACGATATAACCTACTTGAACAGCCACCTTAACTTCTTCGGCTACCCACGCACCTCGTAAAATGGGGTCTCTTTCCTGGTCATGGGTAAAGTGCTCTCAAAGCATATTTTCGCCACACGTACGACACAAACAAAAAGTGATGTTATTGTCCATTTTCACCGGTAATAGAGGATGATACAAATTTCTAGGTGTTAGCTCATCACATATTATTTAACTGTTTACTTGGGAGGTATTATTATTGGGACCTACTATTTTTTTACACTCCGCTTCGTTAGAGTATAACATTGGATGGCCAACGAGAGACATACCTCGTTTGCAAATATGTGGATATAAAAAGTATACAACAACGTATTTAATTTTCTCTTCATCCCGACAATCATACATTTTTACAATGTTTTCTGTTTGACCACCGAAAAATGCATCACGTAGATTCAATGGTCTTCTACCCCAGTAGTTTTTATTTCCTCGAATAAAATTTAAAAGTTTTTCGTTTTCTTGGTTCAAGTTGCATTCCCATTTTTCTATTTACCCGTAATTTGACATTCTTATTGTTTCATTGATTGTGCAAGTTTTCTTGTATACACGTACACACGTACGCGCGCACATACATATACAAGTAATATGTGACATTACTATATGAATACTAATCGATGTAAATAAATTATTAATAGATAGTCATGCTTCAAGCTACCAAAACTGAGTCTGAATATGATTTTTTGTCAACATTCCACCAGAAAACTACCCCCCCCCCCCACACC